>CM033718.1:8715743-9315743 GCA_019671005.1 Hibiscus mutabilis | reverse complement strand
TTTTTTTAGTAAAGTGATAAGTTTGTAGCTTTTAGAAGAAAAAAATGTGGCATATTTGTTATTAAACTCGGCAATTTTACCAAAATATGGTATCCAATCCCCCCGGAAATTTGGCACCTCTCAAATTATTTCCAAAAATATTGTACTTTTTACAGTAAAAGTGAAGTCTGATTCAAAGGGTTCCGCTTTGAACAATGTTTGTATTTTTTATTAAAAAAATTGAAGTCAGACTGAAAGGGTTATGACTTTAAACAATGTTTACACTAAATTCGGATTGTATTCCTATCGTCTTCAATATTTTTCAAATTAAAAAATAACTTGAACAATAAAGTCGAATTGTATTTTTACCGACTTTACTTTTATTGTGGCAAATGTTATAGATTTAAAAATAAAAGTAAGGGTACCGTATGTTTTTAAAAAAGATTCCAGCTGCCGTGGCATTTCCCCTATTAAACTCATAATCGACATTGAATGTCGTTTACCTAAAGATAAATGAACAAAAATTTTATGTCGTTTTTGTGCCTTAACACTAAAAAATAAAATTTAAATCTTAATTTTAAATTTTAAATCATAAATATTAAATTCACCTCTTAAAAATACACATTACACCAATACTCTAAACCTTAATCCTAATCAAAACAAAAAATTTAATCCTAAACCCTAACCTTAAATTATAATCTTAAATCCTAAATATAGTTTTTTAATAATACGATTTATACCGGAATAAAATAATGAGAACCACGTTGAGTTTACACGAAAATCAAAGCGCTCAAAGGCTTCTTTTCATTTTTAAGTATTCATCAAAATGATTGCTTAGAGGATAAAGGTTTTGACCTTTTTCTTTAACCACTTGCATTCTTTCATTATGCTTGACTTTTAAAATTAGAGGCGACAAATGGTTGGACAGGTTCGGTTTTTGATCATATTCGGTTTTGGTTCAATTTAGGTTGGATATGATCTAGTTCGATTTTAATTCGGGTCTATAGTGATTCGGGTCAGATATCAGTCTGGATCGGATCACATCGGTTCGGTTTGGGTCAGGTATTTTCGAGTCGGTTAATTTCGGTTCAATAAGAGATCAATATAGTTCAGTCGGGTTTTCAGGTCGGATCAGTTTTTTAAACCCATATATGGCTTTATAAAGCCAATATATTTAACTTTCTAGTAAGTTGTGCGACGATTCACGTCAAATCTTTCATTATTTCTTTTAATATATTTTCTTTATTTCAGGTTACTTTCGGTTCGGGTTACTTTCGGTTCGGATGAAATCGATTCGGGTCCATTTGGTTCGATTGAAAATCTGTTTGGATTCGTTCTGTTCGGTTGAAAAATCGAGTCGGGTCCATATCGGTTCAACTAAAAATTAGGTCGGTTTTAATTCGATTCAGGTTGTTTCAGATTTCGAATCAATTTTGAATCATCCTGTTCGGGTCGAAATCGAGTCTCTAATTAGATAAAATCAATTCGAATCTCGGGTAAGTTTGCCACCTCTATGTAAAATTAATAACAACTGGACAGCTCTCGTGGTTTCACGTGGTAGGAGCTGAGCAAACAGTGAAAATTGAAAGATAATGGATAGAGAAGGGAAATGTGGGTGGTCCAATTTGCTTTTATTTAATCCAACTACCCGTCTCTCAAATCATTACAAGTAGATAATGCCCTTGTAATTTGTATTAGTATAATATAGTGATGTTAATTAGTAGGAGAGAATTAATTAAATGGTCCAAATTCGATAGCTGCCAGCTTTCGGAGCCTGCCATCTCGTTGGATGTTACAGAGTATGCCAATTACCAAAGACTAAGACTGGTCAAATTCTTTACTCCCATTCCTTATAAAAACCAAAGATATAGGGGGAATCCAGGCACAATTAGGGCTGGACGTTCGATCGAGTCGAATTAAAATTTTGAGTTATTTGAGTTTACAAGTCTTATTTTATGATTCAAACTTTATTTGAAATTTTTCTGAATCGAGTCGAGTTTATGAAATTAGTGATAGAACCAAACTATAATAGATATAAAATCTAAACCAAGGATCTATCATGTCAAATCATTAAGAACAATAAACCGAAAGCGGAAGCGTACCTGAATATATATGTAAACTAGAAATATTGAATCATGATGTTGAAAAGCTGGATTTTTTGTAATTGATCTTCCAAGAAGATATGTTTTCTCTTAAAACTCTTTTACGGGGAATGAGAGAAAAACAAGTTCACATATTTATTGGGGACTACCACCTCTTTATAAAGTTGATTATTAAATCAACTATTAAATATTTATAACTATGCCCCTCATTGAATTATAAATATATCTTACAGTATCTGCACTTTTATTTCCAAGACACTTTAATACCTATTGTAGCGACCTCTTTTTTTGAAATTGAAAAATCCCAGAAAACCAGATACTCGTGAAATTGAGTTCGGGAGTTGGTTACGTGTGGGGAAGGGTTAGCACCCTCACAACGCCCGAAATCGGTATCAAATCATATATTACTTTTAATCGATGAAACCTATGAATTTCAAATTAACGTTAATTAAATGTTCTCAATTGAGTACGGGCTCTAGTTAAGTGCGCTTAGTCAAATTGATGGGTCTGAATCAATTAAACGTTTAATTAATAAGGGTGACGATACAATGGATCATAGATTAAACCGACATCGAATAAGGCTGACTTCCATGTTAATTTATGGTTCAAATTCCGTACATCACCTTTATGCATGATGCAAACATTTAAATATGATGGCATGACTTGTCAACTTTTAGTTAATGTTTACCTTCGGACGGTAGGAATTGGTTCAAATATTTGGTCCACATCCATGAGCAAGGACAATTACGACACAAATATCGAAATTAATGAATACCTCATTTTTATGGTTTGAGTTAATTAACTTCCACGCCTAATTATAAAACTAAAGGTCACATGAATGGCAATTAGAAATGCATGGCAAGGAAGGGCTTGAAAATTAAAACCCTAGGCCCACCAAAGTCCTATCCTAAAAGGCCCAAATTATGAAAATTTAATTAATGATCTAATTATTAGCTAGGTTAGTCTAATATTAGCCCTAAGCTAATTAATCCAAACAAGAAACTCCTAATGATTTACAAATTATATTGAATGATAATTAATTTAATTAATTTTAAACTAGTATCCTAATAAGCCAAATATTCTATTTAAAATGAACCAAACTAATTAGATCGTGATTTGAATTAAGTGTCCACCTAAATCCATTGTCACCTTTATCCTAAGAGATAATTAAGAGGTGTTCAACTAGTTTAATGAATTTAACATTTATCCTAATAAGCCAAGGATAAATTTAAATTCATTAAACTAATTCAAACCTTAAATCTAACTACGGATATAAAAGCCCCTAGATCTAAGTTAATTTAATTAACTTAAACATACATCCCATTGAGCTAAGGGCATATTTTAAATTAATTAAATTAAATCCTAAAGGCTAATTATCTAAAATAAAACAAGTAAACATGAAAACAAACCACACACAAAAGGTCTAGCAAAAAGTATCTAACATGTGTAATAAATAACTTAGACTAAAATATATCATATAGTAATATGTATAAATAGTATCATATAATAAACCATATGTTATATAGGTATTATAAGTATATATTATACGTATTATATGTTACATTTATAACCATATATTATATACTTAGAACGTATATAATATAGAGTATTATATATATAAACTATACTTATAATAAAAGCTATACATTATACATGAAAACTATATATTATATTATACTATATATTATATACATAAAAACTATATGTATTATATTATACCATATATTGTATATTTAAAACCATATATTATGTATATATTAAAACCACATACGTTATACATAAAACTATACTTTATCAAAAATATATCTCATTGATATAACATATACATATCACATTTGCATTTAGCATACACATATCATAATAAAAAGCTAAAATAATTGACTGGAATAAAATGAAACTAAATTACAGTGCCGAAACTAAAAATGCATAAAGAAAGAGCGAAACAGCAAGAGTCTAAAAAATGGAGGACTACAGCCGAGGTTTTAAAAGGCAGAAGGACCGCGACTGTAATTTCAGAAACACGAAAGGTTTTAAAAGGGAATTATCCCATTTTTAAAAGGGGGACCGGAGGTGTAATTTGAGAATGCGGATACCCTCCCGCATGTAATAAAGGAGACGCGGAGGGATTTAAGTTGTAATAAAACCAAATTTAAAAAAGGTCGGATATAAAATATATTTCAGGGAAAATTTGCATCTCTTTTCCACTTCGATAATCTGATTACCCAAAACCCCATCACTCTCGTTTTCTCTAAAACAATGGATGAACACCGTCGTGGTGTTCATCCTAAAACCCAAAAACCATCACTAAGCCCAGATTCTGACGTCCCTCCACCGCATAGGCCGTCGCTCATCGGCGGCCGGCGAACCTAACAAAAAAATTTGAAACGACTCATCTCTCCCACTAAACCCTAAACCTAACTTCCATTTTGAGAAAACCCCCCCCCAAAACCCCCTTTTTTGAAAACAGAAACTTCCCTTGTGCCCGTCTCTTCACCGGTTCACCACACATGGCCTTAAGAAAGCCGATAGGCTTTTCACCAGCTAGGAAGAGGAGCAGACGTGCAAGTATAGCTAACGACGCCAAGGAAGGCGAACCGATGGAAAGATAAAAGCGACCTAAACCCTAATGTTGATGTGTATGCTTCGAAATGAAAGATGGGGGAAGATATACCTTTGAAATTCTTAGGTCCTATTTGCTTTGTATTGATGTCTCGGTAATCCGCCAATCTCCCCGTAAGGATTACAACTGTATAGGGCTTTTATTATATAGTCCCTTAAAGTTTACAATTTCGAAACAAAAAGAAAAGGAAATTCCATAATCTATATTGGCCGATCTGTGTATTTTTGGCCGGGTTCATGTAATTTTTTGCAGATGTTGGCTTTGACCTGTTTGTGTTTGTGGTTGCCTTTGTATTTGTCTGTGTTTTTGCCAATTTTAGCTCTCCGATGCTCTGTGTCTTTTCTATTGCATGTTGTTGGTGCTCGAACGGGGAGAGGTGTGGGCTGGTCATGGTAGATGCCGTGGAGGAATTGAGCAGGCGTGTGGGAGCGTGCGTATGAGAGATGAAGGGGCTCTCTCAGTTCGAAAAACCCTAATCTAATGGCACATATGCGCGTGTCGGAGACAAATGGACGCGGCCTGGGGGAGCTGAGGAGACGAGCATGTGGGTCGTACGCGTGCGTGAGGGATGCGATGAGCCCCTTTCTCACGCGCATCTGGACCGTTAAATTAAGAGTCAATCTAACGGTGAGGGTTGGGTTGCGCAAGATGAATAGAACACCTATAAAATTAGGGCTAAGGTTTTCACTTGGGCCTATCGGGCTATATAATGGATATACTATTTTAGGTTTTCAATTTGTAAATGGACATTTTTGTTTTGGACATTTATTTATACTGCATTGGGCTTTTATTTATCCAACATAGTGTTTAACTTGGATTTTGGCTTAAAATGATAATGACAATAATAATATAATGCTCATAATATTGATGATATATATAAATATAATAATGATGATAACAATATGGTAATAAAAAAGATGTTAATATTGTTTAGGGGTTTTTCAATTGGAAATCATAATCAAACATGGTAATGAACAGTACTACATATGTAATAATAAAACATAAGATTAATAATATGAAATAGAAAAACAAGAACTCTTTATTGCAAAAATATAAAAATGGGTTAACACCCCGGATAAAATTAGTGATTACACCTATGACACACCTAACATAATTGGCCACTTGATTTTGTGTCATACTTTATAATAGCATCATACATTTTACATATGTGCCCACAATTACGAATTCTAGTCCAACAATCTCCCACTTGGGCAACATATGTTTCTTGATAAATGCACAACCTTATGAGCTCAAAAAATTGTTATTATATAATAGGTATTCTATAACAATCTCGTCCATCAACTATATCCATATAGGATCAAAGCAGCCTTTGTCATATCAATTATGACTAGACCCATCAATGGTCACATGTACAAATATAGTCAAATGACATAGATCAATCATGGATGCGTAGCATAAAAAATTACATGAAATGTGAACCCAACATGTCTATTTCCAACTGGTCCTCTTTAAACTTAAGTGAGGTCCTTATCAAACTAAGAAAATAGTGAATAAACTGATTACTTCATTTCTGATCAGAAAATAACTAAATACATATGTTCTCACTAAATTTTCACCCAACTTCTTTATTTTAACTTTGTCATTTTTATATAGGTAGTCTTATATTGCAATTAGTATTAGGATTATTTGAATATCATGTAACATTGCTAATATACTTAAGGTTTTATAAGATTAATGTAGTATTAGAATAGTTTAGGTTTCATACAATGTGTTATAATTAGTATAATTGTTAGTTAGAATTATTAAATGTGTCGTATGTTTTAATTAGTATATAGTTGTTTATATAGAATTAACATAGGATATTTACATTAGATATTAAAACCCAAAACATAGAATACATAGCCCAATTGTAATTAGAAAATAAATAAAAAGTCTATTGGATTTAATTCAAATCAGAATCCATTTAAAAAATACATAAAATGTCCATTATACAAAGGCCCGTTTGGCCTGTTTATTATTAAAGGTTTAAATCTTATATGCACAGGAAATGAAGAGTCGTTGGATCAAGGGAGAATAGATCCAACGGCACGGGATCGTACACGGGGACTGTACATGGATCACCAAAAGCCGCATTTCTCGTCTATTCGATCAAGATGCTATCCAATAGCTCAGATCGCTTTGGAGTGTTCACGCGGATCACCACTCGCGTGTGGCAGCCACACATACGACGTTTCAGCTCCGACCGATCACTTCATCTTCTCCGACGCTTCACTCGCTCTGATTATTCCTCGCTGGCGCCGTTCGAATCATCAGAAACATGTAAACAAAAGAGCAAAAAGATTAAATCCCCAAATTGGGGCATAGCAGTTCAAAAATCAATAGGGATTAAATCCCTAATTCAAAGCACTAGCTGGAAAAATCAGAAGCAAAACGAGAAGGGATAATCCTTAATTCAAAGCCCTAGCGAGAATCAAGCTACAATTGGATATGCAAAAGTCAATTCAGAACCAAAGCAAAAGACCAGAATCCCTAAATCGGTGCCATGGCAAAAATCAAGCAATCAGAGGAGAAAAATCGAGGATTTAAGCTTAGGATTTAAGCAACTTTTGTACTATAAATAGCACTGTAAATCATTGTAAAAAAGAATAATTCGATAGAAATCATAAATAACAATTACATAATAGCATTCAGAATTTATAGGAGCAAGCAATTTGTAATCGACATTCAAGAGCAATAAAAGAAGCAAGTTTCTAGTAACATCTCTTATCTTTTTCCTTTCTGATTCGATTTAAATAAAGAAAAAAGAGTTGTTTTTACCTTTATTTTCGTTTGAAATGCTGTTGTGAGTCGATTTCGATATAACTCTAGTGAAAAAAATACAAATTTGAAGTCGTTGGAATATGGAAAATTTTGTTTTTTTGGGAAATTCGCCGCCGGTGGAAGGCGGCCGGCACGACGGACCACCACCGTGTTCTTCAATTCATGAAGAACACGATGAATGTCTTCAGAGGATTTCAATAGAGCCGGTTTTGATTCATTTGGGGGAGAAATTATAAAATGAAACCTGTTATAATATTTAGTATATATACTAACCCGTTTGACCCGGCCTGAACCCGAGTATAACCCGCGCCCTTCTTTCCCGATCTTACGCCACAGCTCTTCAGTTTTCAATTGTTTCAATTTTGTCCTTTTTCTTTTCAATTTGGCACCTAATTTTAAATTATTTTCAAATTAACCTTCACATTTTACTTTCTTTCAAAATTAGTCCATGATTCAGATTTTTTTACAAAAGATAAAAAATAGATCCTTTTTCTTTATTTAATTTTAAGTAATCATTTAGTTATTTATTAATTATTTCTTATTTTCCTTTATGTATATATTTGTATGTATGTTAAACTTTAAGATTAGGGACTTAAAACTTAAATTAGTGACATGTATGTTGTAAAATATTCTTCATTTCTCAATAAAATACACTTAATTATATTTAAACCTTAATAATTAAAAGGAATATAGACATTTCTTTAGGACTATTCACTATTTAGACTTTAATTAAAATTCATTAACACATTTAATTTTCTTGTTGATTTGTTAAAAAGTGAAAATTTAATTAATGCGGTGTTTTATCAAATGAGAATGACGGGTTAGCGCCAAGAGTGTTGGCGGTGATTAAAGTTCATTTCTCGGGCGATAAGGCCGATAAAATAGATTTACATTCATTTTATGGACAAATAAATCGAAATTTTGTAAACTTGCAAATTCCAGTTTTAAAAATGCTTTTTGAAATCAATTAGGTACCATTTTTTGGGCGTTGTGGGGGTGTTAATCCTTCCCCACACGTAATCGACTCCCAAACTTGTTTTCCCTTGTTTTCGTGGACCAAAATGCAATTTTGATAAATAAAACGTTTTATCAAAATACCCTTGTCTTAAAAAGTGATCCAATCACACTTTAAAAAAAAGATTGGTGGAGACTCCGTGATTTTATAAAGTTTTCCAAAACGTCAAAACCTTCCTTAAAACGGGTTGTGACAGCTTGGCGACTCCACTGGGGACATTTTTTTAAAAAAATAAAAAAGGGTCAGACCACAAATTATTTTCAAAATGTTTTTAGAAAAGGAATTTGCAAGTTCACGAAGGTTTCAATTTATTCGTCCATTTAATGAATGTAATTCTTGTAATATCCTATTATTTGATTAGTGACCAAAACACAAAGAATCAAAAGCTAGTGGTTTTAGTTCAATGACTAAAACGTAAAGTTTTAAAGTTTAGTGACAAAAGTGAAAAGTTGAGAAAAATTCAAGGACCAACATGGTAATTTTCCCAATAATTATTTTTATTCTATAAATAGATAGATCATCTAAGGGTGTTGATCAAATATAAAAACAATGGTTTGATCTGATGTTTCTATTATTGGGAAATTACGGTTAAAGTTTAAGTGTAATTCGGGTAATCGTATGAGCTCGGAATTTTATGAAAATTTGAAGGAAGTCTTCAAAAGACCCGAAGAGCATAGCATCGAAGTTTGAATCGTTTTTAAATAAGTCTAGATTCGATTCTATTAAGTATTATGTATAGGTGATGGAATGACATTTTTCAAATTAAATTATTTCATTAATGGCATTTTTGACATTTCACTTATACTTTTTAATGAAAATTAATTATGGAAGACGATAAAGTGTAGGTGTTGAATGGTGATTAGTTATAATTAAAGGGTAAAATAGTCATTTGACTATTTTAGAGATTTTTATTATTATATAGCCAAATTTAAAGACATTTGACATTAATCAAAGAAAGAAAAAAGTTGGAATGTGTTCATCTTTCTCCAAGGCTGCCAAAACCTCAAGGGGACTAGGTAAGAAATTTTCAATCAATTTTTGACTTGATTTGTTTGATTTTTGGCTAGAGACATGAAACAAGAAATTGATCTCCCTTGAATTCTCTATCTTTTGACATAAGTTTTGCTTAGTTTCCATGGTTCTAAGTTGAGTTTGATGATTAGGGTGGTTGAAGAACATGTTAAGATTTCATGTTTTAAAGTTTAATCAAGTTGGAAATGGTGTTGTAGTGTTGTTTTTCTTGGTAAACTTTAGGGACCATTTCGGCTATAAGAGGAAAAATTAGGGGAAATTTTGCAAAAAAAATATTTGATGATGGAAATGATTAGAATGATGTTTTCTAAGTTGAATTATGTGGTTGGATTGAAGAAAACATCATTTTAGGGCTATTTTGTGAATTTTGTAAGTTGGGTGAAATAAGTGAGAAATTTGGAAATATTCAAGAAGCATGGTTATATTGGTTGTTATGATACTAGGATTATTTTAGTATTAAAATTTTTGGATTATTAGATGAAATGTGAAAGTTTCCAAGTTTTAGATTATAAACCCTAAGAGAGAGAATTTAGGGTTTAAAGGGAAATTGTCAAATTATTGGTTGTAGTGTGTAATTTGAAATGAGATTAAAGTATAGGAAGTATTGTGGTAGCAAAGAAGTGCTTGGTTGAAAATATTAAATTTTCCATATTGGTATGTACATGTATTAGTAAAGGTTGGACATGTACTTAAGGTTGCTTGTGTCATGTATTTAATGTACATACAGATAACAAGCAAGTTCGAGATCAAACGAGTGAAGAAAGAAGATAGAAAGTGCAATCGAGCTTAGTGAGCCTAGTATAAATTATACCTTTGAAAGTGTCAAGGTGTCTGCAATGCATGAATAACATGATTTTTATGTCATTCATTATATAATTGACATGTTAAAAATATGTCCAGAATTGAGAATACATGCATGATCACTACTTATTCATGGAATGTTATTTTACGTATGAATTGCTTAATATGTATATATGTTGCCATGTAGGAGATTATGATCGACATAAATCCCAAAGTATGAGATAGGAAATTAAAAGTATAGTTGGATATCCATAGAGTCATAAACAGCTGTATAAACATTTTAGCACTCCCGGTAGAGTGCAATTTATTATAAGCACTTCAGATAAAGTGCAAAATAATTAATAATTGTATACTCCGGTAAGTATACAAAAGCGCTTCGGTGCTAAGCACTTCCAGTAAAGTGCACATAATATACTATACTCAAGTAAGTATAGGGGGGATGACTCGCATACAAAAATTTCCTTAATTCAATACTTGGGCTAAATGAATTGAAAAACATGATAAAAAGGCTTGAAAGTTCGATGATGAATATGGCAACGGTATTGGTAAAAATCAAGGTTATTACCATGTAATATGTTATTATACATATATCGTGTCATATATGCTAATATGCATAAATTTGGTAGGTGATCATATGCATTGTTATTTATTTATTTATTTATTTTGACACCTATGTGAAATTGCATTTGAATTAAATGTTATTGCCTCACTAAGTATATGCTTAGCGTATGATGACTTTCATGCGTAGGATTTAAAGGAGCTTCGTGGGAAGAGTATCCGAGCATCACTTTCATATTTTGGGAGGTATATCTCCATACTCATAGTAATGTAATGACATCCATCCTTTCTTTTGAAAATGTACTAGATGGCATGTATAATCAATAGGGTTGTAATAACTTATTACCAAATATGGTTGCTTAATAGTTGTGATAATATAGATAATGAACCTAGTAAGTTCTATTATATCTATAAATGATGATGGACTAAGTTTTATTAAATTTGGGTCTTAAGATAGAAAGATTAAAAATCTGTCCAAATGTGTGTGCAAAAGCAGTGAGTTTGAAAAATCAGCATAAATTCCAAAAATCGAATTAGAAGGTGAATCATATATGTATGAAATAAAAATTATGTTTAGTTTCTTACAAAATTTACGGTGATTAATTTTGAGTTGTATGTAAAAAGATATGAATTTTTATTCGATGAAAGGTTAGAAAACAGGACAGCAGAATTTCAGTATTTTGGGACTGTGACGTGAATTTAGGAATTTATTTGAATTTTTGTGTAATGAGTTTGGGCTAATAATTTATATGGATAGAAAGCTTAATGAATATAGTTTAATTAGAAAATTTTGGAATTAATTTTCGATGCCTATAAAAAAATTTATAAATTTTTTTAAGTAAAGTAGTGCAGGTTACCCATTTTCGAAGGGAAAAGAAATAGTAGGGTTTAAAATTGGTTAGTAACATCACTGACTCGTATTTGGTAATAAATACGGGAAAAATGATGTTATATTAATTGGTATCGGAGCCTCAGGTTTAGTCGATTCTTGATAGAAATTGAATTTAAAAATGAATGAGAATTGTATACATGCCACTAGGATGTCATAATTACTAATGATTATGTGCAGATACTCTGATGCTCTATATTTAGTAATGCTACTCTATATTAAGAAACTAGTTGAAAATGTGTTCTGTTCAGATGTCGGACCATCAGGGTTCTAGACATGCGTTTGAACAGGAGGTCCCTATGCAGAGTGGGAGTAACGAGGTAAATCAGAATGTACCTCAGGAGCAATGCCAAGGTCAGGCACCTGCATAAGGATAACAATACATGCCAGTTCAAGATCGTGGATTATTCCTGTAGGCATTAGATGATATCTTAAATAGACCAAAACCAGTATCTGTGCCAAAGGAGTTAAGAAAGCTGAAGGCATCGGAATTTCAAGGTGATTCTGATGTTGACCCGATGTCTACGGATTTCTGGTTGAATGATATTAAAATCATGCTGGATACTATCCGGTGTGATGATCAAGGAAAACTTGAAGGTGTAACATCACTTTTGATGGGACCTGCTCGAATATGGTGGACCACCATTATTGCTCAGATTCCTCGGGAACGAGTTACTTGGGAGTTCTTTTTACAAGAGTTCCGGAACACGTATATTGGAGATGTTTTCATCGAGGATGTGAGAAATCAATTTCTGAGTCTGAAGCAAGCAGGCAGATCAGTATATGAGTATGAATGTGATTTTAATAAGCTTAGCCGGTTTGCTATAGAGCTTCTTCCGACTGAGAAGCACAGAGTTACTAGATTTGTGGGAGGTCTAGATCCAGAGTATAAGAAAGTCTTGGTTGCTCTTGATTTTTCTAAATTTCAAGTGGCGGTTAACTGAGCTAAAGGAATGGAAAGGGTGGAACAAGAAGAAGCTTTTGAAAAGAAAACATAGTCAATTAAGCGACCTGGAGGCCCCAGTGTTTTACCCTGGTCTAAACGGGGTAAAGGTTTTTAACAACAAGGATCAGTTGGGTCGATGTCACCCGTAAAGAAGAATTCTTCTGCGGGTAAATCCAAACAAGTTCACAATAAAACTAGTGGAAATAAAGGTGATGGACTTGGGAATAGACCTGAATGCAAGACTTGTGGAAGAAGACATCCTGGTCGATGTTGGTATGCGCCGGAGACAGTGTGCTATCAATGTGGGAAGCTGAGTCATTTCAAACGAGCATGTCCATAATTACAAGAGAATAAATCGGCGGCTGCTTCTCAGAGAAATAAAGGAAGCCGAGGGTGGAATTCGCATCAAGGTGCATCAGAAGTTGCATCGAATCTGAAAGGCAAAGCTCTTGCTCGTGTATATAACATCAAGACCACAGAGAGTAAAGATGATCTTGATGTGATATCAGGTATGCTTGAACTCTTTAATAGACCTATTTTTGCATTAGTTGATCCTGGTTCCACTCATTCATATATTAGTTCTAGAATCATACTAGAAAGAAACATTCCAGTAGAACTAATTAAGAATGAGGTGGTAGCAACCAATCCAATAGGCAAGAGTACTAAGGTCAAGAGGATTTGCCGTCAGTGTCCTATTAAAATTCAGAGTGTGGATTTCCCCACTGACCTTATGGAATTACCGTTTTGTGAGTTTGAAATAAGATTGGGGATGGATTGGTTATTTGTATATGATGCTGTGGTGGAGTACCGATTAAAAAGATTAATTTTAAAGGCACCAGGTGGACCACGAATAATATTCGTGGGTGAGAAGCTGAATCATCGTAGTGATGTTATTTCGGCTGTTGATGCGAATGAAATATTGATGGATGGTTGTGAAATAGATCCAACTCCTGAAATTGATACCTTGAAGCAGGGAATAAAAATAGAAGATATACATACGGTGCGGGAATTTCCAGATGTATTCCCAGAAGAATTACCGGGATTACCTCCAGATAGAGAGGTAGAATTTGGAATTGATGTGTTACCTGGTACAACACCCATATCGATGGCACCGTATCGTATGGAACCTGCTGAACTCTGGGAACTCAAATCACAACTACAAGAATTGTAGAATCGAGGTTTTATACGACCAAGCATATCACCATGGGGAGCACCTATATTATTTGTAAAGAAGAAATATGGATCGATGAGATTGTGTATCGATTATCGTCAACTTAATAAAGTGACGATAAAGAATAAATATCCATTGCCAAGAATTGATGATCTTTTTGATCAATTAAAAGGGGCAGCAATGTTCTCTAAGATTGATATTCGATCGGGTTATCACCAATTAAAGATTAAAGAGCAAGATATTCCAAAGACGGCTTTTAAGACTCGATATGGACATTACAAGTTTGTGGTAATGCCGTTTGGATTAACTAATGCCCCAGCAACATTTATGGATTTGATGAATCGAATTTTTCAGCCATACCTGGACCAATTTGTAGTGGTATTCATAGATGATATCCTGGTTTATTCTAAAACCAAGGAGGATCATGATGTTCATCTCAGAATAGTTCTTTAGATCTTGAGGGAGAAGAAGTTATATGCTAAACTATTTAAATGTGAATTTTGGCTTTCTGAGGTGACATTTCTCGGACATATAGTATCGGCTGAAGGAATTCGAGTTGATTCTTAGAAAATTCAAGCTATCATGGAGTGGAAACCTCCTAAAAATATTGCAAAGGTTAGAAGTTTTCTCGGATTGGCAGGACATTACCGCCGGTTCGTGAAAGATTTCTCAATGATTGCTGCACCTATTACCAAATTGCTCAGGAAGAATGTACCTTTTATGTGGAATAAAAAATGTCAAGAAAGCTTTGAAAGATTGAAGAAAATCTTGACAGAAGCTCCGGTGTTAGTTAAACCTGAATCAGGTAAGAATTTTGTGGTGTATAGTGATGCATCGAATAATGGTTTGGGTTGTGTACTTATGCAAGACAGGAAAGTGGTGGCTTATGCTTCTAGGAGCTTAAAACTCATGAGAGGAATTATCCTACTCACGATTTGGAATTAGCTACGGTTGTCTTTGCTTTAAAAATTTGGCGCCACTACTTATATGGTGAAAGATGTTATATATACACAAACCAAAAAAGCCTAAAATATCTTTTAACATAGAAGGAGCTGAATCTAAGACAAAGGCGATGGATTGAGCTAATTAAGAATTATGATGCAATTATTGATTATCACCCGGGAAAGGCTAATGTGGTGGCAGACACAATTAGCCGAAAAATGTTTCCAGCCCTGCGGATATCGAATGCTCAATTATCAATATTGGATGATGGTGCTCTACTTGCTGAGATGAACATCAGGTCTACTTTGATAGACAAAATAAAAGAATCACATGAAACAGATGAAAATTGTTTAGAGAAAAAGAAGAAAGCTGAAAGGGGAGAATCTTCAGACTTCGAAGTAAAGTCCAATGGTTGTTTATATTATAAAGGACGTGCTTATATTCCTGAAAATGAGGAATTGAAAAAGGAAATCCTTATAGAAGCACATTATAGTCCTTTAACTATACGCCCAGGAGGAAATAAAATGTATCAGGATTTGAAGAGCCGTTTTTGGTGGCCAGGAATGAAAAGAGCGATAACAGAATTCGTTTCTAAATGCTTAACTTGTCAGCAAGTTAAAGCAGAACATCAAGTGCCATCAGGATTACTTCAACCAATTGCTATTCCGGAATGGAAATGGGAGAAAGTGACTATGGATTTTGTAACTGGGTTACCATTGACACCAAGTAGGAAAGTCTCAATCTGGGTGATCGTGGATCGATTAACCAAATCATCACATTTCTTTCCAGTCAGAACTGATTTCTCTTTGAGTAAATATGCAAAGTTGTATATTCGGAAGATTGTTAGATTACATGGAGTTCTTATTTCTATTGTGTCTGACAGAGATCTCAGGTTTACTTCTAGATTCTGGAAAGCACTACAGGAAGCATTGGATACTCGATTGCATTTTAGTACTGCCTTCCACCCGCAAACTGATGGACAATTAGAGAGGTCAATTCAGATTTTGGAAGATATACTAAGAGCGTGTATCATTGAGTTTGCAGGTTCATGGGAAAAGTACTTACCATTGGCTGAATTTGCGTATAACAACAGTTATCAGTCAAGTATTAAAATGGCACCGTATGAAGCTTTATATGGAAGAAAATGCCGGACACCATTAGATTGGTTTGAGTTAGAAGGCTGCAAGATTATCGGGCTTGACTTGATTCAAGAGGTAGAAGAAAAAGTGAAGATAATTCGAGATAATCTAAGGGCAGCTTCCGATAGACAAAAGGCTTATTCAGATTCAAAAATAAAAGACATTGAGTACCAAGTGGGAGATAAGGTATTTTTAAAAGTTTCACCATGGAAGAAAATATTGAGGTTTGGAAGAAAAGGGAAGCTTAGTCCCAGATTTATTGGTCCGTATGAAATTTTGAAAAGAGTTGGACCGGTGGCGTTTCAATTGGCTTTACCACCAGAAATGAGCAAGATTCATGATGTTTTTCATGTATCGATGCTTCGCAAATATAGGTCGGATCCTTCCCATGTCATTTCACCTGCGGAAGTTGAGATGCAACCTGATTTGACATTTGAAGAAGAACCATTAAAAATTCTAGCTCATGGGGTGAAGAAATTGAGAAACAAATCGATTCCATTGGTGAAAGTGCTCTGGAAGAATCACAAAGTGGAAGAAGCCACTTGGGAAACTGAAGAGCGAATGAAAGAATAGTACTCACATTTGTTTAATCCAGGTACGTTCTAAAAATTTGAGGATGAATTTTTTAGGGGGAGAGAATTGTAATATCCCATTATTTAATTGGTGACCAAAACACAAAGAATCAAAAGCTAGTGGTTTTAGTTCAGTGACTAAAACGTAAAGTTTTAAAGTTTGGTGACAAAAGTGAAAAGTTGAGAAAAATTCAAGGACCAACATGGTAATTTTCCCAATAATTATTTTTATTCCATAAATAGATAGATCATCTAAGGGTGTGGATCGAATATAAAAACTATGGCTTGATCTGATGTTTCTATTATTGGGAAATTACGGTTAAAGTTTAAGTGTAATTCGGGTAATCGTATGAGCTCGAAATTTTATGAAAATTTGAAGGAAGTCTTAAAAAGACCCTAAGATCATAGCATCGAAGTTTGAATCGTTTTTAAATCAGTCTAGATTCTATTCTATTCAGTATTATGTATAGGTGATGGAATGGCATTTTTGAAAATAAATTATTTCATTAATGGCATTTTTGACATTTCACCTATACTTTTTTAATGAGAAGTGATTATGGAAGAAGACAAAGTGTAGGTGTTGAATGGTGATTAGTTATAATTAAAGGGTTTATTATTATGTAGCCAAATTTAAAGACATTTGGCATTAATCAAAGAAAGAAAAAAAGTTGGAATTGTGTTCATCTTTCTCCAAGGCTGCCGAAACCTCAAGGGGACTAGGTAAGAAATTTTCAATTCAATTTTTGACTTGATTTGTTTGATTTTTGGCTAGAGACATGAAACAAGAAATTGATCTCCCTTGAATTCTCTATCCTTTGACATAAGTTTTGCTTAGTTTCCATGGTTCTAAGTTGAGTTTGATGATTAGGGTGGTTGAAGAACATGTTAAGATTTCATGTTTTAAAGCTTAATCAAGTTGAAAATGGTGTTGCAGTGTTGTTTAGATGCTTTAAATAATGAAAACTTCTTGGTAAACTTTAGGGACCATTTCGGCTATAAGAGGAAAAATTAGGGGAAATTTTGCAAAAAATTATTTGATGATGGAAATGATTAGAAAAATGTTTTCTAAGTTGAATTATGTGGTTGGATTGAATAAAACATCATTTTAGGACTATTTTGTGAATTTTGTGTGTTGGGTGAAATAAGTGAGAAATTTGGAAATATTCAAGAAGCATGGTTATATTGGTTGCTATGATACAATGATTATTTTAGTATTAAAATTTTTGGATTATTAGATGAAATGTGAAAGTTTCCAAGTTTTAGATTATAAACCCTAAGAGAGAGAATTTAGGGTTTAAAGGGAAATTATCAAATTATTGGTTGTAGTGTGTAATTTGAAATGAGATTAAAGTATAGGAAGTATTGTGGTAGCAAAGAAGTGCTTGGTTGAAAATATTAAATTTTCCATATTGGTATGTACATGTATTAGTAAAGGTTGGACATGTACTTAAGGTTGTTTGTGTCATGTATTTAATGTACATACAGATAACAAGCAAGTTCGAGATCAAACGAGTGAAGAAAGAAGATAGAATGTGCAATCGAGCTTAGTGAGGCTAGTATAAATTATACCATTGAAAGTGTCAAGGTGAGTGCAATGCATGCATAGCATGATTTTTATGTCCTTAATTATATAATTGACATGTTAAAAATATGTCCAGAATTGAGAATACATGCATGGATCACTACTTATTCATGGAATGTTATTTTACGTATGAATTTCTTAATATGTATATATGTTGCCATGTATGAGATTATAATCGATATAAAGCCCAAAGTATGAGATAGGAAATTAAAAGTATAGTTGGATATCCATAGAGTTATAAACAGCTGTATAAACATTTTAGCACTCCCGGTAGAGTGCAATTTATTATAAGCAATTCAGGTAAAGTGCAAAATAATTAATAATTGTATACTCCGATAAGTATACAAAAGCGCTTCGGTGCTAAGCACTTCCAGTAAAGTGCACATAATATACTATACTCAAGTAAGTATACGGGGGATGACTCGCGTACAAAAATTTCCTTAATTCAATACTTGGGCTAAATGAATTGGAAAACAAGATAAAAAGGCTTGAAAGCTCGATGATGAATATGGCAACGGTATTGGTAAGAATCAAGGTTATTACCATTTAATATGTTATTATACATATATCATGTCATATATATGCTAATATGCATAAATTGGTAGGTGATCATATGCATTGTTATTTGTTTATATTGATACCTATGTGAAATTGCATTTGAATTAAATGTTATTGCCTCACTAAGTATATGCTTAGCGTATGATGACTTGCATGCGTAGTATTTAAAGGAGCTTAGAGGGAAGATTATCCGAGCATCACTTTCATATTTTGGGAGGTATATCTCCATACTCATAGTAATGTAATGACATCCATCATTTCTTTTGAAAATGTACTAGATGGCATGTATAATCAATGGGGTTGTAATAACTTATTACCAAATATGGTTGCTTAATAGCTGTGATAATATAGATAATGAACCTAGTAAGTTATATTATATCTATAAATGATGATGGACTAAGTTTTATTAAATTTGGGTCTTAAGATAGAAAGATTAAAAATCTGTCCAAATGTGTGTGCAAAATCAGTGAGTTTGAAAAATCAGCATAAATTCCACAAATTGAATTAGAAGATGAATCATATATGTATGAACTAAAACTTTTGTCTAGTTTGTTACAAAATTTACGGTGATTAATTTCAAGTTGTATGTAAAAAGATATGAATTTTTATTCGATGAAAGGTCAGAAAACAGGACAACAGAATTTCAGTATTTTGGGACTGTGACGTGAATTTAGGAATTTATTTGAATTTTTGTGTAATGAGTTTGGGCTAATAATTTATATGGATAGAAAGCTTAATGAATCTAGTTTAATTAGAAAATTTCGGAATGAATTTTCGATGTCTATAAAAAAATTTATAATTTTTTAATTAAAGTAGTGCAGGTTACCTGTTTTCTAAGGGAAAAGAAATAGTAGGGTTTAAAATTGATTAGTAACATCACTAACTTGTATTTGGTAATAAATACAGGAAATGGATGTTACAATTCTATTTTACACATTTAAAAAATTTTGTTGCAAAAAGATCTATACCCGAGCTCCACCCAATTGTTAAGTGAGGGGAAAACGCTTTACTCATGTCAGAATACTGATTCTCCATATGAGCCTAGCAAGTACCTTCGGGACTCATATGCCTCATGTCTCCGTAAGGATATTGATTCTTCGAGAAGACATAGGAAGTGAGTCCTCCTGAGTTGAACTTGGTTCATTTAAAGCCTATATTGGGTGAGAACCAGAGGCCTTGCTACCCTTAGTAGGGGACAACAAGGACAGCTCGAGTACCTTTTAGAACCCAACTGTTTGAGAACTTAGAGCCCACCCCAATAGAGCCATGCGAAAAACTTAGGGTTTTAGGTAATAAAGGGAGACATATCCTGGAGTATTGGAATGTGCTGCCCAGAATTGTTTGTGAATACTCTGTGTTTTCTTGATTCTAATCTTTGTTCCCCTCGTCTTGTTGTTTTGCATAACCATTCATGCCACATCATTACATATTTAGAAGGGGTTGATTCTCAAAATCATTGCTCAATTTCAAAAAGCTCTTGTTATGGATGAAAGAATTTTGAAAAGTGAAGATGAGAATGCAAAGGTCCGACATTGGTCTGAGGTGAATTAACGAACGTTTGGAGATAGTCTAGTAGTTGATCATGAGACGGAGACTTCATAATATGCCCACATCAGCATCAAGCAGAACAATGTGCAAGAATTGCAGGAAATCTGGGAGCGCTTTGATTACGAGACTAAACAGTTGTTCCATAAAGTCTATGGTGACATAGCCTATCTCTTATACGTGAAGGTTGATGAACAATTCTTGAAAGCCTTGGTTCAATTCTAGAATCCTGGGTATTGCTGCTTCACTTTTAATAAAGAAGACATGACGCTTACATTCGAAGAGTACTTAGCCCTTTTCAACTTATGCAAAGTAAATAAGAACTAGGTTTATGCCAAGCCTCCTAAAAACAAAACCCACATGTAAAGCTTCAGGCGTTCGCTGGTATGAGTGATGGTTGGGTTAAGGGTTTGATTCAAAAGAGGGGAGACACTTTTAATTTCCCTTGGTCAAGCATCATGAGTATAATTTCGATTCACCCCGATAGAGAGAAGAGAGTTGATCTCCTAGCCATTGTAATTTATGGTTTAGTCATCTTTCTAAGTATTCTAGGAAATATTGATGTGGCGCTACTTGATTTCCTTGAACAACTAAAGAGAGGAGTCAATCCAGTACCAGTCGTACTTGCTGAAACCTTCATTTCCCTCAATGCCTGCCGAAAAGTTGAAGGTGTCCGTTTTGGAGGATGTGCTCCGCTTCTACAAGTTTGGGCACTCAGTTATTTCTGGAAGTTCCCAACATTAGCTTTATCAAATGTGTTTTCCCTGAACTTCTCACCTCTTCGAGAATTTTTGGCAAAGGAGTGGCCCACTGTTAAGAAGAATAAATGGATTGATATATTCAGGGATCGTCGTGACGAAGCCATCAGATGGAGGGTTCCTTGGATGGGTCATACCAAAGTCCTATATAAATGTGGAGATTTCAACTTTCTAATGCTGCTAGGTTTGTGGGGAGGAATTGGATGTGCCCCTTTACTAGTATCTCTTCAGTTTGTCCCATTCACTACCGGTCTTGGCTCATTAGAATTCAAGTTCCAAGGAGAGTTCAGACAATTAGTGATGCTTGGAACCATTGTTATCACATGAAGTTAGAATCTGATAGTCACTACATGTACACCCCGGACTATGACATTTGGTGGCATACGAGAATGAATAACAAAGTCATAGCACCTATATCTGGGAAGCTAAGTCTCTAGAGGAACATTTAAAGGTAGTCCCTACAGAAGCTGACATCTTGAGAGAAGAGTTAAGAAGAGCTAAGGGGAGACAAAACGAGTAGTGAAGTTGTATGAAGACCTAGAAAAGAAGTTCGAGATCCAAAGGGTGGACTTCCTCAAGCTCTAGACTACTGTTCAAAATGTTGATCTAAGAAAGACTCCCGAATAGTGGAAGCAAGAAATCGAGCATGCTGTAGAGAAAGAAAAAGAACGAGGAAGGCGCGAGATCGAGAAATATAGACGAGTCTTTGCTGAAGAAAAGAAGAAGGGTAAGCTAGCAACTGAAAATGGAAATGGCAAACGGGTCCAAGAAAGTGAGAAGCAAAGTATGGCTGCATGGAAAATGAAGGCCCACGACAACATGATTTGTTTATTTGAGTTGCAGAAGGCATATGACCAGACTACTGCAAAGCTAAAGCAGAGTCAGGCTTGTGTTGACAAGTTACAAGCTAAGATAGATGATCTGAACCACTCGTTGCACAGACTTCAGAACCATCACACCTATATTGAGCTTCAGGCCTGTCTAAGTGAGAATGATACCTTGAAGAAATAGGTTGAAGGAATGAATAACATCATCCAGGAATAAAAGACAAAGATCTTGGTCCTTGAAGACATCACTAAGGGAGGTAATGACTACTGGTTCACTCGTCTTAGGTACATGGCTAGAAGATTCCAAGAACGAGATGAGTTTGATAAGACCATCATGGCCCAGGTACAAGACGTAGCTCGACATGTGACAATGCTAGCCACTGAAGCTGCAGCTCTTTGTCAGTACGTCAAGCCAGCAGGAGAAGTAGGACCGAGGCTTATGCGGCTCATTGAAGAAATCAAAGAACTAGGAATTCAAGCTAAAAAATATTTGTAAACAACTTGATGTAATAAGGACCAATTTATATCCAATAAAAGAGTTGTTTCTTGAGCAATTGTTTCATGGAATTGATGGCCCTTCACTTGCATCCATGCATTTGCATTTCATCCTTTTGTGTTTAATAGTTTTTCTTTGCATTAGTGCTTACATTTGTGCATGCACACATGACATAATAAGAATCTAACATACATAAAAATGACAGAAAATCAAAATAGCAAAAACAAACCACAAGTACGGTACTCGGTCTCAAGTCAGAACAATGGAAGAAAGAGTGATGGCATTAGAAAGAAACCACAAGAGTACCCAGGATAGGTTAGACAAGCTGGAGACAGATCTGAAGCAACATATGAAGTTAGTTCACCAAAAGATGGTTGGTTCAATTGCAGCCATGCTAGGTTTTAAGGACCCTGATGCACTGGAAACTGGTGAAGAAGAAAAATTTCAGGGGATGGCCTTTGTTCATCCAAACATACAAAGGGAAGCTCAATCGTCTAAGGTCAAAATTTCTCCACATGTTGCTGAGGCATCGGCGCGGAATGATAGGAAGATAAATTCTGAGGAAGTCATTGAGGTGCCTGATCTCGATGAAATTGCCTACAAAGTGAAAGTTGAGAAGAAATGGGAGGATCGCTATGAGAAATTGGAAGAAATGATTAAATCTTTCCAAAAAGGAGGTATATATGGAGGAATGGATGCCAAGGATTTAAGCTTAGTGACTGATCTGATAGTACTACCAAAGTTCAAAGTTCCTGACTTTGAAAAATACAATGGAACGACATGCCCTGCAACACATCTGACTATGCATTTTAGAAAGATGTCAATGTATCTAGAGAACAAAAAGCTAGTTATCCATTACTTCCAAGACAGTCTAGTGGGGTCAGCTGCGCGCTGGTATATACAGCTAAGTCGAATTAACATCAGATCATGGAAAGATTTGTCCAGAGCCTTTAGTGAGCAGTACAAGCATGTTTCAGACATGGTTCCAACTCGTTTAGTTCTGCAAGGATTGGAGCAAAAGCATCGTGAGAGTTTTCGCCAGTACGCATAGAGATGGAGGGATGTAGCTGCCTAAGTCCAGCCATCATTTTTGGAAAGTGAGATCACCCCAATGTTCGTGGAGACATTAAAAAGATCTTTCTATGATCGTATGCTCAATCATGCCACAAAGAGTTTTGCGGACATGCTTATAAATGGAGAATTGATACTTGCGGCAATGAAAAATGGAAGGTTGGACAGTGGGGAAACTAAGAAACCATACAAAAAAGAGATAATGAAGTTAATGCTGCTAATGACTATAATTCCAGTTACTCGAAGAGGGTAGTCTTTAACAAGCCCAATGTCTCGACCATAGCTCTAGCAGTCACAAACCCACCAAAAGAGGAATAAAGATATCAAGGTAGCTCGAAACCATATTTTCCTCCTATCCCGATGACATACGTAGAATTGATCAAATCCCAAATGGTGCTTCCAAGGCATGTTCCTCTATTCTCACCACCATATCCACAATAGTATGATGAGAAGGCAAAATGTGAATATCATGCAGGAGTTAGAGAGCATACCATTGAAAATCGTACTGTATTCAAAAGGGTGGTAGATGACTTAAGAAAATCAGGGATGCTATCATTCGATACGTAGGAAGATAAAGGAAACCCCCTGCCAAATCATCAAAAAGCAGGAGTGAATGCAATCATTGAGGAGGAGGATAAGGTGGGTAAGGAATATGTTGCTGAAGTTAGAGCTCCCATGAAGTGGATATGAGCTCATATAGTAGCAGTAGGGAAGTTGGAAGGAGGAGCTCAGAAACTGAAAATTGAGAAAGAATCATATTGTGAGTACCACATGAAGGAAGGACATGAGATTGATTGTTGCTTAGAATTTAGGCAACTAGTTCAAAACAAGATGAATGAAAAAGAACTCGAGTTTTTTGAGAAAAAAGACAAAGAATGTTTGCTGGATGTATGTGCATCTGAAGAGTCATCTACCAAAAGGGACTACACCGGAATGAAGCCTTTAGTTATTAAGGCTAAAACAAGAGTTGGTGAGCCAGCAAGGAGTGTGACCCCACGGCTCATAATTAAGGCACCAACGCCATTTCCCTACAAGGATAACAAGCAAGTTCCTTGGGATTACGCTTGTACGATGGCAGTTCAGGAAGAAATATCTGTCCAAGAGAAAGGAGAACCGGTCAATGAGGTGAGCCGTTTCACAAGGAGTGAAAGGCTCTATTCCCAACAATAGCATAGGATAGGGATGTGGTGCAAGGAAAGGCTGCTGCTGAAGAGTCTGAAAAAGAAGATGACTAAGATTTCTTCAAGGAAAAATCGATAACATATCATGAGCCTGTAAAGAAATCAGAGGCTCAAGAGTTCTTGAAGGTCTTAAAACACAGCGAATACAGTGTCGTGGAGAAACTCCACAAGCTTTCGGCTTAAATTTCTATGCTTTCGTTGCTACTAAGTTCTGAGGGCCACTGTGAGGCCTTGTTAAAGATTTTGAACCGAACGTTCGTATCAAAGGAGATGACAACTGATAAGATGGACATGTTAGTCGGTAACATTGCTGTAAATAACTTTATCTTATTTAATGATGAGGAAATACCAGGTGAAGGAACGGGATCTTGCAAAACTTTGCACATCACCACCAGATGTAAGAGACATATGTTACCAGGTGTCCTAATTGATAATGGGTCAGTGCTGAATGTTCTACCGTTAGCCACACTGAGAAAGCTGCCAATAGATAGTTCTCATATGAGAGCTTACCAAAATACGGTTAGAGCATTTGATGGAACTCAGAAGGATGTGTTAGGAAAAATTGAGGTGCCTTTGCAAATTGGACCATTGACCTTCAACATTGAATTTGTGGTCATGCATATAAGACCTAGTTATAGCTGCTTGCTTGGGCGCCCATAGATTCACAAAGCAGGAGTGGTCCCATCTACTTTACACCAGAAGCTGAAGTTTGTGATCAATGGACAACTAATAACTGTCGGTGCAGAGGAAGAAATCATTGCACCAGTAACCACTGATGCACCCTTTATCGAGATCGATGAAGGTGCACTCGAATGTCATTTCAGGATGTTGGATCTTGTCAATGCAACCTTTGTCACCGAAGGAAGCAAGGTTCCAGAACTAGAATTATCAAGCTGTGCGAAGATGCAGGTAAAGCAAACGCTCGGGAAAGGAGCTGAAATCAGAAAATGGCTCAGAAATGGACAACTAATAACTGTCGGTGCCTGATCTCGATGAAATTGCCTACAAAGTGAAAGTTGAGAAGAAATGGGAGGATCGCTATGAGAAATTGGAAGAAATTATTAAATCTTTACAAAAAAGAGGTATATATGGAGGAATGGATGCCAAGGATTTAAGCTTAGTGACTGATCTGATAGTACCACCAAAGTTCAAAGTTCCTGACTTTGAAAAATACAATGGAACGACATGCCCTGCAACACATATGACTATGCATTTTAGAAAGATGTCAATGTATCTAGAGAACAAAAAGCTAGTTATCCATTGCTTCCAAGACAGTCTAGTGGGGTCAGCTGGGCGCTGGTATATACAGCTAAGTCGAATTAACATCAGATCATGGAAAGATTTGTCCAGAGCCTTCAGTGAGCAGTACAATCATGTTTCAGACATGGTTCCAACTCGTTTAGTTCTGCAAGGATTGGAGCAAAAGCATCGTGAGAGTTTTCGCCAGTACGCATAGAGATGGAGGGATGTAGCTGCCTAAGTCCAGCCATCATTTTTGGAAAGTGAGATCACCCCAATGTTCGTGGAGACATTAAAAAGATCTTTCTATGATCATATGTTCAATCATGCCACAAAGAGTTTTGCGGACATGCTTATAAATGGAGAATTGATACTTGCGGCAATGAAAAATGGAAGGTTGGACAGTGGGGAAACTAAGAAACCATACAAAAAAGAGATAATGAAGTTAATGCTGCTAATGTCTATAATTCCAGTTACTCGAAGAGGGTAGTCTTTAACAAGCCCAATTTCTCGACCATAGCTCTAGCAGTCACAAACCCACCAAAAGAGGAATAAAGATATCAAGGTAGCTCAAAACCATATTTTCCTCCTATCCCGATGACATACGTAGAATTGATTAAATTCCAAATAGTTCTTCCAAGGCATGTTCCTCTATTCTCACCACCATATCCACAATAGTATGATGAGAAGGCAAAATGTGAATATCATGCAGAAGTTAGAGGGCATACCATTGAAAATCGTATTGTATTCAAAAGGGTGGTAGATGACTTAAGAAAATCAGGGATGCTATCATTCGATACGTAGGAAGATAAAGGAAACCCCCTGCCAAATCATCAAAAAGCAGGAGTGAATGCAATCATTGAGGAGGAGGATAAGGTGGGTAAGGAATATGTTGCTGAAGTTAGAGCTCCCATGAAGTGGATATGAGCTCAGATGGTAGCAGTAGGGAAGTTGGAAGGAGGAGCCCAGAAACTGAAAATTGAGAAAGAATCATATTGTGAGTACCACATGAAGGAAGGACATGAGATTGATTGTTGCTTAGAATTTAGGCAACTAGTTCAAAACAAGATGAATGAAAAAGAACTCGAGTTTTTTGAGAAAAAAGACAAAGAATGTTTGCTGGATGTATGTGCATCTGAAGAGTCATCTACCAAAAGGGACTACACCGGAATGAAGCCTTTAGTTATTAAGGCTAAAACAAGAGTTGGTGAGCCAGCAAGGAGTGTGACCCCACGGCTCATAATTAAGGCACCAACGCCATTTCCCTACAAGGATAACAAGCAAGTTCCTTGGGATTACGCTTGTACGATGGCAGTTCAGGAAGAAACATCTGTCCAAGAGAAAGGAGAACCGGTCAATGAGGTGAGCCGTTTCACAAGGAGTGAAAGGCTCTATTCCCAACAATAGCATAGGATAAGGATGTGGTGCAAGGAAAGGCTGCTGCTGAAGAGTTTGAAAAAGAAGATGACTCAGATTTCTACAAGGAAAAATCGATAACATATCATGAGCCTGTAAAGAAATCAGAGGCTCAAGAGTTCTTGAAGGTCTTAAAACACAGCGAATACAGTGTCGTGGAGCAACTCCACAAGCTTTCGGCTTAAATTTCTATGCTTTCGTTGCTACTAAGTTCTGAGGGCCACTGTGAGGCCTTGTTAAAGATTTTGAACCGAACGTTCGTATCAAAGGAGATCACAACTGATAAGATGGACATGTTAGTCGGTAACATTGCCGTAAATAACTTTATCTTATTTAATGATGAGGAAATACTAGGTGAAGGAACGAGATCTTGCAAAACTTTGCACATCACCACCAGATGTAAGAGACATATGTTACCAGGTGTCCTAATTGATAATGGGTCAGCGCTGAATGTTCTACCGTTAGCCACACTGAGAAAGCTGCCAATAGATAGTTCTCATATGAGAGCTTACCAAAATACGGTTAGAGCATTTGATGGAACTCAGAAGGATGTGTTAGGAAAAATTGAGGTGCCTTTGCAAATTGGACCATTGACCTTCAACATTGAATTTGTGGTCATGCATATAAGACCTAGTTATAGCTGCTTGCTTGGGCACCCATGGATTCACAAAGCAGGAGTGGTCCTATCTACTTTACACCAGAAGCTGAAGTTTGTGATCAATGGACAACTAATAACTGTCGGTGCAGAGGAAGAAATCATTGCATCAGTAACCACTGATGCACCCTTTATCGAGATCGATGAGGGTGCACTCGAATGTCATTTCAGGATGTTGGAGCTTGTCAATGCAACCTTTGTCACCGAAGGAAGCAAGGTGCCAGAACCAGAATTATCAAGCTGTGCGAAGATGCAGGTAAAGCAAACGCTCGGGAAAGGAGCTGAAATCAGAAAAGGGCTCAGAAAAAGACATAAAAGAAGATTGTATCCTATTATAATCCCGGAAAAAAAGATCGGTTCGGTTTGGGCTTCAAGCCCAACAGATGGCAAAGAAGAGCTGAAATCAGAAAGCATCAAGAGAGGAGAAGAGCTAGATTGAAGGGAGAGAAAATCGAATGGGAACCAATGACATTCCCACCCTTAAACCATAACTTTATATCTGGAGGTATGCTGGATCCAAATACCTCAGCTAGTGAAGAAGGAAAAGGAGAGAGCACTCTATATGAAGCAATTGAAAAGTTGAGTATCAATGCTGTGACTGACAATAAAGAAGAGAACCAGTACCTGTCAATGATCCGCCCTTGCTCTGAGCTTGACAATTAGACTGCTGAAGAAATTCTTGTAGTCTTTAAGACATGTTCAGAGTAATTCTCAAAACCAACTCCTTTGCTCTAGGCCCGGAGACAATAAGGGATCTTATGTAAAGGGCCCATGTCAAACATTTAATTTGAAAATTCAATAAAAGATGCATTCCCTTACATCTTGTGTGGCAAACTTTCTTTTCATAAATAAACCAAAACCATAAAACAATAAAGTTAAAAGCATAAAAACCATTCCATTCATTTTGTTTCTTCCCTTTGTATATATCTTTTGCCTATTCCTTTTCAGGTCTTCAGATATCATTAGCATAAATGAATCCAAATCTGACTTCAAGGTTGACTTTGAATTGCCTATGTTGTCAGAAGAAATTGGAAATATTGACGATGAGGAAGAATATGATGTACCAATGATATGCCCAGAATGGTAGAAGGAGAGGAAAAGCAGATTCTACCACATAAATATGAACTAGAAATATTAAACTTCGGTACCACAAAAGAAAAGCAAGAGGTGAAGATTGGTACTACCATTTCAGTAAAAACCAGACAAAGTCTAATTGAGCTTTTGAAAGAATTCAAGGATATCTTCTCTTGGTCGTACCAAGATATGCCAGGCCTTAACACTGACATCGTCATGCTAGGCTCCATATAAAGGAAGGATGTGAATCGGTAAAGCAAAAGCTGAGAAGAATGAAAGCTGAAACACTCCTCAAGATCAGGGATGAAGTAAAGAAGCAATACGATGCATGATTCCTCGAGGTAGCCAAGTATCCAGAATGGGTGGCGAATATTGTCCCAGTACCGAAGAAGGATGGAAAAGTACGAATGTGTGTTGACTACAGGGACCTCAATAAGGCAAGCCCTAAAGATAATTTCCCGCTCCCACATATTAACACTTTAGTCGACAATATAGCTGGACATTCACTTTTTTTCATGGATGATTTCTTCAGGTATAACCAGATTAAGATGTGCCCAGAAGACATGGAAAAGACAACTTTTGTGACGCTATAGAGAACTTTTTTCTATAAAGTGATTCCCTTTGGACTTAAGAATGCAGGGGCAACTTATCAGTGGTCCATGGTCACTCTCTTCCATGATATGATGCATAAAGAAATATAGGTATACGTCGACGATATGATCGCCAAATATTGATATGAAGAAGAACATTTGGTCAATTTAGAAAAGCTCTTCCTAAGATTGAGAAAGTTCCAGTTGAAGCTCAACTCGACTAAGTGCACATTTGGAGTCACATCTGGGAAACTATTAGGTTTTGTTGTAAGTGGAAGAGGAATTGAAATCGATCCAGATAAGATAAAAGCTATACAGGAACTTCCCCCACCTCAAACACAGAAAGAAGTCCGAGGTTTTTTGGGACGATTAAATTACATCGCACTCTTCATTTCTCAACTAACTGATAAGTGTGATCCAATGTTTAGGCTACTCAGAAAGAATAACCTGGGGACTTGGGATGAATAATCAAAGAACAGCTGAGTAATCCTCCAATTTTAGTACCACCTGTTTTAGGAAGACCATTGATCTTGTACCTAACGGTCTATGAAAATTCTATGGGTTGTGTGTTAGGGCAACATGGCGATACTAGAAGAAAAGAAAAGGCGATATACTACTTGAGCAAGAAGTTCACTTATTGTGAAACTAGATATTCGTCAATTGAAAAGCTATGTTGTGCTCTGGTTTGGGCAGCTAGAGGCTAAGATAATACATGCTTTATCACATTACATGGCTAATCTCGAAGTTGGATCCACTAAAGTTCATGATGGAAGCTCCAGCCTTATCAGGAAGGTTAGAGCGTTGGCAAATGTTATTATCAGAATTTGATATCCAGTATGTGAGTCAAAAAGCGATAAAAGGGAGTGTCATAGCAAACTTTTTGGCAAGTCGCGCCTGTAATGACTATGAAGCATTAAACTTTAATTTTCTTGATGAAGACTTTATGTGTATCACAGATGATGATGAAGCTTCAATAGAATCTTGGGTTATGAACTTTGATGGTGCAGTAAATGCATTAGGAAGATGTATAGGGGCAATTCTGGTATCACCGGAAGGAGATTATTACCCTTTTACCAGTCGTTTGAAGTTTTTCTACACTAATAATATGGCAGAATACGAGGCTTGTATAATGGGTCTAAGAGAAGCTATAAGAAGGAAAATTCATACTTTAAGAGTTTTTGGGGACTCTATGATAAGTGTTCACAAGTACTATTTTTCTTACCCTTTTTACTCATATTATTGTTAGACTTAGGCTCATATTAGTTGCATAATTAGCCATTCATGCATTAATCCATGTTTCATTCCATCGTTGAGCTTGATTACATAACTTGGTAGTTTTTGTGGGAAAAGATGCTGCTTTGGTGTGTTTTGTGTGTATGTACAGGATCACTTGCCAAAGCAAGGCTAGAGCTAGTTGCCAGGGCAATGCATGAAGGACATGCCGAGCTAGTTTCCAGGGCAATGCATGAAGGAGACGCTGAGCCAGTTGCCAGGGCAATTGTCGACAAAGAGCAAAGGTGATATGGCAGTCAAAATTGATGACTAGACAAGCCCAAGATGACGTGGATCAAAGCCCAATCCCAAAGGAATTTGATTTCCATGAAGAGACTAAAGAAGAATTAAATTCCAAGAAGATAGAAGAAGTTCTAGTAGGAATATAATTATAATAAAGAATTATATTCTTTAAAGATAATTTAATTCCAACTTAACTTCCTCCTCAAAGAAGGATTTTGACCTAACCCTATAAATAAAATGCCATATCGTCAACTTCCAAGGAGAGCAAGAGAGGGGAATTTCGACAACTCCAAGTAGGGCAAGATGAGAGAATTTTTGACAAGCATCTAGGGCAAGGAGGATTTCGACAAGCCTCATTCTTCATCCTTTTCTTTCTTGTTAGATTGGGTTCATGCTAGGGATTATTTATCTTGTGTTTCTTTGGAACCTAGCCATGAACTAAATCTATTTGGCTTTGGTTATTGTGTTTTGTGGTTGTGAGAAACTATTGGATTTTGTTTAGGTAATAAGAGTTTGCACTTTTCTATTCAAGGTTTATTCATTCTTGGTTCTTATTCTTGTTTGCGAGTGAATTGGGAGAGGATCTCGTAACTTCATCTATTTATCTAATATCGGGAGAGTTAGATTCAAGAAACGAATGAATATGATCTTTATTCAATCTATTAATGGTGAAGATTAATCCGGCTTAGGAATAAGTCAAGGATTTCAACGGCTAAGAGGAGAGCAAGATTGGTTGTTGTTCACCCTTGATTCACGCATGGATGTATTATCAAGGCATGCACAAGTAGCTAGAGTTTCAACTTAGGGATAAGAAGAAACCATTGAAGAACGCTCTGCCGAACCTTGAAGGTTGCTGCCCAGACGCCCAAGTAGTTGCCCAACTAGTTGCCCAGGCAACCATCGATTAGTTGCCAAGTCAACCCCGTGGTGCAAGTTGCCACGACAACTGAGTTGCCCGTGCACTCTTTTACCAAGACGATCCAATCGGCTATCACACCTCAACTCACGATAACCTGGCCCATCTCTCTCTCATTTGATCTCATTTATTCTTTTACTTTATTGCTTTCTATATTAGTTATTAGTTAAACTCCTATAATCCTTTATTTGTGTTTTTACTTTTTACAGTGCAAGAGACTAGATTGTTGAAGTGGCACCAATCCCTGTGGAGATGATATCTTTTATACTATAACTTGCAACGTGTATACTTGCACAATTGCGTAGCACTTATTACGTGCAACAAGTTTTTGGCGCCGTTGCCGGGGATTGGCAATAACGACTTTGTTTTTATTTTCTTGTACTTTCTTTTTACTTTTCTTGTTTAATATTCAAAGGGCTAACAAACTTTGGTTTTGCATTGGTATATGACTAGGGCGAGACCGACTACACCAGAATATCCCTTTGATCCAGAAATCGAACGAACCTTACAAAGACTTAGACGAAGGATAAGAGTAGCAATGGCTAATCAAGACGGCAATATGAATCAAGATGTTCCAGCAGAAGGATGAGTGATTCTTGCACGAAATATAACTATTCGAGACTATCTTGAAGAAGATCTTGATGGACTTAATCCATGAGTTGTCTCACCTGAAATTGAAGCCGACCACTTTGAGTTAATACCGGTAATGTTTAATATGATCAACACAATTGGTCAATTTGGCGGCTCAGCAACTGAAGATGCACGACAACATCTGAAATCTTTCCTTGAGATTTGCAACTCGTTCAAAATACAAGGAGTCACCCCCAATGTCTTACGATTAAGATTATTCCCCTATTCACTGAGGGATAGGGCGAATGCATGGTTGAATAGCATTCCTGCCGGATCAATAGCATCTTGGACCGATCTTTGTCGTGATTTCCTTGCTCGGTTCAATCCTACAAATTTGACTAATAAGCTTCGTAACGATATTACTTCTTTTCGGCAGACATATGATGAATCCATGTACGAGGCTTGGGAGAGATATAGAGAACTTCTACACAAATGCCCCCTACACGGATTCCCGGTGTGGACTCAAGTAACAATGTTTTACAACGCCGTGAATACACCAACAATGATGATGCTAGATGCCTCGGCAAATGGCATACTTCTAGATAAGTCGTCGGAGGAAGCAATGCAAATTCTAAACAGGCTGGCCAAGAATGATTATCAATTCCACTCTACTAGAAGAGGAGGAGTTAGACGCCAAGCCACAATACATGAACTAGGATCATCAGATTCAATTTCGGCACAATTGGCCACTTTAACCAAGATGGTCCAGAACATGCAAAAAAACAAACAACACACATGAGGTCAAGGTAATGGATTCTTTTTGTGAGTTATGTGGTGATAACCATGATTCTTCTGAATGTATGCAGAATTCGGAATCCAGCTTCTATGTGGGGAATTACAATCAGAACAACAATGTGATGTCCAATACATACAATCCAGCTTGGAAGAAGCACCCAAATTTTTCATGGAGTAATCCCAACAATGCTCTAAACCAGAACAATCAGAATGCATAAGCATCGAGATTCCAGCAGAATATGCCACGGCAACAGTTGCCGCAGCAACAACCGACAACATCTAGTTCTTTGGAAAATTCTCTCAATGCTTTTATGATGAAAACTGAATCTTATATGGCTGAGAATAGTAACTTCATAAAAAGAACTGATGATTTTATTAACAGGACCGAGATGAGATTGCAAAACCAAGAGGCGGCAATCAAATCATTGGAAAATCAAGTCAGACAGTTTGCTCAAAATCTGAATACTAGACCGCAATGAGGTTTATCTAGCGATACTGAAGTCGCAAGAGGAACTGGCCATGAGCAATGTAAGGCAATCACCACTAGAAGTGGCCAACAACTTAGAGAGGCTCAAACCCGCTCATCAAACAAAACTCCACAAAAAGATCAAGAAGAACCTAGCGGCAAAGCCTCAATTGCTGAACCAATAATTGCCGCGGCAACCGACAATAAGTATGCCTCGGCAACCGACGATAAGGATGCTTCGACAACTTGTGATAAGCATGCCTCGGCAACCCCAGTTGATAATGCCTCGGCAACTCCAGTTGTCCCAGCAATGCCGTCAATCAGGTTCCAAACCAATGAAAGGATCGAAGATATCCGACTTCCACCACCATTCCCACAAAGGTTGAATCGAAAAAAGCAAGAATATCAATTCAAGAAGTTTCTTGATATCCTAAAGCAAGTCCACATCAACTTGCCATTGGTGGAAGCAATTGAGCAAATGCCGAACTATGCCAAGTTTCTTAAAGACATTGTGTCCAAAAGAACAAGGCTAGGAGAGTTTGAAACAGTTACCACAACAGAGGGATGCATGGCAATGTTGCATAATCGTATGCCACCCAAGTTGAAGGATCTCGGAAGTTTCACAATACCCTGTTCCATTGGAAACCACTATGTCGGGAAAGCATTATGCGACCTTGGGGCTAGCATAAACTTGATGCCTAAATCGGTTTTCCAAAAACTAGGAATCGGGAAGGCAAGACCTACAACAGTTATGCTACAGCTAGCCGACAGATCCTATGTGCATCTAGAGGGAAAAATCTAAGACATACTGGTAAAAGTTGATAAATTTATTTTTCCCGCTGACTTTATTATTTTGGATTGTGAAGCAGATGAGCATGCACCCATCATTCTCGGGAGACCATTCCTAGCAACAGGGAGAACCTTGATCGATGTTGAAAAGGGAGAACTCACAATGAGGGTGAATGACCAGCAAGTTAAACTAAATGTGTTCCAAACACTAAGGCATGCCGATAATCCAGAAGAATGCCAACTTCTTCATGCCACGGCAGAGTTTAACTTCGACATGGAATTTAGTTGCCTCGGCAACTACATCACCGATCAAGAGGAACCTAAGGAGTATGAAGAACCAGTCGATGAGGAACAACAAGAAGAGACAAATTGGCTAGTCAATCGACCAGGTACATACTTTGAACCACTGGATTACTCAGCTAAGGAAGGTAAACTCGAAAAACCCTCTATTGAACAACCACCAATTCTTGAGTTGAAACAATTGCCAGAGCAACTAAAATATACATATTTAGGAACCGATAATACATTGCCTGTAATTATTTCTTCTAAGTTACAGCCTGAGCAGGAAAAGAAGCTGATCAAGATGTTGAAACTACACAAAAATGCAATAGGTGGACAATTGCCGACTTGAAGGGAATTAGCCCGGCAGTGTGCATGCACCAGATTTTGTTGGAAGATGATCACAAACCTTCAATTGAGGCCTAGAGGAGACTGAATCATGCCATGAAATGGGTTGTAATGAAAGAAATCATCAAGTGGCTTGACGCTTGCATTATATACCCTATCTCAGACAGTACATGGGTAAGTCCGGTACAATGTGTACCGAAAAAGGAAGGTATAACAGTGGTAAGTAATGAAAATAATGAACTCATTCCAACCAGGACTGTGACCGGTTGGAGGGTTTGTATGGATTATCGAAAGCTAAACAAAACCACCAGGAAAGATCACTTCCTATTACCCTTTATTAATCAAATGCTTGACCGTCTTGCAGGTAAACCCTTTTATTGTTTTCTTGATGGTTATTCAGGTTACAATCAAATTGCCATAGCACCATAAGATCAAGAAAAGACAACCTTCACATGCCCATACGATACTTATGCCTTCCGAAGGATGCCGTTCGGATTGTGTAACGCCCCGACAACCTTCCAAAGATCCATGATGGTACTCTTTTCAGACATGGTCGAAGACTTTCTTGAGATTTTCATGGATGATTTTTCTGTTTTTGGTAATGACTTCGACAGCTGTCTCGGCAATTTAGAGAGGGTGTTGGCAAGATGTGAAGAAACTGATTTAGTCCTCAATTGGGAGAAATGCCATTTTATGGTAGATGAAGGAATAGTGCTCGGCCACAAGATTTCATCCAAGGTAATTGAAGTAGACAATGCTAAGGTGGACGTGATCGAGAGATTACCCCCACCAAGTTCGGTTAAAGGAATTCGAAGTTTTCTTGGACGTGTAGGTTTTTACAGGAGGTTCATTCATAATTTTTCTAAAATCACTAAACCCTTGTGCAACTTGCTTGAACAGGATAAAGTCTTCGATTTTGATGATTCTTGCACCCAAGCATTCGAAACCCTAAGGAAAAAGCTTACCTCGGCACCCATTGTCGTTCCACCAGATTGGACGCTACCTTTTGAGCTCATGTGTGATGCAAGTGATTTCGCGGTAGGAGCAGTCCTAGGCCAACGCACAGGTAAGACCTTTCATGTGATATACTACGCTAGTAAAACTCTTAATAGTGCTCAAGTGAATTACACAACAACAGAGAAAGAGTTACTACCTGTAGTTTTCACATTTGACAAGTTCCGATCCTATTTGATTGGTACAAAGGTAATTGTTCATACGGACCCTTCGGAAATCAAATATCTATTTGCTGAAAAGGATGCCAAACCTCGTTTGATTCGTTGGATATTACTTTTACAAGAATTTGATATTGAAATTAAGGACAGGAAAGGAACAAAAAATCAAGTGGCCGATCACTTATCACATTTAGAATGCAATAGGGAGGAGGACGCGGATCTAGAGATATGCGATGCATTCCCGGATGAACAAATTTTAGTTACCTCGGCAACCATGGACGCGCATACCTCGGCAACCCTTGACGCCTTGACAACCATGGATGCTCACGCCTCGGAAACTCTCGATGCCGCAGCATCCCTTGACGCACACGCCTCGGCCATTTTGGGAGCAGTCACCACGGCAGCACATGCCTCGGCAATACCCTGGTACGCGGATTTAGTTAATTTCCTTGTTTATGGTATTTTACCTTATGGCATTACTCACCAAGGGAAGAAGCGGTTCCGCCATGATGCTAAGCATTACTTTTGGGACGAGCCTCTTTTGTTTAAACAATGTGCAGATCAGGTTATACGCCGATGTGTCCCTGAAGAAGAGCAACAGAATGTACTCCGGCAATGTCATTCTTCACCCTATGGAGGACATTTTGGAGGAACTCGTACCACGGCCAAAGTTTTGCAATCCGGTTTGTATTGGCCAACATTGTACAAAGATGCCCAAGACTTTTACAAGCAATGTGATCATTGCCAGAGGACGGGTAATATCTCTAGATGACATGAGATGCCGCTCCAGAACATCATCGAGGTGTAATTGTTCGATGTATGAGGGATCGATTTTATGGGACCTTTCCCATCTTTATTCGGCAACCTCTACATTCTACTTGCCGTCGACTACATGTCTAAATGGGCGGAGGCAGTTGCAGTTCCCAACAACGATTCCAAGACCGTGCAACGATTCTTGCAAAAAAATATATTTACACGGTTTGGGATGCCGAGAGCAATTATCAGTGATGAAGGCAAGCATTTTGACAACAGACTAATTGCCAAGATGTTGAAACGCTTCGGCATATCACACAAGATCGCCACGACATATCACCCACAAACCAACGGGCAAGCAGAAATTTCCAACCGAGAATTGAAGGGTATACTCAAGAAAGTTGTAAATCCCTTTAGGAAGGATTGGTCATTAAGACTAGATGACGCACTTTGGGCATATCGCACTGCATTCAAAATACCCTTAGGTATGTCCCCTTCCGACTTGTCTATGGCAAAACATGTCATCTACCGGTGGAAATCGAACACAAGGCATACTGGGCAATCAAGACCGTGAATATGGATTGGGAAAGTGCCGGACAAAAGCGTTTGTTGGACCTCAATGAGATAGAAGAATTTCGTGCACTCGCCTATAACAATGCACGAATCTACAAGGAGAAAACAAAGTAATGGCATGACAAGAAACTATTACCGCGACAATTCATGCCAGGGCAACTAGTTCTCTTATTCAATTCTCGGCTAAAACTTTTCCCGGGAAAGCTGAAATCAAGATGGTCGGGACCATTCGAAGTTGTCAAACCATTCTCCCATGGTGCTGTGATAATCAAGTCCATCTCTGACAACCATGAATTCAAAGTTAATGGACAAAGATTGAAGCACTACAATGGTGCCCATGTGGAACGTAACAAGGAAGTGGTCAACTTAAGAGATGCATGAGCAAGCTCTCCCTTTGATATTTTATTTTTTTTTATTTTCTTATTTTATGTTTTTTTTATTATTTTCAATTAATTTTTTTTCTTTCGAACTATATATATATATATATATATTTTACTATTTCCGATTATTATATATATTTTTAGGATAGATTTCTTTTTTTTTAAAAGAATCCCTTTATACATCTTTATTTATTTTCTTTTATTAGTTTATCTTTAATTTTAATCCTTATTTGATTTGTCTTTGAATTGTAGGAAAATAGTTCAAGATAAAGAGGAAATTTAATCCAAGAAGGAAAACATCTTCAACAAGGAAACTAATGGACTAAATCTAAGGCTTATATAAAGCCTCCAATTTACCCTAATCAAACCCCTTGCCGTCACCCTCTCCCTAAACCAAAATCCTTTTTTCATTTTCCCTAATCCCACCCACCATATTTACCACCTATCTTTTCTATAAAACCCATCACCCTTAACCTATTCCTACTTTTTATCTTGCAACTTTTTAGTTTCTTTTCTTTTCTTTTATTTGTTTTTACAAAACTCACAACCAAGATCATCTATGGCATCCAAGATTAAATTTTTAGTTCATCCAAGTTCCTCCAAAGAACCAAGATACAAGAAGTTTGCTACACCGGTGGTTCAAGAAAGATTTCACTCCAAGTTTGAAAGCCGGAAGATTCATGAAGAACAAGGCTTTGAATACTCCAACTCTCATCAAGATTTCAGCCTTGAACCATTCATCTTCGAGAGGATTGCACATCAAAAGTGGCAAATCTTTTGCCATCAACCGATACCGGGTAACATCTCATGGGTAAGAGAATTCTATGCTCACTCACCTAACCCGGATAATCCTTATGTTTTTGTTCATGACAAGGCCATAATCATAAGTCCCGAAAACGTCAACACCTTTTATGGGCTTTACATTGAGAAGGACGAGCATCAAGCCTTCGTTGATCAAATCACTCCCAAGCAACTCGACAAGGTGCTTCAAGAACTCACTCAACCGGGAACTCATTGGAACGATGGTAAATACAAGGGCACGGTAAATCGCATTCGGCTTAAGCCCGAGGCAAAACTATGGAATAAGTTTGTTAAAACTTCTTTAATGCCCACCACACACAATACTACCGTTGATATACCACGTCTTTTGCTCATACATTCTATTTTGCATAATCGCATCATTAACATTGGAAAAATTATTTGTGATGAGATTTTTGTACGCAGCTCAAAAGATAAGGGTTATCTTTTCTTCCTTTGCTTAATTTCTAATCTTTGCAAGGAGATGCATGTCCCAAGTGAGTCCACCGATGAAAAGGCCCTACCAAAGTCCGGTTGGAATCAAGCACAAATCCAAAAGCTAATGGGAGAGGCACCGGGAAATTCTTCAAGGCCTCCAATTGCCGCGGCAACTCCTGCCGCCCCGGCAATCCCTAATGCCCAAGCACCTAACCCCCAGGCAACTCGGCCATCAACCCCGGGACACTTTGAAGCACTTTTGCACCCATTGGCAAGCCACCTAAGGCAAATTGAAGACCGGCAACTAATGTTCATGCGGTACATGAAGGAGCACAACAATGCCATCACCCAAGTCATCCTAGAAAAGTACCCGGACAGCCGCGTGCCGTTCCCAATCTTTCCTGCCGAAATCCTTGCCCCGACAACCAATGAAGAAGTCGCCACGGCAACCGCAACAGATGATGCCGTGGCAACCTACATCGTGCCTGCACAAGCTGATGCCACGGCAACCAACCCTGAAAAAGCCACAGCAACCAAAGCTAAAGACATCTCGGCAACCACTGCAAAAGCCAAAGGTAAAACACCTATGCCCAAATCAACTCCTACAAAATCATTTTCTAATTTTTCAGATTCGGATGAGTCCTCCATTGCACCAACAAAGACCGCACCAATTGAATCCTCCAAGCGAAAAGCCAATGACATTGATGAAGAGGATGATGAGGACAACCTCGTACGAGGATCGATTCCACCACCGGAAACAAGAAAACAACCATCACGTTCAAGTAAGAGAATCAAGACACCAGCAAAAAGGAAACTAATCATCTACGATGACGAACTCTCGGAGTAAGTCCTCGTATGCATTTTATTTTTCATTATTTTTATTTTCCTTTAATGCATGCATTGAGGACAATGCCTCACTCGAGTTTGGGGGGGATTGTTATTAGTAGTTACCATGTTTAGTTACATTCATCTTAAGTATTACATTTAGGATACATAAATTGCTTGCCATGCCTTTAATTGGAACAAGAATTGCTTAGATTTGATGAATATCCGATGATGACTTTGCCAATGCACTTAATTGATAGAATTTTTATTCTAGGATAACCATGGAAAAACTTAGAATTTTACTGTGATGCTAATTTTGATGAAACACTGTTGTGGTTTGATTGATTTAAGGAATTCTAGTGAACTTAGGTTGATAATTAATAAATTGGGGGATTATAATAAAAATTGGATGAATGCTAGAGGTGCCCGAAATTGGCTCTAGCATGTGCTAAAAAAATTGATCACTAGAGGTGCCCGAAACTGGCTCTAGTATGTGTTAAAAAAATTGATAGCTAGAGGTGCCCGAAACCGGCTCTAGTCGAATAAATTAACTTAAGAAAACTAAAAACAAAACACTAGAGGTGCCCAAAACTGGCTCTAGTTAAAACATGTTAAATCCAAAAAATCAACTTGCACACAACTCCGCACACACTCACAAGCATTATAGTTTGATTCTGAGTAATTCCTAAGTTTTTCGAAAAATGAAAAGCCAATCATACTTTGTGCCCCGGTTCAAAGAATTGAAATCAAGTTCAAAGCTAAGTTTGTGAAAATTGAAGTCTTGGCAGGTAATTATGAGTTTGCATTGCTTGAGGACAAGCAATAGTTCGAGTTTGGGGGTGTGATAAGTGTTCACAAGTACTATTTTTCTTACCCTTTTTACTCATATTATTGTTAGACTTAGGCTCATATTAGTTGCATAATTAGCCATTCATGCATTAATCCATGTTTCCTTCCATCGTTGAGCTTGATCACATAACTTGGTAGTTTTTGTGGGAAAAGATGTTGCTTTGGTGTGTTTTGTGTGTATGTATAGGATCACTTGCCAAAGCAAGGCTAGGGCTAGTTGCCAGGGTAATGCATGAAAGAGATGCCAAGCTAGTTGTTAGGGCAATGCATGAAGAAGACGCCGAGCGAGTTGCCAGGGCAATTGTCGACAAAGAGTAAAGCTGATATGGTAGTCGAAATTGATGACTAGACAAGCCCAAGATGACGTGGAGCAAAGCCCAATCCCAAAGGAATTTTATTTCCATGAAGAGATTAAAGAAGAATTAAATTCCAAGAAGATAGGAGAAGTTCTAGTAGGAATATAATTATAATAAAGAATTATATTCTTTAAAGATAATTTAATTCCAACTTAACTTCCTCCTCAAAGAAGGACTTTGACCTAACCCTATAAATAAAAGGCCATATCGTCAACTTCCAAGGAGAGCAAGAGAGGGGAATTTCGACAACTGCAAGTAGGGCAAGAGGAGAGAATTTTCGACAAGCATCTAGGGCAAGGAGGATTTCGACAAGCCTCCTTCTTCATCATTTTCTTTCTTGTTCGATTGGGTTCATGCTAGGGATTATTTATCTTGTGTTTCTTTGGAGCCTAGCCATGAACTAAATCTATTTGGCTATGGTTATTGTGTTTTGTGGTTGTGAGAAACTATTGGATTGTGTTTAGGTAATAAGTGTTTGCACTTTTCTATTCAAGGTTTATTCATTCTTGGTTCTTATTCTTGTTTGCGAGTGAATTGGGAGAGGATCTCGTAACTTCATCTATTTATCTAATATCGGGAGAGTTAGATTCAAGAAACGAATGAATATGATCTTTATTCAATCTATTGATGGTGAAGATTAATTCGGCTTAGGAATAAGTCAAGGATTTCAACGGCTAAGAGAAGCGCAAGATTGGTTGTTGTTCACCCTTGATTCACGCAGGGATGTATTATCAAGGCATGCACAAGTAGCTAGAGTTTCGACTTAGGGATAAGAAGAAACCATTGAAGAACGCTCTGCCAAACCTTGAAGGTTGCTGCCCAGACGCCCAAGTAGTTGCCCAGGCAACCATCGATTAGTTGCCAAGGCAACCCCGTGGTGCAAGTTGCCACGGTAACTGAGTTGCCCGTGCACTCTTTTACCAAGACGATCCAATCGGCTATCGTACCTCAACTCACGATAACCTGGCCTATCTCTCTCTCATTTGATCTCATTTATTCTTTTACTTTATTGCTTTCTATATTAGTTATTAGTTAAACTCCTATAATCATTTATTTGTGTTTTTACTTTTTACAGTGCAAGAGACTAGATTCTTGAAGTGGCACCAATCCCTGTGGAGACGATATCTTTTATACTATAACTTGCAATGTGTATACTTGCACAATTGCGTAGCACTTATTACGCGTAACACTCTACATTAGTCATTTATCAGATACGTGGCGAATGGGATACAAAAGATGCAAAGTTGTTAGGATACCACAAGCTGGTCCTTGATTTGACTAGGGAATTTGATAAGATTACTTTCAAATATCTACCCAGAGAAGACAACAAAATGGTTGATACTTTAGCCACCTTAGCCGCCATGTTTAGGGTAAATGAAAGTTCTGAGATGATGCCCATCAGGTTATATATGCTTGACTCTCCGACTCATTGTTATGATGTGGAACAAGAAGTGGATGGATTGCCATGGTATCATGACATCTTACAATATGTAAAATTCTAGCAATACCCGCCTCAAGCCACAAAAAATGTAAAGAAAATGATCAGGAAGATGGCATCAGGGTATGTCCTTGATGGTGAGATTTTATACAAGAGAAGTGGTGGTCAAGTGCTTCTAAGATGTGTGGGGGGAAAAGAGGCACAATTAATTGTGGAAGAAGTTCATGAAGGAGTCTGCGGAACTCATCTTAGTGGTTTCACCATGGCCAGGAGAATCATATGACTTGGGTATTATTGGACAACCATGGAAGGTGATTGCATCAACTATTCTCGCAGATGCCACAAGTGCCAAATTTATGCTGACAAGGTTCATACACCACCTCAACTTCTTCATGTTATGACAACCCCTTGTCCATTTTCCATGTGGGGCATTGATGTCATCGGTCAGATTCACCCTAAGGCATCAAACGGGCATCATTTTATCCTGGTAGCCATTGATTATTTCACGAAATGGGTAGAAGCAGTCTCGTATGCAAACGTTACCAGATCCACAACTTGTAAGTTTTTGAAAAAAAGAAATCATTTGTCGATACGGCTTCCCTGAAAGTATCATTACCGACAATTCTTCAAATTTGAACAATAGGATGATAAGTGGAGTCTGTGAGCAGTTCAATGTCAAACATCATAATTTTGTGGTATATAGCCCGAAGATGAATGGGGAAGTGGAGGCTGCGAATAAGAATATTAAGAGGATAATTGCAAAAATGACTGATACCTATAAAGATTGGCATGTGAAGCTACCATTTGCTTTATACGCTTATCGAACTGCAGTAAGAACTTCCACTGAGGTAACATCTTTCTCATTGGTATATGGAATGGAAGCTGTGCTACCCGTTGAGGTTGAAATACCATCGCTCCGTGTCTTAATGGAAGCAAAGTTGGAAGAAGTAGAATGGGTTCGAACAAGATACGATCAGCTGAACTTAATTGAAGAGAAAAGACTGAAAGCACTATGTCATGGGCAAATGTACCAGAAAAGGATGACAAGGGCTCATGAGAAGAAAGTTCACCCAAGAGAATTCAAAGAGGGAGATTTAGTGTTGAGGAAGAAGCTACCAATCCAAAGCGATTCTCGAGGAAAATGGGCACCGAATTGGGAAGGACCTTACATTATAACAAAGGTCTTTTCAAGAGGAGCGTTAGTTTTAGCTGAAATGGATGGAGACGAACTCCAGAGCCTGATAAATTCAGACTAGGTGAAAAAGTATTATGTTTGAAAAAAAGAAAAAAAGAAAGAAAAAATAAAAATAAAAAGAAAGAAAAAAGAAAAAGAAAAAAGAAAGGAAAAAGAAAGGAAAAAGAAAAAAAGAAAAAAAGAGAAAAAAGAAGAAAAAGAAAAGAAAATAGGGGGTTCAAAATGAAAATCCACAAAGGGCGTTTTGAAACCAAATGAGGATCTGAGTTGAAAACCCGTAAAGGGCGTCAGACAATTTGCAAATAAGACTTTCCTTGGGGATTGGCTTGAGAGCTTCATGTTTTTCCTCATAATCATTATCTTCAGGGTCTTCTCAGCATAGTGGACATTCAAGGCATCTTACGAAGTCATGACATGAGGAGTTTTGGTTTTTGATATCTGAATATCTTTTCTTTTCCTTGTAATTTCTTTTTGCGTTTACCACAAATACCAATAAAGTTTTGTTGTGTAGATCTCTTCTTTCCTTCTTTGACATCTTTCCATAAAGCATCTTGCATTGAAATGAGAATTAAAATTAGACATTACTTGAAATATACATAAGATTTTTGAGCATTACTTTGAAATTTGTTTAGAAGGGTATTGGAACTATGAGGTGTTTAATGGTCAAATTTAGAGCTTAGGACGCAAAAAGCAGCAAAACTAATAAGGAAATTCAAGATGGAAATAGGTTTTGCTACAAACTTCAGCAGAAAACCCTCAAGAGATTCTTTAACATTACTTTAAGGCAACATGTTGCAAAACAGAGATGCTTACACAAGATAACTTGTCTTCTACAATAATGAGAACAATTTTACAAACATTGGAGGAAATAGCTAAGGCTATGAGATATTAGAAGAGCAGCCAAATTCCAGGAAGCTTGTCATTGAACATTAATGTATCAACTACAATGATAAAAGAGTGTTGAATAATATGAGGATGAAATCAGTCCTTCCAATCAGGAATACAAGATAAATGGATTGAGTGAGCAAATGTGCAAAGATCATATGAAGCAAAGAAGTGCTAAGAATGAGAATGGTAAAACAGAAGTGATAGAGATGACTATCTATGATTATTTAGTCTACCATCAAAGCATGTAGTCACAGCTTTGATAGGATTTTCCCATGCATCATGGAAAACCGATGCATTTCCCATATTCCTTCAGAGTTTCACTCTTAGGTATTCTAGCAACAAGGGGCTTCCCTGTTTGAAAAATCAAGGTAGAAGTCACATGAAATGATGAATGTATTGTCTAAAGTGGCATGGCCGATGAAGGGGTTAAGAGTGGACAATGGTGAAGATTACTTTCCAAGGAATAGACGATGGAATTTTAACAACAAGAAATTTGTGAAGCCAGTTAGTATTGAAGAATGAGTTATTGCAAGCTCTCTTAGTGCAAAGCCATTTAGTGCAGAGAAATGAAAAGAAATCACACTGTCTTTTGCTGATGGATGGGCCAAAACTGACACTCACCATCAGTTTCCAGAGTTGAGAAAATGTTTGAGATGATATAATCCGAGTTTTCTAGAGCTTCACAGTTTTCTTCTGTGTGTATTAGGAAATTGTTAAGAAAATGAGTAAAGAAATATGACTTGCATTCATGACTAGGCATCCCTAGGGGCATATGCATCTTAATTGGATCATTTGCAATTGTTTTTACAGTTTTTTTTGAATCCGCTTATTCATCCAAACTTATGGAGGATGAAGTCATCTTTTGGAATCTGCTTATCTATTCGAGCATGAGGAGAATAGAACCCGCATATCTATTCAGGCATGAGGAGAATAGAACCCGCTTATCTATTCGAGCATGAGGAGAATAAAACCCGCATATCTATTCGAGCATGAGGAGAATGGAACCTGTCTATCCGTTCGGGCATTTGGAGAATGGAACTTGCTTATCTATTCGAGCATGAGGAGAATAGAACCTGCCTATTCGTTCAGGCATTTGGAGAATGGAACCTGCTTATCTATCTGAGCATGGGGAGAATAGAACCTACGTATCTGTTCGGGCATTTGGAGAATGGAACATGCTTATCTATTCGAGCATGAGGAGAATAGAACCTGTCTATCCGTTCGGGCATTTGCGAATGGAGCCTACTTATCTATTCGAGCATGAGGAGAATAGAACTTGCGTATCCGTTAAGGCATTTGGAGAATGGAACCTGCTTATCTATTCGAGCATGAGGAGAATAGAACCCAATCTACTTATCATTCGAGCATGAGGAGAATAGAACCTGCCTATCCGTTCGGGCATTTGGAGAATGAAACTTGCTTATCTATTCGAGCATGAGGAGAATACAACCTTCTAATCTATTCGAGCACAAGGAGAATAGAACCCGCCTGTCTTTTCAGGCATAAACAGTTTGGTAATCGGTGAAAATCAGTGTCTTATATTTTAACTTCTTTATTTTAACTTTTTCATTTTTGTATAGGTAGTCTTATATTGCAATTAGTATTAGGATTATTTGAATATCATGTAACATTGCTAATATACTTAAGGTTTTATAAGATTAATGTAGTATTAGAATAGTTTAGGTCTCATACAATGTGTTATAATTTGTATAATTGTTAGTTAGAATTATTAAATGTGTCGTATGTTTTAATTAGTATATAGTTGTTTATATAGAATTAACATAGGATATATACATTAGATATTAAACCCAAAACATAGAATACATAGCCCAATTGTAATTAAAAAATAAATAAAAAGTCTATTGGATTTAATTCAAATCAGAATCTATTTAAAAAATACATAAAAGGTCCATTACACAAAGGCACGTTTGGCCTGTTTATTATTAAAGGTTTAACTCTTATATGTGCAAGAAATGAAGTGCCGTTGGATCAAGGGAGAATAGATCCAATGGCACGAGATCACACACGGGGACTGCACATGGATCACCAAAAGCCGTATTTCTCGTCCATTCGATCAGTATGCTATCCAACAGCTTAAATCGCTTCGGAGTGTTCACGCGGATCACCACTCGCGCGTTGCAGCCACTCGCACGAAGTTTCAGCTCCGGCCGATCACTTCATCTTCTCTGACGCTTCACTCGCTCCGATTGTTCCTCCTCGGTGCCGTTCGAATCATCAGAAACATGTAAACAAATGAGCAAAAGGATTAAATCCATAAATTGGGGCATAACAATTCAAAAATCAACAGGGATTAAATCCCTAATTCAAAGCCCTAGCTAGAAAAATCAGAAGCAAAATAGGAAGGGATAATCCCTAATTCAAAGCCCTAGCGAGAATCAAGCTACAATTGGATATGCAAAAGACAATTCAGAACCAAAGCAAAAGACCAGAATCCCCAAATCGGTGCCATGGAAAAAATCAAGCAATCAGAGGGGAAGAAATCAGGGATTTAAGCTTAGGATTTAGGCAACTCTTATACTATAAATAGCACTGTAAATCATTGTAAAAAAGAACAATTCGATTGAAATCACAGATAACAATTACATAATAGCATTCGAAATTTATAGGAGCAAGCAATTTGTAATCGGCATTCAAAAACAATAAAAGAAGCAAGTTTATGGTAACATCTCTTATCTTTTTCCTTTCTTTTTGGATTTAAATAAAGAAAATGAGTTGTTTTTACGTTTGTTTTCGTTTGAAATGCTGTTGTGAGTCGATTTCGATGTAACTCCGGTGAAAAAATGCAAATTTAAAGTCGTCATAATCTGGAAAATCTGGGTTTTTCTGGGAAATTCGCCGCCGGTGGAAGGCGGCTGGCACGGCAAACCACCACTGTGTTCTTCAATTCATGAAGAATATGATGAATGTCTTTAGAGGATTTCAATAGAGCCGGTTTTGATTCATTTGGGGGAGAAATTATAAAATGAAACTTGTTATAATATTTAGTATATATACTAACCCATTTGACCCGACCCGAACCCAAGTATAACCTGCGCCCTTCTTTCCCGGATCTCACGCCGCAGCTCTTCAGTTTTCAATTGTTTTAATTTTGTCCTTTTTCTTTTCAATTCGGCACCTAATTTTAAATTATTTTCAAATTAACCTTCACATTTTACTTTATTTCAAAATTAGTCCATGATTCAGATTTTTTTAAAAAAATAAAAAACAGATCCTTTTTCTTCATTTAATTTTAAGTAATCATTTAGTTATTTATTAATTATTTCTTATTTGTCTTTATGTATATATTTGTATGTATGTTAAACTTTAAGATTTGGGACTTAAACTTAGATTAGTGACATGTATGTTGTAAAATGTTCTTCATTTTTCAATAAAATACACTTAATTATATTTAAACCTTAATAATTAATAGGAATATAGACATTTCTTTAGGACTATTCACTATTTAGACTTTAATTAAAATTCATTAACACATTTAATTTTCCTGTTGATTTGTTAAAAAAGTGAAAATTTAATTAATGCGGTGTTTTATCAAATGGGAATGACGGGTTAGCGTCAGGAGTGTTGGTGGTGATTAAAGTTTATTTCCCGAGCGATAAGGCCGATAAAATAGAATTACATTCATTTTACTGACAAATAATTCGAAATTTTGTGAACTTGCAAATTCCAGTTTTAAAAATGCTTTTTGAAATAAATTATGTACCAACTTTTGGGCGTTGTGGGGGTGCTAATCCTTCCCCACACGTAATGGACTCCCGAACTTGTTTTCCCTTGTTTTCGTGGACCAAAATGAAATTTTGATAAATAAAACGTTTTATCAAAATACCATTGTCTTAAAAAGTGATCCAATCACACTTAAAAAAAAGATTGGTGGCGACTCCGTGATTTTATAAAGTTTTCCAAAACATCAAAACCTTCCTAAAAAAGGGTTGCGACAACATAAATGTCTAACACCAAACATAAAGCAAATAAATAAAAAAATCTCACTCAAACAATAATATCCTCAAATGATACAACACCCATAGGAGCAGTGTGCTCATGAAAGACCTTGGGTGGTAAACCTTTTGTGAGCGGATCCACTATCATGGAGTTTGTCCCAATGTGTTCTATAGACATTGTCCACTTTGCACTCTTTATTTTACAACTAAGAACTTTATGTTTACGTGCTTTGACTTAGACGAGCTCCTATTGTCGTTGGAATATAGTACTGTTGATTTATTGTCACAAAATAATTTAAGTGGTCTTTCTATATTCTTCAAAATGCGCAGTCTAGTGACAAAATTCCGCAACCATAATCCATGATTTGATGCCTCATAGCATGCTATAAACTCTGCTGCCATAGTGGAAGAAGCTACAAGTGTTTGTTTGGCACTTTTCCAAGATATAGCTCCTCTAGCTAATAGATAAATATAGCATGATGTAGCTTTTCTGTTATCTTGGCACCCAGCAAAATTAGAATCCAATACCCTACGACCTCCAAATGATCCGATCTCCTGTAAGTGAGCATGTAATATTTTTTTCTTTGAAGATACCTCATACCCCTTTTGGATGCTATCCAATGGTCCATACCAGGGTTGCTTGAATATCTGCCTAACATCCAAACAATATACGTAATATCTGGACGCTTACAAACTTGAGCATACATTAGACTCCCAATAGCCGATGTATAGGGAGTTTTTTGCATTTCTTGAATTTTAAGGTTACTTTTAGGGCATTGGGTAAGACAAAATTTATCTCCTTTAGAGATAGAGGTATACATTGGTTTACTATTTTCGCATACTAAACAAAAGAATACCTCGAGATCGATCTTGATGTATCTGAATTCTTTTATCGATATAGTTCTTTTGTGACAATCTAAGAATACATCAAGATCGATCTCAATGTATCTGAATTCCTAAAACAAAAGAAGCATCCCTAAGATCTTTCATTTCAAAATGCTTAGATAGAAATCTCTTAGTTTCGTGCAATAAGCCTATATCATTTTTGGCAAGCAAAATGTCATCGACATATAAAACCAAAAATATATGCTTACTCCCACTGAACTTGTGATACACACAAATCATCAACAATATTCATCTCAAAACCGAACAAGACAATTACTTGATGAAATTTAGGGTACCATTGACGAGAAGCTTGCTTGAGTCTGTAGATAGATTTCGTTAATTTGCAAACTATATTCTTTGGGTGTCCCGAGTTAAAGTTTTCTGGTTGCACCATATAACTTGTTTCTTCAATGTCTCCATTATGAAACGCAGTCTTAACATCCATATAATGTAACTCAAGATCAAAAATGAGCTGCAAGTGCCATGATTGTCCTAAAAGAGTCTTTCGATGAAACCAAAGAGAATGTCTCTGAAAAGTCAATGCCTTTTTTTAGTATATCCTTTAGCAACAAGACGCGCCTTATACCTCTCTACATTACCATTTGCATCCCTATTGGTTTTAAATATCCATTTACAACCAATTGGTTTTGCACCTTCAGGTAACGAGACAAGTTCCCAAACTTTATTGTCTCACATGGATTTATACTCTTCTTGCATGGCATCAATCCACTTTTGAGAGTTATACTTTGCATAGCCTAATGAAAGTTGATTGGATCATCTTCCATCATTCCATTGTCATCTTCATTTTCTTAGAGAAATATAATATAATCATCCAGAATAGTATTTCTCCTTTCTCTAGTGGATATTCTTAATGGCACTTGTTGTTGAGGTTGCTGAATTTGTTCTTCTAGAAAAATTACCTCATCCTGAAAAGGAGAAAGTTGTTCAACATTGTCTGTTGAGGTTCCAAATTCACTTCTTGATTAATGAAAGGTATGTGAACCTGAACATCATCAAAAGTGATAGTAGAAACCGAGTTAGAACTTAATTCCTCCTCAAAAGCAATGTCTCTAACTTTATTTCTCCCTCCAAATTCAACATCCTCAAAAAATGTTATAGTTCTCATCTCAAAAATATTCTTAATTGTGGGATCATAAAATTTATAGCCTCTAGATCGCTCAGAAAAACCAATAAAGTACCTGCTCACTGTTTTGGAGTCCAATTTCTTTTTGTGTGGCCTATAAGGCCTCGCCTCAGCTGGACATCCCCAAATATGGAAGTGCTTTAGAGTAGGCTTTTGACATGTCCAAAGCTCATATGGTGTGTTTTCAGTTTCTTTAGTTGGTACTCTATTCAGAATGTATGTTATTGTTTTTAATGCTTCTCCATAGAGGGACTCAAGTAAGGTAGAATGATCAATCATACTCCTTACCATATCCTTAAGAGTCCTATTACGTCTCTCAATTACACCATTCATACTAGGTGATCCTGGCAAGGTGTACTGTGGGATAATACCACATTCCTCTAGGAATTTTGCAAATAGTCGTGGACGTTGTTCACTTAAGCCATAATATCTACCGTAGTACTCACCACTACGATCATATCTAACTTTCTTAATTCTTTTATTGAGTTGATTCTCAACTTCAGCCTTATAAGATTTAAACACGTCCAAAGACTGAGATTTCTCATGAATGAGATATAGGTACACATAACATGAGTAATCGTCTATGAATGTTATGAAATATTGTTGACCATTCCAAGATGCCGTAGGGAATAGCCCACAAATATCAGTATGAATTAATTCTAAGACGTCTATAGATTTGTTGGTACCTAATCTCTTGGTTTTGGTCTGTTTTCCCTTGATGCAAACAACACAAACATTAAAGTCTGTGAAGTCAAGGGACTTCAAAATACTATTAGACATAAGTCGCTCGATCCTACCTTTTGAGATATGACCTAAGCGTTTATCCCATAATGATGCTAAATTTTCCTTATTTAATTTGCGTTTAGTAACACGTGATTCCACATGCAAGGTTTCATTATATGATGCAATTGTATATAACAAGTAAAGGTTGTCATAAGCATTTAAATAATCAGTTCCAACAATACTTGAATTTAAAGACAAAGTAAACTGATTGTTTCCAAATGAACAATAATATCAAAATTTGTCCAACAAAGAAAAAAAAAACTAAATTCCGCCTAAAAGACAAAACAACAAAAGTGTCTTTCAAATTCAAATAAAAACCAGTTCCTAATAACAACCTAAAATGCCCAATTGCTTTAATTTCCACCGATTTTCCATCGCCCACAAAGATATTTCTTTCACCATCACTTGGCTTTCGATAGCTCAGGCAACCCTGCATAGAAACACTTATTGAATAGTAGCACCAGAATCTAACCACCAAGTGTTTCTAGGTACCGAACCAAATTAACCTCAGAACAGACCAAAGTAAGATTCATACCTTTCTTTGCACGCCATGCATGATATTTGGAACAATCTTTCTTCATGTTTCCAGGCTTGTTACAAAAGAAACAATTGTTTGGAAATTGCTCTTGTTTCTTTTGAGCTGGACCCTTAGTAGCTTCACTCTGATATTTTTTTCTTGCTCTTGTCCTTAGAGGCACTGGCCAAAATGAGCACTTTCAGTCTTATCACGCTTCAACCTATCTTCCTCTTGAACACAATGAGAAATGAGCTCATTTAGAATCCATTTCTCCTTTTGGTAGTTATAACTAATTTTAAATTGGTTAAACTACGCAGTAAGCAATACCAAAACCATAAGAACGAGCAAGTCTTCAAAAAGCTCGATCTTAAGTGCCTTAAGTTTTGAAGCGATATGGATCATCTCCATAATGTACTCCCTTACATTTCCTTGACCCTTATACTTCATAAAAAAAAAGTCAGAAGTGATGTCATTTCAACCTTATCATTTTCAGCAAAACGTTGCTCAAGATCGTCAAGAAAAGACTTAGCCAGAGTAATCTCTTTAGATTCTGTGCTCCCAAAGGCTTCCAGAATGCTGTGTTTCATGATCATCAGACTCATGCGATTAGAACGATCCCACCTCTCAAAATCTCTTTTTGCATCAAGGGTGCTATCCATAGTGAGAGGTGCGGATTGTTTTTGCCTTAATGCAAGGTCTATGTCCATATAGCCAAACACTTTGAGTAAATGCCTTTTGCATTCCTTAAAATTTGTTCCATTAAGCATAGGTATAGAACTGACATTAACAGATATTGTGGTAGTAGAACTAGCTGGAGATATAACAAAAAAATAAACATGCCCACATCAATATTTCATAATGTTGCGACGTTTTTGCCTCTTTTAAAAGTTCGAGGTTACGAGTTTCCCCCGTATTTTTTTGAAATTTGTTTAAGGGGAATTTCTTTTGAAAATTCTTATTTTTTGAAAATAATGGAAAATTGGAGTTGCCACCGACCACTTGGATAAGGTAGGCCGAACACCACAAAACCAGAGATTCATTTTGAAAAGGTTTGATAGTTGGTTACGTGTGGGGGAAGATTAGCACCCCCATCACGCCCGGAAATCGGTACCAAAATATTTGTTGCTTTTACATGGATGGAAATAATTGAAATTTAAATTGAATTTAATTAAGAGTACTTAATTGAAAATTAACCTTAATTGGATGAGCTTTATTAAATTGGTATCTTCAAATTAATTGGACATTTAATTATTAAGGTTGACGATACATCGGACCATAGATTAAACCGACATCATATAAGTCTGACTGCCGTGTTAATTTATGGTTTGAATCCCGTACGTCACCTTTATGCATGATGCAAGCATTTAAGATATGATGTTATGATTTGTCAATTTTTAATTATCGCTTACCTTGGGACGGTAAGGATTAATTCAAATATTTGGTCAACATCCTTTAAGCTCGAACTGTTACGACACAAATATCGAAATTAATAATTACCTCCCCTTTTAAGGTTTAAATTAATTAATTCAAAACAAATGGGTCATATGAATGACAATTGATATACATTTCATATAAAGGCTTAAAATTAAACACACAAAAGGCCCACAAAAGCCCTATACTAAAAGGCCCACATTATGGAAGTTCAATTAGTGATCTAATTATTATCCAAGTGAGTTTAATATTAACCCTAAATTAATTAAACCCTAAAAACTAGAAAATCCTCATAAATTATGGATTATTTTGCACCATGATAATTAATTCGAATAGTTTTAATCTAGTATCTCAATGAGCCAATGATACTATTTAAAATGAATCAAGTTAATTAGCCATGATTTTAAATTAAATGTCTATCTAATATCAATATCAATTTTATCCTAAAAGATAATTAAGTGGTGTTCAAATAATTTAGTAAATTTAACATTTATCCCAATAAGCCAAGGGTAAGCTTAAATTCATTAAACTAATTCGAACCCTAAGTCTAACTATGGCTCTAAGAAAAACTAACCCTAAAATTAACTTAATTAATTTAAAGATTATGCCCCTATAAGACAAGCTCGCACTTTAAATTAATTAAATTAGCTTACCCTAAGCTAACCCTAAAAGCCTAATCTAATCGAAACAAAAAGAAAACCACTGATTAAACACTAAAGCATTGTAAACACTATATTATATGTATATATACCATATATTATATATATTATAAAAACTATATGTTACATATATACCACGGGCGTAAATAAGATGAGGCGGGGGGATTTAAAATGTAAACAACCCATTTTCTAAAGGGGCTGGGTATAAAATACACATTTTAGGCAAAAAATGACCTTAAACCATTCCAAAAGAAAATGATCCCCCCTTTTTGCAAAGAACCTCTCGAACCGAGATGAACACTACCGTGGTGTTCATCCACACCACCACAAATCCTAGAAACCGACCATCGCTCCTCCGTGCGGCAGCCGGTGAACCCAAAAACAAACCAACACAACACCTTTTTCCCTCTAAACCCATATTCAACCTTTTTTTCAAAATCGAGCCACTTTCACCTTTAAAATATTAAAAACGAGACCCCTAACCACTTTCAAAACCCACCTTTGAAAGACCCAAGACCTTGTCGGTTCACCCACATGGCCTAGATGACCAAGGGTTTATCACCGGTGCAGACGATGACCACTAAGGTAAAAAAAGAAACCCTAAGATCTTTCGCTTTTTATTTTATATCCTTCGAAATAAAGAATATAAGGGAAGATGTATACCTCTGAAAACTTGAGGCCTTTGCTCTCTATTCTCTATTGCTGGAAATCAGAATTATAGGGTTGTTTACAATAGTTAGGGTTTCTTATTTTTATATCCTGATTTACATGTATTTAGAAAAATAGAAATGAAATTACAAATTTATCTATTGGTTGTCCTCTTTAATTTAGAAGTATTCATGTGCGCTTTCTGAATTGTTGGGATATCCCCTGATACACTGAAATTCTCTGATTTGTATGTATCCCCCTCACTGCCATTTCTAATATTTATTTATTTGTTTTCTTTTCGCATGTGCTGTGGCCGCCGGAGAGGGAAGGGGACCAGAGAGTATTGCTGGCGTTCCGTTTACGTGGCGAGGAAATAACGATGTGGTGCTCGACCATTGGCTCTTCTTGCCAGCGTGGAGGTGCGGTGATGGTGCGTATGTCGATGTGGGAGCCGAACTGACTCTGGGTGCATGTGGGAGGTGAAGAGTCACGAAGCGTAACCAGCACGCGAGCGTGAGGAAAGCCAGAAGTCGCGCGTGGAGGATCTGAAAGGCCAATGCGTGTGGTTCACTTAGGAGTTGGAGAGCCGTTTGATCTCTTCCATCTGGGTCGTCCGATCGTGCCTGATCTAATGGTTCCCGGCTGGCTACACATAAAGCCAAAGGAATTAAGGCAGCCTCTGATTTAGCTTTAGGGCCCCTATCGGGCTTTGTAATTTTATATACTTTGGGCCCTTTTTTAATTGTAAATGGACTGTTAATATATATTAAAAGAAACTTGGGATTTTATTTATATGTGTATATTTATGGGCTGTTAATGTATGGGTTTTTTTTATATAAAGTGTACGAGCTGATATATTTATATATATATATGGGCTTTTAATTTAATAAAACTTATAATTTAAAATAGATAATAACCATAATATTAAATATAGATATAACTGGATAACAATAGTAATAAATAAATAATGGTAGTAAAGGAGATAATGAAATAATACTTGTACTACTTTTATGAATTTTTGATGATAATCATATATAACTAAGGGGTTGATTATATATAGGCCATCGTTTAATTATACTAGTAGTAGTTTTTTGTTCTTTAAAAATAGAAAGCCCTTTATTAAAAAAGTAAAACGGGCCAACCCCTGATAAAATTAGTGATTACAGCTGCCCCTCCTCGTTTATCCTTGTGGAACAAGAATAAAGCAAAGACCATAAGTGCTAATTTTGTCCCACTTCCCTGTCTGAAGGTTCCGAGCTGCGAGTTCCTCTTGTATAGAACTGTTCACCTTTCCCCTTCCTGAAACTTGGAGCTATGAGTATCTACCACCTTTGCCCTGAAGTCTTTGAGCTATGAGTATTTGTCTCCTCCGCTCTAAAATCCTCGAACTACGGGTATCTGCCTCTTTTGCTCCGAGAACCTTAATGTGGCGAGTCTAAAATCCTTTGCCTGAAATCCTTGAGCTATGAGTATCTGCCTCATTTGCCCTGAAATCCTCGAGATATGAGTATCTACCTTATTTCCTCTGAAGTCCTAATACGACGAGTTTGAAATCCTTCGCCTGAAATCCTTGAGCTATGAGTATCTTCCCCCTTTGCTCTAAAATCCTGGCGTGGCGAGTTTGAAATCCATCGCCTGAAATCTTTTTCAGATTTTCACTTTTTCATTTACTCCATTTCTTAGGAAGGACCCGTTCCATTTTCCAAATATCTGTGGAAAGAGACAAAAAAGCTATGATGATATGAATTAGCATGCCCCTAACATAGGCATGTCTAACTAGATATGATGCATGAATGATAACAATTTTTAAACTTTCTCGGTCGTTTTCTCTTCTTGGCCCCGTAACTTTGATCTTCTCGTGCTTTCTACTTTTCTTCTTTGCGATGGCGGCACCACATCCCTCACTCGGGTTCACCATTTATGTCCCATTTTCTTGAGCTCCTAACCATTTGCTCTAAAGCGCATTTTTAGGTTTTCACTTTAGAGATATCTTTTCTTTTTTCTTCTTATTTTTCTTTTTTTCTCTTTCTTTTTTTCTTCTTCGTTTTCTTTCTTTTGGGCGTCCTTGCGGGTTTTCACCTTTAGTCCATTGGATTTTAACACGAGTGGCACTTGGTGTCTCTTCTTGGTGGATCTTGTCAATTTCGCCTCCTATATCTTCTTGCCTTAACTTCAGCGGGATCCTTTCCTATTTGGGAACAAACCTGGACTTAATAGGTTAATCATAGTAATGCCAAAAATCCTTTTCTTTTTCTCATTCTATGTCAATCTATCTGCGAAATGCATATGAAATAGACAATATAAACCAAAATATGACTTTATTGATACTTGAAAGAATATTAGGATAATTTTGAAAGTTATGACAAACATGAGAAAATGGAAAAATATATGGAAGATATCCACTGCATGAATGAAAAGAACCCATCGACCTTGGTAGATCTCTTGCTGACCACCCTTGGCTACTACTCCCAACAATTTGAGAACAGACACATGAGCCTTCCTCTTCTATGCGGCCATACCTTTTTTATCACCTTCATGGACCTGTTTGCCATTTCCATTTTCAGTTGCCGGTTTACTCTTCTTTCTTTTCTTCCGCAAGGGCTTGTTTGTATTTCTCAACCTCACGACTTCCTCGTTCATTTTCTTTCCCTACAGCATGCTCGATTTCTTGCTTCCACTGTTTGGGAGTTTTTCTCAAATTAACATTCTTAACAGCAGTCTGTAACCCGAGGAAGTCAACCCTTTGGATTTAAAACTTCTTTTCTAGATCTTCATACAACTTCACTACTCGCTTCATTTCCCCTTTGTACTTTTCAACTTCGAAGCTTAACTCAAACTTGTCTCTTTGGTTTTGCTCTCGTAAAGCTTCTATCTCCAGCTTAGCCCTTCTTAATTCTTCTCTCAAGATGTCAGCTTTCGTAGGGACTACATTTAAGTGTTCCTCTAGAGACTTAGCTTGCCCCAATGTAGGTGCTAGGACTTCGTCATTCATTCTTGTATGCCTCCAAATGTCATAGTCTGGGGTGTACATGCAGTGGCTATCAGCCTCTAACTTCATGTGATAACAATGGTTCCATGCATTGCTGATTGTCTGAACCTTCTGCCTGAACTCGCCTTGGAACTCGAATTCTGATGAGCCAAGACCGATAGTGAATGAGATAAACTGCCGAAACCCATATTGATGAGATACCAGCAAAGGAGCACATCCAATTTCTCCCCACAAACCTAGCAACATTAGGAAGTTAAAATCTCCACACTTGTACAAAAGCTTGGTGTGACCTATCCAAGGAACCCTCTATCTGATGTCCTCGTCACGATGATCCCTGAATATATCAATCCATTTGTTCTTTTTAACAACATGCCACTCTTTTGCCAAAAATTCTCGAAGAGGTGAGAAGTTTAGGGAAAACACATTGTATAAAGCTAATGTTGGGCACTTTCAGAAGTGACTGAGGGCCCAAACTTGCAGAAGTGGAGCACATCCTCCAAAACGAACTCCTTCAACTTTCTAGCAGGCATTGAGGGAGATGAAGGTTTCAGAAAGCATAGCTGGTACTGGATTGACTCCTCTTTTCAATTGTTCAAGGAAATCAAGTAGTGCCACATCAATGTTTCCTAGAACCTTCGGAAAGATGACTAAACCATAAATTGCAATGGCTAAGAGACCAACCCTCTTTTCTCTGTCGGGGTAGATCGAGATTATATTTCTGATGCTTGAGCAAGGAAAATTAAAGGTGCCTCCCATATTCTGTATCAACCCCTTTACCCAACCATCACTTATACCAGAAAACACATGAAACTTTATATGCGGGTTTTTGTTTTTAGGTGGCTTGGCATAAACCCAGTTCTTCTTTACTTTGCACAGGTTGAAAAGGGCTAAGTACTCCTCGAATGTAAGCATCATATCTTCTTTATTAAATGTGAAGCAGCAATACCCTGGATTCCAGAATTGAACCAAGGCTTTTAGTAACTGCTCATCAACCTTTACGTACAAGAGGTAGGCTATGTCACCGTAGACTTCATGGAACAACTGCTTGGTCTCATAATCAAAATGCTCCTAGATTTCCTGTAATTTTTGCACATTGTTCTGCTTGACGCTGATGTAGGCATATTCGGAAGTCTCTGTCTCATGATCAGCTACCAGGCTATCTCCAAATGTTCGTTGATTCAACTTGGACCAATGTCAGACCTTTTCAAAGTTGAGCAATGATTTCGAGAATCAACCCCTTCTAAATATGTAATGGTGTGGCATGAATGATTATGCAAGACAACAAGACAAAGGGAACACATATTAGAATCACGAAAACACAGAGAATTCAAAAACAATTCTGGGCAGCACATTCCAATACTTCAGGACATATCTCCCTTTATTTCTAAAACCCTAGGTTTTTCGCATGGCTCTATTAGGGTGGGCTCTAAATTCTCAAACAGTTGAGTTCTAAAAGGTACTTGAGCTGTCCATGTTGTCCCCTACTAAGGGTAGCAAGGCCTATGGTTTTCACCCATTATAGGCTTCAAAAGAACCAAGTTCAACTCAGGAGGACTCGTTTCCTATGTCTTCTCGAAGAATCAATATCCTTACGAAGACATGAGGCATATGAGTCCCGAAGGTACTTGCTAGGCTCATATGGAGAATCAGTATTCTGACATGAGCAAAGCATTTTCCCCTCACTTAACAATTGGGTAGAGCTCGGGAATAGAGCTTTTTACAACATTTTTTAAAATGCGTAAAATAGAATTACGTTCATTAAGCGGACGAATAAATTGAAACCTTTGTGAACTTGCAAATTCCTTTTCTAAAAATATTTTGAAAACAATTTTTGGCCTGACCCTCTTTGTTTTTTTAATAAAAAAACAACATATCCCCAGCGGAGTTGTCAAGCTGTCGCAACCCTTTTTTAGGAAGGTTTTGACATTTTGGAAAACTTTATAAAATCACGGAGTCGCCACCAATCTTTTTTTGGAAAAAAGTGTGATTGGGTCACTTTTAAAACAAGGATATTTTGATAAAACGTTTTATTTATCAAAATTACATTTTGGTCCACGAAAACATAAGAAAATAGGTTTGGGAGTCGATTACGTGCGGGGAAGGATTAGCACCCCCACAATGCCCAAAAAATTGGTTCCTTAATTGATTTCAAAAAGCATTTTTTAAAAAATTAGAATTTGTAAGTTCACAAAATTTCGATTTATTTGTCTGTAAAATGAATGTAAATCTATTTAACGGCCTTATCGCCTGGGAAATGAACTTTAATCACCACCAACACTCCTGGCGCTAAACCGTCATTCCCATTTGATATGACACCACAATAATTAAGTTTTCACTTTTTTTAACAAATAAACAAGAAAATTAAATGAGTTAATGAATTTTAATTAAAGTCTAAATGGTGAATAATCCTAATGAAATGTCTATGTTCCTTTTAATTATTAAGGTTATAAATAAATTAAGTGTATTTTATTGAAAATGAAAGAAATTTTACAACATACATGTCACTAATCTAAGTTTTAAGTCCCTAATCCTAAAGTTTAACATACATATAATTATACATAATAAGCATAAAAGGAATAATTAATTAAGTAATAAAATAAATAACTAAGCAATTATTGAGATTAAATAAGTAAAAGAATTAGATTTTTATCTTTTTAAAATAAAAAAAAATCTCTATTAAGGATTAAATTGAAAGAAAACAAAAATGTGGGGGATAATTCAAAAACAATTAAAAATTTGGTGCTGAATTGAAAGGAAAAAGGATGAAATTGTAACAATTAAAAGCTGAGGAGGGTGTGAGATCTGGGAAAGAAGGGCGCGGGTTATAGCCAGGTTCGGGTTGGGTCAAACGGGTTAGTATAAATAGCTGTTATAACAAACAATTTTCATTCTTTCATGTTTCATCCAAACATATCAAAATGCTTCCTCTTTAAAATCTCTGCCCAGTTCATCGTGTTCTTCATTTTATAAAGAACACGATGAACATTCGCCGTGCCGGCCTCCATCCATCAGCGCCGGGTTGGACAAGGAGAACCTGCGCCATTCTATTCAAGATTCGTGAGTTGGGCATTTAATTTGTAAATCCTTTCAATTCAGTCCCAAAACATTGTAATTTGGGCACCTTAGTTCAATTTTAATGCAATTCAGTCCCTAAATCTTTTTAATTGCCTTTGTTTAATTACCTTATTTAATAGTTCTAATTAAATGTATGTGTGCATATTTTTAAATGGGCATGTAGTATATTTGGTTAGGTGACCAATTCACCTAGAATAAATAATTAGAGCTTTTAAGTATAGGTTTTTTACTTAAATTTAATCTAATAGGTGAGGTCATTATAGAAAATAAATGAATATTGAATAAAATCTTTAATGTCCTAAGTTGATTAGTGTCACATTGCAATGTGATGTTAATCAATGGAGCATTTTAGTAAAAAATTCAATATTTCATTTGAACATAGAAAATGGAAATTACACATAGTTAGTTTAATTTAATAAAATTGGAAATAGGGATGAATAATTAGTGACATTAACAATTAGGAATATTATTAATTTAGGGCTTAATATGGGTAGTGCCCAATTATTTGGGTGTTATCACATAAACCCTAAAACTTGATAATAATCATAGTTCTAATTAATTAACTAATTGGAGCTTTAATTAGGTTTAAACTTAAAATTGACAAGAAAATAAATGGACATGCATTTAAACCTTTTGTGTTGAGATACATTTTTGAATATGAATTGAAACATCCTAAAGTAATTGGATATTTCAAAAATTCATATTCGTATGAAATTGTATTTTCTTACAAAAGGATGCCCTCATTTGAAATGAAATTCAGTTAACAATAAATGATCAAATTAAATTTATTTTATTACTCAAAAAAGCCAAAATGCCACGTGGAATTAATAAAGTACCGATAACGGGCGTTTGTAGGGGTGTTAATCCTTCCCCACACGTAATCGACTCCCGAACCCAAATCGTTTTAAAATGAATCTCTGGTTGTTTTTATGGTGTTCGGTCTACCAAAGTGACAGGTGGCGACTCCAAATTAATTTTAAGAATTAAATAATGGATTTAATATGGAAGAACCTTAATTTTTAAGATTTAATAAATTAAAATGAATAAAAACCTGATTTTCAAAAGAATCAATCGTCTGCTATTTTTCTACACACTTCTATCTCAAAAATGGTCGTGACACTTGTAAACTCGTTTTTCTAGCCATAAAATAGAGAAAAGACGGTATTTATCATCTAAAGTAGCTAAACTAATTGGTTCGATTCATAGACCTAAAAGGCAAAAGCTAAAAAAATAGCAACATCAAATAAATTTATTTGGAAAGAACAACATTCTCTACGTATATTATAAAAAATTCTTTAATGTTAAATGGTTACTAAAGGGTTCTTTGTTAAAACGTTAAGCAAGAAAAATAATTTTGAAAATCCAAATTTCATAACGATATTAAAAGTTGTTATGTAAGTAACAACATTATATGTCGTTGCATAGAATTGGAGCATTTGTAACAGCTTGTTGATGTCGCAAAAATATAATTTATGTTACAATTACGATTTGTTGATGTCGGAATTGAATATAATTTTATGTTACTAATTGTAACAATGAGATTTTGTCGTTGTGAATTTTAGAAATTTATATATAACACCAAAATAAATTAATGTTAGAGGTCATAATTTTAGCAAAGATTTTTATAATTGCAGATGTGTAACTCTTTTTTTTTTCAACACTTTGGTGCAATTGTATAGCTATATATGTTTATTAATCTTAACATTTTGAAAATGCATATACATCATGTACAAAAATTGCTTGAATTTAAATTTTCTAAAGATAATACCATTTTATTTTTCACTGGATCACTTGATGGACTCATTCATTAGCAATACTTAAATGAGATTTTATCGGTGCTTGTTGCGGAGTTGTGGGCGGCGCATGATGCACTTATACATGCATGGCGGCTCGGGTTTCGACATATTGAATTGGAGCTTGATAGTAAGAATGTTGTGCAGATCTTGGAGGGTGAGTCTTTAACTCTTTCAGGTGATGCGCTTGTGGTTAGATTGCATGAAATCTTCGATAGAGATTAGGTGGTTCGGATTTCTCATATTCGACGTGTGAGGAATGTTGTAGTTGATGGTTTGGCTCGTGTGGCAAGGGACAAGGAGGTTGGTGAGGTGTTATATGTGCAGTCGCCGTCGGAGATCATTACGTTGCTCCTTGCGAGTCAGTGCAATGATTAGTGTTAGCTCGTTTGTTTTGTTGTTTTACCTTTTTGTGGCTTTGTGGGTAAGATATTGTTTTTTAGTATTATAAGTACTCTTTTTCTCCAATTAAGTTTGGAGAAGTTTTTAAAGAGACTCATAGTGATACATTTTTTCTTATAAAAAAGTTTTTTTTTCATTTCTTTGGTAATAAAATTTAAATAATAAAAAGTTAATATTAAAAAATTGACCAAATATAAATCAACAAAGGCAATTCTAGTGAGACAGGACAAGTCTTATCTTTGAACTACCGATCAAATACAGGGTTAAAACATGACTGGAGCAATAAGAAACTACAAAACATAAAAGAAAGGCATGCGTTTGGCATCCAATGAATCGACTCCACATGGAATTGATATCAAGCAACAGAAACCTTCACTGGATACCTATCAATTTCAGCCTTCCACGGGTTACCTCTGGCCTCATTCATGGGAGTCGGCCTAAGAGCTTTCCAGACAGCACTGTTACACTTAAAACCAGACCCGAATGCAATCTGCCACACCCGGTCACCACCCGAGACCCTACGTTTCGCCTCTGTATAAGCCAAATCATACCACAGGGAGCTACTCGAGATATTTCCAAATCTATGTAGAGTCATCCTTGAAGGCTCCATATGCCACTCTGTTAACTGCAAGCTTTTCTGCATTTCATCCAAAACTGCCCTTCCACCCGCATGGACGCAGAAATGCTCGAAAGCAAGCTTGAATTCATGTATGTAAGGCTTAACTTTGGCCTTGAAAATCTTCTTTCGAACAAGGGTAACCAAGAACTTGAACTTCTCTGTCCATGGTAAAGCAAGTGGACCTAGAGTGGTGATGTTGGTTTTCAACGCTTCCCCAGCCACATCCATTAATTCACGAGCCAATGAAACCCCAACAGTTCCGTTTTCATCTTCTCTTTGGTAGACGCAGTTGTAATGTTTATCACCGGCACCCTTCTGGGTTCAAACCAAGTGAACAAGCTCGTACAAGGAACGAGCCTTGCCCCGTGCCTTGTTCGACAATAGCACTGCAGCTCCACCCATGCGGAATATGCAATTGCATAGCAACATGGACTTGTCATTGCCAAAATACCAATTCAAGGTAATGTTCTCGGTGGTTACCACAACGGCATACGTGTTAGGATTGGCTTGAAGGAGGTTTTTAGCGAGCTCGATCGATATAAGGCCTGCGCTGTGTCACGGCCATACCGTCTAGGCCCGGGTTAGCACGCCGTGCGGCACTTGAAAAGGGACTCAACCCAGACAAGTCAGCCTTCAACAAGCCCTTTATCAAAGGACTTAACTCAGAAGCGTCGTCTCATGATCCATCAAGCAACATGCGCGTCGAATATCGTATTCTGCAGGGCCGAGCGAATACTAGCTGCCAACCCCTGACTCTCGCGACAAGCGCGATATGGGGCCCTCTGGCCCCAAACCGTCCCTAGGAGGTCCTCCTAGAGAGACATTGTGCCATCCTCTTGGCTCCAATGCCCGCACACCTAGGCCCCACGTGGGCCTAGGAGAAGGTCACTTACACCAAGGCAGCTCGGCTGCTAGCGCTTGGCGACGAGGACACTTTCTGAATATGGCCTTCATCGCCTTCCCAAAGCATCCTAACTTGCATCCTTGACTTGGTATCTCTTCAGGGATTGCTCATATCATCGCTCGGTCTGCCTTTTCTCGGTCCCGAATAGGATTGTCAAGGCAGGATCGTAATACAATAAGAGACAGCCTTGACATTCTCTCACACTTCCTCTTATCGATGTCCTCATCGATACTGACACTCGTTCTTCATCACTTGATGAGTCGATATGGACATCGAAGGCATTTCCTCTTTGATCTGTTCTTGACTTAATATGCTTCTCTAGTCCCATCATCTGAACATTCAAGCAAATAACTCAAGCCTCGATCCTGGGTTCTTTTGATTCCCTTATGACCACGTTGCACATGCGTGACCATCTACATCGATCATGAACTCATTATAACCCAGTTTTGCTTCTTCAATGTCAAGTGTTAGATTCATGCTCCCACACTTTTACTCTGATTATGGCTCGAGCGAAACACAAATAGCGAATCACTGACTCAACTAACGTGTGCCTTGTAGTGTCTTTGAGTCTCACGATCTAGCCATCGACCTACAAAACAAAAATAGCATACCTGCCCATATGCAAGAGAACTATGACTCGCCTCACAATGGCTTGCTCTTTGGCACTAAGCCCATTCGCCAACTATGTCCCCCCGTATAGTGAGACCTTCAAAGCAAAGAATGTGTCACAATATCGCCATCACCTTATCCATTCAAGCGCCTAAGTGTATGCTCGTATTGTCCTTAGTTGCTTGACGTCGTATAATGGTCTCTAGTTGCCATCGTGATACAAAAAATATACTTTGCCTTTTTGCCTTTCTTTGTATTACCTGTGCTACAAGACATACAAGCGAATACATCAGTAATAACATATTCACACAAGTTTCGAACGATACTTGGTTGGCACACATTGCCTTCCGCATTCACCATTTACCGAGTGAACATACACCAACGCCTACTCGAACAACCTTGCTCGATAATTCATGCATATTGTTTCCCAGAAATTTAAAGCACGTTTTTCCACAAGCCAACCCGCTTTAATGTTGTCCAACGTAACGTACAACTTGTCTCACTTCTCTCTGCACCATCTTGTCGACGTCCTCATTGACTGAACATAAAGAATTTCTTCGCTAATTAGAGGCACCATTGTAACCTGCAAAGACTAACTTTCCATTGATCAAGTTAGGCACTATTGTGCCACAAAACCAACAACATTCTTATTTTCAACACAACAAGCGCCTTTGCGCTGAACGTAAATGAGCACCATAGTGGGTTACTTTCCGAGCGATATCATGCTAGGATAATCATTTTGGTTAACGACAGACACCTCTATGCACTGTTTACAATATGATTTCCAGGCATGCATCATCGATTTACAAGTGGTTAGCTTCTCAATACTGAGGTAACCATAGTGATTAACGTCAGACACCTCTTGTGTACTGATTTCACTATGATGACCCAACTAAGACTTCAAGACATATTTAGTGCCTCTGCACCAAAACAACCATAGTGCGCAACGTTAGTCACCTCCGTGAACTGATGACACTATGTTTGAACTTGTTTCACCTCTCTGCGATAAATAATAAGTGCCTCCGCACTGAAACAGTCATAGTGGTTAGCGTCAGTTCACCTCTTGTTTACTGATTCCACTGGGATCACTTGTTGGCACCTCTTGTGCAAAGAGAAATAAGTGCATCTTGCACTGAAACAACCATAGTGGTTAACGTCAGTCACCTCTTGTGTACTGATCCCACCAGGTTCAACTCGTTAGCACCTCTTGTGCAATAAGAAATAAGTGTCTCTTGCACTGAAACAACCATAGTGGTTAACGTCAGTCACCTCTTGTGTACTGATCCCACTAGGTTCAACTCGTTGGCACCTCTTGTGCAAAGAGAAATAAGTGCCTCTTGCACTGAAACAACCATAGTGGTTAACGTCAGTCACCTCTTGTGTACTGATCTCACCAGGTTCAACTCGTTGGCACCTCTTGTGCAAAGAGAAATAAGTGCCTCTTGCACTTAAACAACCATAGTGGTTAACGTCAGTCACCTCTTGTGTACTGATCCCACTAGGTTCAACTCGTCAGCACCTCTTGTGCAGTAAGAAATAAGTGCATCTTGCAATTAAACAACCATAGTGGTTAACGTCAGTCACCTCTTGTGTACTAATCCCACCATGTTCAACTCGTTGGCACCTCTTGTGCAATAAGTAATAACAGTCAGGCATCTTTGTGCTCTGACTATTTCTCACTTTGTTTAATATTTGTGACTCACCCAACCCACTCCTAATACGAGGGCGCTTGGTGTGGAGTCCAGTTTCCCTACCCTGTCTACCTCAATTACCACGGCGCTTGGCTAGAGTCCAATTTACCTACCCTGTCTACCCCAATTACTAGGGCGTTTAGCGTAGAGTTAGCCCGCCCTGCCTACTCTACTCGTAAGAGCGCTTGGTACAGAGTCAACCGTCTAGGGACACCATCTATGCAGAAGTACACAACCAACATGGCTCTGATACCAACTGTCACGGTCATGCCGTCTAGGCCCGGGTTGGCACGCCGTGCGATACTTGAAAAGGGACTCAACCCAGACAAGTCAGCCTTCAACAAACCCTATATCCAAAGACTTAACTCGGAAGCACTGTCTCATGATCCATCAGGCAACATGCGCGTCGAATATCGTATCCCGCAGGGCCTAGCGAATACTAGTTGCCAGCCCCTGACTCTCGCGACAAGCGCGATATGGGGCCCTCTGGCCCCAAACCGTCCTTAGGAGGTTCTCCTAGAGAGACATTGTGCCATCTACTTGGCTCCAATGCCCACACAGCTAGGCCCCACGTGGGCCTAGGAGAAGGTCACTTACACCAAGGTAGCTCGGCTGCTAGCGCTTGGCGAGGAGGATGGTGGAGACCCAACACCAGACCACTTCCCCCTAGAGAGTTAAATAAACTTACCAAGTATGACGCGAGTAGACGTTTCTTCGTCCCAAACGAGGACACTTTCTAAACAGGGCCTTCATCGCCTTCCCAAAGCATCCTAACTTGCATCCTTGACTTGGTAGCTCTTCAGGGATTGCTCATATCATCGCTCGGTCTGCCTTTGCTCGGTCCCGAACAGGCTTATCAAGGCAGGATCATAATACAATAAGAGACAGCCTTGACACGCTGTACCCCATTCCTCCAAGATTGTAGCTCTTGATATCAGTACGTAGATTGTAGTGGTTGACTATCATGGCCGAGAGAGATGGGTTGGATTAAGTAAGTTGCAATTCACAATGAGGATGATGATATCCTTCGGTTTGACTCCGGTTTTCTTAAAAAACGAGTTGAGTGCTCCGAACATGACAGCTTCAGCTCGAGCCTCTTCTATGCATAGGTTCGGTGGACTCAATGTTATTACTCGAGGGAAATACGTCTCGTCGCCTAAACTGGATCGAGTTGATATCTTTCTTTGAAATTGAAGCGTTTCCTCCGTGAAGGCTCCACTATCTTCAGTCATCTTTAGGAACGAGTCGACTGACAGTTTACGATCGTCTTCAGGTTTGTAACAAGCGAAGTCGACGAGGTAAACCGGCCTGGACCTCTTGGCAAAGTAGAGACTAAGGAGAAAGAATACAACTAGTGAACCGAGTAATATCGTAGCAGCATCTGTTGCGCGTAATAAGTGCTACGCAAATGTGCAAGTATACACGTCGTAAGTTATAGTATAAAAGATATCGTCTCCACAGGGATTGGTGCCACTTCAAGAATCTAGTCTCTTGCACTGTAAAAAGTAAAAACACAAGTAAAGGATTATAGGAGTTTAACTAATAACTAATCTAGAAAGCAATAAAGTAAATGAATAGATGAGATCAATTGAGAGAGAGATAGGCCAGGTTATCATGAGTTGAGGTGTGATAGCCGATTAGATCGTCTTGGTAAAAGAGTGCACGGGCAACTCAATTGCCGTGGCAACTTGCACAACGGGGTTGCCTTGGCAACTAATCGATGGTTGCCAGGGCAACTAGTTGGGCAACTACTTGGGCTTCTAGGCATCAACCTTCAAGGTTCGGCAGAGCGTTCTTCAATGGTTTCTTCTTATCCCTAAGTCAAAACTCTAGCTACTTGTGCATGCCTTGATAATACATCCGTGCATGAATCAAGGGTGAACAACAACCAATCTTGCGCTCCCCTTAGCCGTTGAAATCCTTAACTTATTACTAAGCCGGATTAATCTTCACCATTATTAGATTGAATAAAGATCATATTCATTCGTTTCTTGAATCTGACTCTCCCGATATTAGATAAATAGATGAAATCACGAGATCCTCTCCCAATTCACTCGCAAACAAGAATAAGAACCAAGAATGAATAAACCTTGAAATAAAAAAGTGCAAACTCTTATTACCTAAACAAAAACCAATAGTTTCTCACAACCACAAAACACAATAACCATAGCCAAGTAGATTTAGTTCATGGCTAGGTTCCAAAAAAACACAAGATAAACAATCCCTAGCATGAACCCAATCGAACAAGAAAGAAAAGGATGAAGGGGGAGGCTTGTCGAAATCCTCCTTGCCCTTGGTGCTTGTCGAAATTTCCCTATTGCTCTCCTTGGACTTATCGAAATTTCCCTATTGCTCTCTATATATCTTGTCGAAATCTCCATCTTATTTATAGGGCTAGGCCAAAGTCCTTCTTTGAGGAGGAGTTTAAGTTGGAATTAAATTATCTTTAAAGAATATAATTCTTTATTATAATTGTATTCCTACTAGAACTTTTCCTATTTTCTTGGAATTTAATTCTTCTTTAATCTCTGCATGGAAATCAAATTCTTTGGGTTTGGGCTTTGCTCCACGTTATCTTGGGCTTGTATAGTCATCAATTTCGACTACCATATCACCTTTGCTCTTGTCAACAATTGCCATGGCAATTGGCTCGGCGTCTCCTTCATGCATTGCCCTGGCAACTAGCTCGGCATATCCTTCATGTATTGTCCTGGCAACTAGCTCTAGCCTTGCTTTGGCAAGTGATCCTGCACATACACACAAAAGCACACCATAGCAGCATCTTTTCCACAAAAACTACCAAGTTATGTAATCAAGCTCAACGATGGAAGAAAACATGGATTCATGCATGAATAGCTAATTATGCAACTAATATGAGCCTAAGTCTAACAATAATATGAGTAAAAAAGGTAAGAAAAATAGTAGTTTTGAACACTTATCACACCCCCAAACTCGAACTATTGCTTGTCCTCAAGCAATGCAAACTCATAATTACCTGCCAAGACTTCAATTTTCACAAACTTAGCTTTGAAATTGATTTCAATTCTCTGAACCGGGGCACAGTATGATTGGCTTTTTATTTTTCAGAAAACTTAGGAGTTACTCGGAATCAAACTATAATGCTTGTGAGTGTGTGCGGAGTTGTGTGCAAGTTGATTTTTCAGATTCTATGCAAACAATAGGTTTTCAAATTACTTTATTGGGTTCTTTTTTTAACATGTTTTAACTAGAGCCAGTTTTGGGCACCTCTAGTGTTTTGTTTTTTTAAGTGAATTTATTCGACTAGAGCCGGTTTCGGGCACCTCTAGTAAAAAAAATAAAATTTTTTAACACATACTAGAGCCAGTTTCGGGCACCTCTAGTGATCAATTTTTTTAGCACATGCTAGAGCCAATTTCGGGCACCTCTAGCATTCATCCAATTTTAATCTAATCCCCCAATTTGTTAATTATCAACCTAAGTTTACTAGAATTCCTTAAATCAATCAAACCACAACAATGTTTCATCAAAATTAGCATCATAGTAAAATTCTAAGTTTTTCCATGGTTATCCTAGAATAAAAATTCTATCAATTAAGTGCATTGGCAAAGTCATCATCGGATATTCATCAAATCTAAGCAATTCTTGTTCCAATTAAAGGCATGGCAAGCAATTTATGTATCCTAAATGTAATACTTAAGATGAATCAAACTAAACATGGTAACTACTAATAACAATCCCCCCCAAACTCGAGTGAGGCATTGTCCTAAATGCATGCATAAAAATAACGAAAAAATAAAAAAATAAAAAAAAATAAAAAAAAAATGCATACGAGGACTTACTCCGAGAGTTCATCATCGTAGATGATTACTTTCCTTTTGGTCGGTGTCTTGATTCTCTTGCTTGAACGCGATGGTTGTTTTCTTGTTGCCGGTGGTGGAATCGATCCTCGTACGGGGTTGTCCTCATCGTCCTCTTCATCAATGTCATTAGCTTTTCGCTTGGAGGATGCAATTGGTGCGGTCTTTATTGGTTCAATGGAGGACTCGTCCGAATCTGAAAAATCAGAAAATGATTCCGTAGGAGTTGATTCGGGCATAGGTGCTTTACCTTTGGCTTTTACAGTGGTTGCCGGGATGTCTTTAGCTTTGGTTGTCGTGGCATCTTCAGGGTTGGTTGCCGTGGCATCATCTTGTGCGTGCACGATGTAGGTTGCCGTGGTGACTGCTTCATTGGTTACCGGGGCAAGGATCTCGGCGGGAAAGATTGGAGTATTCAAAGCCTTGTTCTTCATGAATCTTCCGGCTTTCAAACTTGGATTGAAATCTTTCTTGAACCACTGGTGTAGCAAACTTCTTGTATCTTGGTTCTTTGGTGGAACTTGGATAAACTAAAAGTTTAATCTTGGATGCCATGGATGATCTTGGTTGTGAGTAAAAACAAAGAAAATAAAAGAAAAGAAACTAAAAGGTTGCAAGATAGAATGTAGGAATAGGTTAAGGGTGATGGGTTTTATAGAAAAGATAGGTGGGTGGGATTGGGGGAAAACGAAAAAGGGTTTAGGGTGAGGGAGAAGTTGTCGATAAGGGGTTGTGGTTAGGTTGAATTGGAGGCTTTATATAAGCCTTAGATTCAGCCCATTAGTTTCCTTGTTGAAGATGTTTTCCTACTTGGTTTAGAATTCCTCTTTATCTTGAACTTATTTTCCTACAATTCAAAGACATATCAAATAAGGATTAAAATTAAAGATAAACTAATAAAGAAAATAAATAAAGATGTGTAATAGGATTCTTAAACTTAAAAAAAATATCTATCCTAAAAACTACTAATAATCGGAAATATATATAAAAAAAATAAAAAATTGAAAAAAAAATAAAATAACTAATTAATCGAAAAATAAAAATAAAAATAAATAAAAATGTCAAAAGGGAGAGCATGCTCATGCATCTCCTAAGTTGACCATTTCATTGTTACGTTCCACATGGGCACCATTGTAGTGCTTCAATCTTTGTCCATTAACTTTGAATTCATGGTTGTCAGAGATGGACTTGATTATCACAGCACCATGAGAGAATGGTTTGACGACTTCGAATGGTCCCGACCATCTTGATTTCAGCTTTCCTGGGAAAAGTTTTAGCCGAGAATTGAATAAGAGAACTAGTTGCCCTGGCGTGAATTGACGTGGCAATAGTTTCTTGTCATGCCATTGCTTTGTTTTCTCCTTGTAGATTCGTGCATTGTTATAGGCGAGTGCGCGGAATTCTTCTATCTCGTTGAGATCCATCAAACGCTTTTGTCTGGCACTTTCCCAATCCATATTCACGGTCTTGATTGCCCAGTATGCCTTGTGTTCGATTTCCACCGGTAGATGACATGTTTTACCATAGACAAGTCGGAAGGGGGACATGCCTAAGGGTGTTTTGAATGCAGTGCGATATGCCCAAAGTGCGTCATCTAGTCTTAATGACCAATCCTTCCTTGAGGGATTTACGACTTTCTCGAGTATACCCTTCAATTCCCGGTTGGAAATTTCTGCTTGCCCATTGGTTTGTGGGTGATATGCCGTGGCGATCTTGTGTGATATGCCGAAGCGTTGCAACATCTTGGCAATTAGTCTGTTGTCAAAATGCTTGCCTTCGTCACTGATAATTGCTCTTGGCATCCCAAACCGTGTAAATATGTTTTTTTGCAAGAATCGTTGCACGGTCTTGGAATCGTTGTTGGGAACTGCAGCTGCCTCAACCCATTTAGACACGTAGTCGACGGCAAGTAGAATGTAGAGGTTGTCGAATGAAGATGGGAAAGGTCCCATAAAATTGATCTCCCATACATCGAACAATTCCACCTCGATGATGTTCTGGAGCGGCATCTCATGTCGTCTAGAGATATTGCCCGTCCTCTGGCAACGATCACATTGCTTATAAAAGTCTTGGGCATCTTTGTACAATGTTGGCCAATACAAACCGGATTGCAAAACTTTGGCCGTGGTACGAGTTCCTCCAAAATGTCCTCCATAGGGTGAAGAATGGCATTACCGGAGTATATTCTGTTGCTCTTCTTCAGGGACACATCGGCGTATAACCTGATCTGCACATTGTTTAAACAAAAGAGGCTCATCCCAAAAGTAATGCTTAGCATCATGGCGGAACCGCTTCTTCCCTCGGTGAGTAATGCCATAAGGAAAAATACCACAAACAAGGAAATTAACTAAATCCGCGTACTAGGGTATTGCCGAGGCATGTGCTGCCGTGGCGACTGCTCCCAAAATTGCCGAGGCGTATGCGTCAAAGGCTGCTGCGGCATCGAGAGTTGCCGAGGCGTGTGCATCCATGGTTGCCGAGGCGTCGAGCGTTGCCGAGGCATGCGTGTCCATGGTTGCCGAGGCAACTAAAATTTGTTCATCCGGGAATGCATCACATATCTCTAGATCCGCGTCCTCCTCCTTGTTGCGTTCTAAACGTGATAAGTGATCGGCCACTTGATTTTCTGTTCCTTTCCTGTCCTTAATTTCAATGTCAAATTCTTGTAAAAGTAATATCCAACGAATCAAACGAGGTTTAGCATCCTTTTTAGCAAATAAGTATTTGATTGTCGAATGGTCCGTATGAACAATTACCTTTGTACCAATCAAATAGGATCGGAACTTGCCAAATGCGAAAACTACAGCTAGTAACTCTTTCTCCGTTGTTGTGTAATTCACTTGAGCACTATTAAGAGTTTTACTAGCGTAGTATATCACATGGAATGTCTTACATGTGCGTTGGCCTAGGACTGCTCCTACTGCGAAATCACTTGCATCACACATGAGCTCAAAAGGTAGCGTCCAATCTGGTGGAACGACAATGGGTACTGAGGCAAGCTTTTTCTTTAGGGTTTCGAATGCTTGGGGTGCAAGAATCATCAAAATCGAAGACTTTATCCTGTTCAAGCAGATTACACAAGGGTTTAGTGATTTTAGAAAAATTATGAATGAACCTCCTATAAAAACCTGCATGTCCGAGAAAACTTTGAATTCCTTTAACCGAACTTGGTGGGGGTAATCTCTCGATCACGTCCACCTTGGCTTTGTCTACTTCAATTCCCTTGGATGAAATCTTGTGGCCGAGCACTATTCCTTCATCTACCATAAAATGGCATTTCTCCTAATTGAAGACTAAATCCGTTTCTTCGCATCTTGCCAACACCCTCTCTAAATTACCGAGACAGCCGTCGAAGTCATTACCAAAAACCGAAAAATCATCCATGAAGATCTCAAGGAAGTCTTCGACCATGTCTGAAAAGAGCGCCATCATGCATCTTTGGAATGTTGTCGGGGCGTTACATAATCCGAACGGTATCCTTCGGAAGGCATAAGTACCGTATGGGCATGTGAAGGTTGTCTTTTCTTGATCTTCTGGTGCTATGGCAATTTGATTGTAACCTGAATAATCATCAAGGGTTTACCTGCAAGATGGTCAAGCATTTGATCAATAAAGGGTAATGGGAAGTGATCTTTCCTAGTGGCTTTGTTTAGCTTTCGATAATCCATACAAACCCTCCAACCGGTCACAGTCCTGGTTGGAATGAGTTCATTATTTTCATTGCTTACCACTGTTATACCTCCCTTTTTCGGTACACATTGTACCAGACTTACCCATGTACTATCAGAGATAGAGTATATAATGCCGGCGTCAAGCCACTTGATGATTTCTTTCATTACAACCCCTTTCATGGCATGATTTAGTCTCCTCTGGGCCTCAATTGAAGTTTTGTGATCATCTTCCAACAGAATCTTGTGCATGCACACTGTCGGGCTAATTCCTTTCAAGTCGGCAATTGTCCACCCTATTGCCTTTTTGTGTAGCTTCAACATCTTGATCAGCTTCTTTTCCTGCTCAGGCTGTAACTTAGAAGAAATAATTACAAGCAATGTTTTATCAGTTCCTAAGTATGCATATTTTAGTTGCTCTGGCAATTGTTTCAACTCAAGAATCGGTGGTTGTTCAATGAAGGTTTTTCGAGTTTACCTTCCTTACCTGAGTAATCCAGCGGTTCAAAGTATGTACCTGGTCGATTGACTAGCCAATTTGCCTCTTCTGGTTGTTCCTCATCGACCGGTTCTTCATACTCCTCAGGTTCCTCTTGATCGGCAATGTAGTTGCGGAGGCAACTAAATTCCTCATCTAAGTTAAACTCTGCCGTGGCATGAAGTAGTTGGCATTCTTCTGGATCATCAGTATGCCTTAGTGTTTGGAACATATTTAGTTTAACTTGCTGGTCCTTCACCCTCATTGTAAGTTCTCCCTTTTCAACATCGATCAAGGTTCTCCCTGTTGCTAGGAATGGTCTCCTGAGAATGATGGGTGCATGCTCATCTGCTTCACAATCCAAGACAATAAAGTCAGCGGGAAAAATAAATTTATCAACTTTTACCAGTATGTCCTCGATTTTTCCCTCTGGATGCACATAGGATCTGTCGGCTAGCTGTAGCATAACTGTTGTAGGTCTTGCCTTCCCGATTCCTAGTTTCTGGAAAACCGATTGAGGCATCAAGTTTATGCTAGCCCCAAGGTCGCATAATGCTTTCCCGACATAGTGGTTTCCAATAGAATAGGGTATTGTGAAACTTCCGGGATCCTTCAACTTAGGTGGCATATGATTGTGCAACATTGCCATGCATCCCTCTGTTGCGGCAACTATTTCAAACTCTCCTAGCCTTGTTCTCTTGAACACAATGTCTTTAAGAAACTTGGCATAGTTTGGCATTTGTTCAATTGCTTCCACCAATGGCAAGTTAATGTGGACTTGCTTTAGGATATCAAGAAACTTCTTGAATTGGTATTCTTGCTTTTGTCGCTTCAACCTTTGTGGGAATGGTGGTGGAAGTCGGATATCTTCGATTCTTTTATTGGTTTGAAATCTAATTGACGGCATTGCCGGGACATCTGGAGTTGATGAGGCGGTATCAACTGGGGTTGTCGAGGCGTGCTTATCGCCAGTTGCTGAGGCATCTTTATCGTCGGTTGTCGAGGCATGCTTATTGCCGGTTGCTGTGGCAATTCCTGGTTCAGCATCTGAGGCTTTGCCGCTAGGTTCATCTTGATCTTTTTGTGGAGTTTTGTTTGATGAGCGGGTTTGAACCTCTCTAAGTTGTTGGCCACTTCTAGTGGTGATTGCCTTACATTGCTCATGGCCAGTTCCTCTTGCGACTTTAGTATCGCTAGGTAAACCTCCTTGCGGTCTAGTATTCAGATTTTGAGCAAACTGTCCGACTTGATTTTCCAATGATTTGATTGTCGCCTCTTGGTTTTGTAATCTCATCTCGGTCCTATTAATAAAAGCATCAGTTCTTTTTATGAAATTACTATTCTCAGCCATATAAGATTCAGTTTTCATTATAAAAGCATTTAGAGAATTTTCCAAAGAACTAGATGTCGTCGGTTGTTGCTGCGGCATCTGTTGTCGTGGCATATTCTGCTGGAATCCCGATGCTTGTGCATTCTGATTGTTCTGGTTTAGAGCATTGTTGGGATTATTCCATGAAAAATTCGGGTGCTTCTTCCAAGCTGGATTGTATGTATTAGACATCACATTGTTGCTCCGATTGTAATTCCCCACATAGAAGCTGGATTCCGGATTCTGCATACATTCAGAAGAATTATGGTTATCACCACATAACTCACAAAAAGAATCCATTACCTTAACTTCATGTGTGTTGTTTGGTTTTTGCATGTTCTGGACCATCTTGGTTAAAGTGGCCAATTGTGCCAAAATTGAATCTGTTGATCGTAGTTCATGTATTGTGGCTTGGCGTCTAACTCCTCCTCTTCTAGTAGATGAGAATTGATAATCATTCTTGGCCAGCCTGTTTAAAATTTGCATTGCTTCCTCCGGTGACTTATCTAGGAGTATGCCATTTGCCGAGGCATCTAGCATCATCCTGGTTGGTGTATTCACGGCGTTGTAAAACATTGTTACCTAAGTCCACACCGGGAATCCGTGTAGGGGCATTTGCGTAGAAGTTCTCTATATCGCTCCCAAGCCTCGTACATGGATTCATCATCTGCCTGCCGAAAAGAAGTAATGTCGTTACGAAGCTTATCAGTCAAATTTGTAGGATTAAATCTAGCAAGGAAATCACGACAAAGATCAGTCCAAGATGCTATTGATCCGGCATGAATGCTATTCAACCATGCTTTCGCCCTATCCCTCAGTGAATAGGGGAATAATCTTAATCGTAAGACATCGGGGGTGACTCCGTGTATTTTGAACGAGTTGCAAATCTCGAGGAAAGATTTCAGATGTTGCCGTGCATCTTCAGTTGCTGAGCCGCCAAATTGACCTATTGTGTTGATCATATTAAACATTGACGGTTTCAACTCAAAGTGGTCGGTTTCAATTTCAGGTGCGACAACTCCTGGATTAAGTCCATCAAGATCTTCTTCAAGATAGTCTCGAATAGTTTTGTTTCGTGCAAGAATCACTCCTCCTCCTGCTCGAACATCTTGATTCATATTGCCGTCTTGATTTGCCATTGCTTCTCTTATCCTTCGTCTAAGTCTTTGTAAGGTTCGTTCGATTTCTGGATCAAAGGGATATTCTGGTGAAGTCGGTCTCGCTCTGGTCATATACCAATGCAAAACCAAAGTTTGTTAGCCCTTTGAATTTTAAACAAGAAAAGTAAAAAGAAAGTGCAAGAAAATAAAAACAAAGTCGCTATTGCCAATCCCCGGCAACGGCGCCAAAAACTTGTTGCGCGTAATAAGTGCTACGCAAATGTGCAAGTATACACGTCGCAAGTTATAGTATAAAAGATATCGTCTCCACATGGATTGGTGCCACTTCAAGAATCTAGTCTCTTGCACTGTAAAAAGTAAAAACACAAGTAAAGGATTATAGGAGTTTAACTAATAACTAATCTAGAAAGCAATAAAGTAAATGAATAGATGAGATCAATTGAGAGAGAGATAGGCCAGGTTATCGTGAGTTGAGGTGTGATAGCCGATTGGATCGTCTTGGTAAAAGAGTGCACGGGCAACTCAGTTGCCGTGGCAACTTGCACAACGGGGTTGCCTTGGCAACTAATCGATGGTTGCCTGGGCGACTAGTTGGGCAACTACTTGGGCTTCTGGGCAGCAACCTTCAAGGTTCGGCAGAGCGTTCTTCAATGGTTTCTTCTTATCGCTAAGTCGAAACTCTAGCTACTTGTGCATGCCTTGATAATACATCCTGCGTGAATCAAGGGTGAACAACAACCAATCTTGCGCTCCTCTTAGCCGTTGAAATCCTTAACTTATTCCTAAGCCGGATTAATCTTCACCATCATTAGATTGAATAAAGATCATATTCATTCGTTTCTTGAATCTAACTCTCCCGATATTAGATAAATAGATGAAATCACGAGATCCTCTCCCAATTCACTCGCAAACAAGAATAAGAACCAAGAATGAATAAACCTTGAAATAGAAAAGTGCAAACTCTTATTACCTAAACAAAAACCAATAGTTTCTCACAACCACAAAACACAATAACCATAGCCAAGTAGATTTAGTTCATGGCTAGGTTCCAAAGAAACACAAGATAAACAATCCCTAGCATGAACCCAATCGAACAAGAAAGAAAAGGATGAAGGAGGAGGCTTGTCGAAATCCTCCTTGCCCTTGGTGCTTGTCAAAATTTCCCTATTGCTCTCCTTGGACTTGTCGAAATTTCCCTATTGCTCTCTATATATCTTGTCGAAATCTCCATCTTATTTATAGGGCTAGGCCAAAGTCCTTCTTTGAGGAGGAGTTTAAGTTGGAATTAAATTATCTTTAAAGAATATAATTCTTTATTATAATTGTATTCCTACTAGAACTTCTCCTATCTTCTTGGAATTTAATTCTTCTTTAATCTCTGCATGGAAATCAAATTCCTTTGGGTTTGGGCTTTGCTTCACGTCATCTTGGGCTTGTATAGTCATCAATTTTGACTACCATATCACCTTTGCTCTTGTCGACAATTGCCATGGCAACTGGCTCGGCATCTCTTTCATGCATTGCCCTGGCAACTAGCTCAGCATATCCTTCATGTATTGCCCTGGCAACTAGCTCTAGCCTTGCTTTGGCAAGTGATCCTGCATTGGAGAGCAGCGAGATTAGAGTAAACATGAGTATCGTTGCGGGGTTACATGAATAACCGTAGCCTAACTTTACATACTTAAGCTTCACAGATTGCAAGAAATCAGGCAGTCTCCGCCGAATTTTGATGATGGCGGAGGTGGAGTCTACGAAGGCCATTTCCGCCGTCAACCTCTCCTTATCCATCTCGATGCTACTATCCAAATCCATATTGTCTCTCTAATCACTCACTTTTCGAGGGGTCTTAAGGAATATGCACTTCTTTGTGTCTTGTTATAGGAAAGCTAGACCTGTCGAGTTAATATATATAACAATAATAGGTAGTTCCAAGAAATGAGAGATAAGTAAACCACCGTAGCAATACAGTAGGGGATTAATACTGAGAAATCAAATAAATATATATGGCCATCTCTTTGTTTTGGGAAGATGGCATATAATGCACGAAGGTGATAGTATTAAATTACGGTTGCAATCGTAATATTGTGAATTTTTTCCTAAAAATAATTATAATTTTTAATGTGATTATGGTTTGCGACTTTACGCTATTGCGAGGACCTTTAAAACTGTTATGATATGAACAAAAACCCTATGTCCCTGTTTAGATCTTAATATTAAAAAACTAAACCCTAATCTTAAACATTAACTTTAAATCTTAAATCTATTTTTTAATGTTGGACTATACATAGAAACACCAAAAAAACATAAGAATTTTATTCTTATAATATGATCCTTGTGTTGCGTTGCAGTTGCAATTTACTACTACGCGATGAAGTTTCCATGTTCATCCTACTGCATGTTGTTTATACGTTTTTGGTTATTGCCAAGAAATTATCAATAGCGATTGCTTACATAAATGGGGTAAAAGGTTAGAGGGGTATTGTAAACTATGGGTGAAGTTGCATAGTTGGGAGTTGGATTGTAGGTGACTGGCAATGGGAAGGGTCAAATAAGGTTAGAGGAAGTTGGTCTTTAACCTTAGTCTTCTTCACAAATATGACAAAACTTGCCACATGTTCTTTTGAAAATTGAAACAGAAAACTTAGTGCTGCCAAAATTGTTTCTCTTTTTTCTCCTACATTGAATATTATTTTTCTATATTGGAAAGTGAAAACAAAAGCCGAAAACATCTGACTTGGGAGGGGGAAAACTGGAAATTTCTGACAACTTCAATGCAGAAATTAACTTTTACACTCAAGTTTTTGAATAACCAAAGTTGAAGCTTTTAGACTCAATTAGAATTTGAGTTGTATTCAAATATAAATTACTTGAGGTGGTGTGTTTCGTGTTTTCTTTAGAGAAAGTTCAAGGAGTTTAACTTGCTAATAATGCTATACTTTGTTTTAGGTTTTTTCAGGTTGATTTTTTCCATGTACTTGTATTCGGGTATTATTCTGATGCATCATCTTGCTGGATTTGCTACCACCTCTTGGGAAAATATGACGCAAATTTTGGGCAATGCCCTAAAACAAAGCTTTATTATATTATTTTTTATTTTTGTGTTTGGTAGGATATATGAAAAAATGTACTATATTTTGTTTTCGTTCAATGTTTAATACGGTTAAAAATGAGAGAAAAATAAGGTTTTATTTGATTTTTGAAAATATTTTAAATTTTCATTTTTCTTTCCAACAAATCAAACTCAAAATTTTTTTTCTTTTTTTTTTGGCACTTTTCCATGCTTACTTTCCTTCATCCATTTCAACCAAACACGTCCTAAGATATAATCACGAGTGACCTAGTATTAAATTGCTTCTGTAACGTAACATAATGTAATGCAACGGTCGTATCGTAACGATTTTAAAGGTTACCGCAACACCGCAAATCTAAATCGCATTGAAAATTATAATTATTTTTAAAAAAAAATCACGCCGCAACAGTCGTAATGTCCACAACTGTGAGAGGTAGCAAACGGGTCATTCGGTTCGGTTTCGGTTCGGGTCATTTCGGTTTGGGTCATTTCGGGTCTGATATTATTCGATTCGGTTTTATTTCTGGTCTATTATGATTCGGGTCATTTCGGGTCGGTTGATTTTCGGTTCGGGTCAATTTCGCGTCAATGGGAGATCGGTCGGTTTTAATCGAGTTTTTAGGCTGGTCAATTTTTTACATCCTATATATAGATTTATAAAGCCAATATATTTAACTTTTTGGTTAATTGTACGGTTGTTCATATCCTATCGTTATTTATTTCTATTAATATCTTTTCTATATTTCGGGTTGTCTTTGGTTCGGGTCTATTCGGTTCGGGTCCGTTCGATTTGGGTCTATTCGGTTCGGTTGAAAATCAGTTCGGGTCCATTTCGGTTCAACTAAAACTTGGATCGATTTCGGTTCGATTCGGTTTGTTTCGGTTTCAGATCAAATTCCGGGTCATTATGTTCGGGTCGATTTCGGATCTCGGTTCGAGTAAATCGATTCGGTTTTCGGTCTCGGGTCAAGTTTGTCAGGTCTAACTGTGATGTTGCAACCACAATTTAATACTATAATAAGTGGTGATATGATGGTTGTCAATGATAGAGCCACGTCAGATGTTGGGTGTCACTTGGCACCCAAATTTTTTTTTTAAATAAAAACTCGTTTTTTATAAAAAAAATATATATATAAAAATAATAAAAAATTACACAGTTTAAAAGAAAATTAACATTGACCATGAATTCTTAGTTTTTGGGGGAGACTTTAAGAGATGACATTGAATTGGATGAGCGCTAAACTTTTTCTTCTTTTTTGTTGAAGCGAGGTTGGCTTTCATCAATGTGAGGAATAATACAACACCAAAAAACACAAGAATTGCAACTTACCAAAAGAAAAGAAAAAAAGAGTAAAACGAAAAGATCTAAAAGAAAAGAAAACAAAACAAAAGGGATAACAAAGGATCACTATTCCTCCTGAAGCAATTCAGAAAAACCAGCAAATTCAATAGAGACTCTCGATATGCATTACAAATGCAGATTAAAGGAGATCACCGAGATAACACCAGAACGATCAAGGGTCAACACAATCAACAGCAAGGAACCAGATCCATCAGACCCACCAAGAGCTCAGCACTACGAAGGCATCGTTGTCGTTCGGACTTTGCGAAGGCCATCACTGTGCCGGAGCTTCTTCAATCCAATAACTAGGGAAAATCAGGGACCACCCTTCCTGGGAAAGTGGATGCGCATCACCATTGGCCTCCTGGTGAGTAAAGAGAAATTGAATCGATTCAAAATCCCTCATACACACTTTAATTTTTTGCACTATTAGGTTTATAATAGACCTATCAGATCTGACACTCTTTACCTTCTTTATCATTGTAAGGGAGTCACCTTCAATTATAACTCGAGCAAATCTGAGATCTCTTGCAAAATTGATTGCTTGGAGACACGCTCTAGCTTCTACAACAAATGGGTCAGCAACATTGAGTTGATTTATCGAGCAAGCTGCCATAATAAGACCCAAGGTAGAACAATTCCTATTTCTGTCTAAAGCTGCATCAAAATTGAATTTAATCTCACTTTCCCCTGGTGCCTGCCAATAACTCGTGGCTCGTGTATTTTCAGGTTGGGTGGATTGGTGTAAAGCCTCATTTTCCAATACAAATGCTTCAATGAAAGCTCTTGTTGTGGCAAAAGAAGGTACTACTCCCTCATGGACCACCCTATTTAGAACATACTAGATGGACTAACAGGTAACCATTAGAATGCATTTTTTTGCCTCATTTAGATTCACCATAAAAGGGGCTAACCAATCCAACCATTGAATATCTACAGGGCAGCTAGGGACTTGCACTCCTACATCAATGAAAGCTCTTGTTGTGGCAATAGAAGGTACTACTCCCTCATGGACCACCCTATTTAGAACATACTAGATGGACTAACAGGTAACCATTAGAATGCATTTTTTTGCCTCATTTAGATTCACCATAAAATGGGCTAACCAATCCAACCATTGGATATCTACAGGGCAGCTAGAGACTTGCACTCCTACATCAACAAATATCTGATTGACAAAAGAGCAATCTCGAAACAGATGACTCACTGTTTCCCCAGGGTATTGACATAGAGCACATACATTATTGGGGTTCAGCTTACGTACTTGTAAGTTATGAAATGTGGGCAAAAAATCATTTGCCATTCTCCACATATGGATCTTGATCTTAGATGGAAGGTTAACACCCCAAATCTTTTACATAGAAATCATGTACTATCCCTGATTGAGCAACTACTAAAGAACATTGTGCTTTTGTATTCTCCCTTTGCAGTACTCTGTAGCCACTCTTAACAGAATAATCACCCATGTCCGTTGGTCTCTAAATCAACTGATCCTTTAATTCTATCCTTGTTAATGGAATACAGGAAATTTGCTTGACCTGATCCTCATCAAACAGTTCATCTAAGACTGCCAGATTTCAGGTACCTAATGGCTTGTCTATAAGGTCTGCCACTGTTGTATAGTTCATATTAATGTTATAAACAATAACCCTTGCATCTCTAGGGCCAGGTAGCCATGGGTCGTTCCAGATATTAACTTTTCCCCTGAACCAATCCGCTATCCAATTTCCTTCTCAATTAGGCCTCGAGTATTCTACAAACTCCACCAGACATAAGAAGGGTAAAATCTTAATCTTAAATCCATAAAAAGTACCTGGTGGGTAATATCTAGCTTTTAGAAGTTTAGCTAGGAAACTTTCTAGATTAGAAATGAAACGCCAGGCTTATTTAGCAAGTAAAGCCACATTGAATTGTGCTAAGTCTCTGAATTCGAGTCCACCTTGAGCCTTTGTGATAGAGTTGCCATATGCACCAATAGATCCTGTAATACCCTAAATCCTAGCTCAAAAGTATACCTTAACCTGATCAAGAGTTTTTGAATTCTATTTGCTATCTTTTAGATTAAATAGGTGGAATTAGAACCAAATCGAATTGAAATTAAAACTAGAATGCTTAAATGGAATGATGGAAATGTGAACATGCAAAGCTCTAGATTTTGCATGTAAATTAAATTAAAGTTGGAGGCCTAGACACGTTCTCATTTGATGAAAACATGTGCCTTGTGAGAGATGACTCACGGTAAAGTAGATGAGAAAGATGAACAAAATTATGTCATCTTCATCCTATTAACTGAATGTTTGAGAGATAAAGAAGGAGAGAAAGCTTCTTAGATTATCTTCAATTCATGTTTCTTGTTGAGCTTTGATCAAATTAGCTTAGGAGAAGAGAAAAAGGGGATTGATCAAGTTGGTGAAACGCAGAAGGGAATTGTAATACGAGAGCATGAATAGCTTGGATTAATCTGTAAGTGTAGTTTAAAGTCTCGGGATAGAGTGAATCTATTCCGAGCATCTTTATTGTATTTAAATTGATTTTTTTAACTTGCTTTTCAAGTTAAGTTGTGCATGTATGGCTAAGCTTGGATACTAGGTAAGTACTTATAGAAAAGTACTTTATGAAATTAAATTTATTGGGAGTATACTATATGGTTGAAAGCATAATTCATGGTTAAAAGTTTATGGACATGAATATATACACATATAAGCTCATTTTGATATGATCTAAACTTAGTTGGAGATATATGAATTCGAAGTAGCTCATTATATTAAGTAGCATAATATTGCTCTTTTGATAAGATACAACGAGAACTATTTATGATACATGTTGAAAGTATTCATGGCTATGATGTCATTTGATTGAAAGAATGAGAAAATGAGAGGTTCATATGAGGTGAACATATGCCTAACATGAAAAGGGCATTATACTTGTGGATATGATATATTGATAAGAGCTATGCTCACTTTATTTTGATAAGATTTGATAAATGCAAAAGCCTTGGTCTCGAGTCAGACGTAGGTAAAGTTAGCATGTCATAGAGTCCATTGAGCTCGTGTTTGGGGTGGACTACGGTCTTTATTTGGCTACAGTAGGATGGAAGTTGTGTGGTCACTTGGCGACAGTAGGAGGGATTGACCGGTACCATGGGTACCATTTATTTGGCGACAGTTTGGTTGGGGATTCATGTACCTAGACTGTAATTCAATTCTCAAGGCTATGTTAAAAATAAACAAATAAAGATGAAAGCTACAAGTTGAGAAAATAAACTATTCTAAATAACTTGCTAGATAAGGATTAAGTATATAATTGAATCTTGTATGTTCATTTGGGGCTATGAAGTAGATATTGCTCAAATTCCTTAGTTATGATGATATTGGATTAATGAAATTGTAAACTAATCAACAAAATACTCTATACATGAGTATTAAAATGGTTCTAGTTTAGTTTCATAACTAGTTTTATACTTGATAAGGTTAAAAGATTATGATTAAGACAAATTAAAGAAGTTGCTAGTAAATTAAAGAATTATTTGGATATCTTCTATGATTAGTAACTTATGATTACAATATGATATGTTGATGTTATAGAAAAAGGAAATAATGAAAGTTATAAGTTTAAATAATGAATCCATGCAATAGCTTGCATAACAAGTAGAATGTTCTTATTTGATTTCGAACATATTTTGGTTAAGATATTTGTTTTATAGAATGCTTATACTCGTATGTGCTGTGACTAAATACTTGTATAATAAGAATAAGCTTTCAATAAAACCTTGGGAATTCCTTTAGATAAGGGTTTATATCTTGTTTAAGTTCTTGAATTGTGAGTTGCTATATGGATAACTTAGGTGATAAGTAATGTATGCCATAAGATGCCAGGTTGTTAACTTAGATAACAAGTAAGATATGTTTATAAGATAAAAGTTAAATAAATGGTGAGACTAGTAAAATAAGTTCATGAAATGATATGCGTAAAAACTTGTCATCCTTTATTGCTCTAATCGAAATGATTAAGATGATAAATTCTTGAATCTTGGTTAATCCTTTGGATAAGGAATCATGTTAGTTCGAATGATTGTAATAAGTAGTAAAATTAGAAAGAACTCAGTGTAAATCCTTGGACAATAGAAGATACTTATTCGAATGCCTTAATTCATGATAGTCTGGTTCATGTTCAAGCTAACAACATGCATAAATCGTTACATTTTGGCGAAATCGATAGTTTGTTTATTTTAAGCTGTAAGTTCCTTTAAGCTACCTCATTAAGTACATACTTACTCTATCCTTTCATCACATTTCAGGATCGAATCTACTTCGATAATCTTCTTGAGCTCGGACATGATCACAAGAGACCAAGTATGTTATGTGAATCTTGCGTTAAGAACTCCTAGATGGTGGCACATAGTCGTTATTAGTGCATTGAGCATTTAGATTTCCTTTTGGGTTATATATGTATATAAGCCTTATTCGTTTTTAAGTTTTTGTAAAGGGCCTTTAATTAATTTTTGGTTGCTTGCTATATAAGTTATCATAGTTAGTATGTTTGTATGGTTTTTAAATACTTGTTTGTGCTTCAAATTGTTATCCACCTTGATGGCATACATGTATGTAGGCTTTTATGCATCCTTTATCACATGTTTAACCCTGACAAAGCGGTATAACTCGAATAGTTGGTTAAAAGGTTTCAATGCTCAATTAGTATCATATTTGTGAACAAGTATATAATATTGCCATGTGAATGTGAAGGGATTCGAATGATAATAGTGTATGTGAATATATGTTTGCCATGATATTGTGATGGTTGACCGTATGTTTTCTTATAAGGAAATCCTTGTCGTGATAATAGAAGACTCTTATCTTGCTAAGTGGAAAATCATTAGATTGGTAAATGGTTTAATTAAAGTACTCGAAATGTAGAAAGAAAAAAATAGCTATAGTGGGGAATGTTTGAATAGGAACTAGCATGCTAGACAAATTTATAAATGCTTGTATGTAATGTTCTAGCTTGCTAAATGGTTTTGTTCGTAGTGTTCAAATACTTGTCTAAAGAGAGTTGGTCACATGCATGCTTGTAAATAATATATCTTAGTAAGCTCGTTCTAAGTATTATCAAGTATAAGATTAGTCACATGAAGGTAGTTTATATTTCCCAAGATCTCTTAATGAAAATTGATTACTAAAGTAACTTCAGTTAGCATAATCAACCTTGGACTACCCATTACATCATCTACCTATCTTTTTAACTAACCTACGTAGTTTAAGCTTGTGGTTGTTTCTTGATTTATTAAGTAAGCTTTATAAATTGGAACATCAAGATAATAAAGTATACGTTATGGGCTATCAAATGTGAAATTATGTGTTGTGTGTAAGCTTACATGTTTGAATATGAAAGTTACTAAAAAGAATTTAAATTACTCTATTTTCTAATTGCATGATCGGTTGAGAAATGCTAAAGCATCATATGTTATCTGTGTTTTTTTGTTTCATTAACACTTCCTAATTCAATTTACTACTAAATCGGTTTGGGGGTGTCACATTTTGGTATCAGAGCCTGGTTTTGTCGATTCTTGGATTAAATTGGAAGTTGTCGCATCATTATAAGTTATTGTGCCACATAGGAGTTCTCTTTAATGTTTTGATAGTCAATAGGAATGTCTGTAATACGTGGAACCGGAGGGCCCGGTTGATTCCTCCTGTAAAAGAGTAAGTGTAAGAATGAATCTGAAGTAGTAAAATCCTTCAGAATATTGTTGGTTAACAATAAGAAATTCCACCCATCTTCTTGTGGATCAGCAATCACGAATTTTGACAAACAGGCTAGTTTGATATCAAGTTTACACCTTCGTAGGCACAAGTGAATTATACCTAAATTTTGTTAATGCTCAAAGTGATTCTGGATTAACTTGTTTCTTCTTGTATTCGATCATTAGTGAGAAATTTGAATTTAGTTCAAAACCTACCATTGGTAATTTAGCTGCCATCAAATCCGTGAGAGATAGGATTGAAGTAATCCGTATATGATGAAATTGTTCATTACATAAGGAAATTCTTTTTTCCCACCAATCTTTTTGAGTTATCCTTTCACGAACTCGATTCTGCTTAAAGAATGGATAGACTAAGTGAGTACCCTACTCGGATAAATTTTCATAAGAAAAGACCTCTCTTTATGGATCATGAATAAAATCTATATTCTCGATTGATAAGAAGCCCTCTGAATCAAGTTCTATAATTGCTTCTATACTTGAAGTCAATGAGACAAAAAGGAGTGGCCTTTGAATCTACCTAATTTGTTCTTGAATTTTCTAATAATTTCCTTGAGGAATCATTAGAATCACCCTTGATACAGAAGTAAAGTTCAAAATTGAGATTCACTCAGGGCTTACCCGGTCTCTATTACTTCACATTGTATGGTTTCATTTGAGCTTAGGGAGTTAAAGATTCTGTTGCAAATCTCCAGGATAAGGGAGTTAACAGGCTTAGTACGTATTTTAGGAAAATTCTAGTTAGCTCATAATGAAGAAAGAAGGGTCGATGTAGTTTTGCGTCGACTATCAGAAATTGAACAAGTTTACCAAGAAAAACAAGTACTCGTTATCAAGGATTGAAGATTTGTATGACCAGCTTAAAGACATTACAGTACTCTTCAAGATTGATTTTTGATCAGGATACTATTAGATGAAGATTAAGAAATCAAATAATCCCAATACTGTATTCAGGGCTAGATATAGTCATTATGAATCTTTAATAAAACCCTAATTGGCTTGACAAATGTTTAAGCTACAGTTATGGATAATAGGAACCAAGTCTAAAGTCCTTTGGAGAAGTTTGTGGCTATCATCAGTAATGATAATATTATTCATTTCAAAATTAAGGAGAAACATCCAAAACACCTTCTAACTGGTTTACAAGTTTTTTGAAACCATTGACCCTATGCAAAGTGTCTTTTCCCGGCCATGTAATATCTGCAGGAAAGATTAAGGATGATTCCAAGAAAATTTCAATCAATGGATGATTAGAAATCCTTTAACTAGATATTATCTAGGAACCATTAAAGAGCTTTCCATGCTAGTCACCCTTTAACCAAATACCTTCGAAAGAATGTGCCCTTTTGTTAAGCTAGTGTAATCACTAATTTTATCCGGGGTAGTAACCCGTTTTTATATTTTCATAATAAAGGGCTTGTTTACCGTCTTTATCTATGTAATATAATTAAAAGAAGAAAATAGATTTATATTACTTTCTTATTATAAGTATATACATATATAATGCTCCTTATAATATTTTTAAAAAAGGGAAAATGAGGGAAAAAAACTTAAACACTATTATTATCATCATCATTGTTATATTATTACCTATTATTATTATTATTATCGTCATTATATTATTATTGATTTTACTACTATTATTGTTGTCATATTTATGTAAACACTAGTATCATATTATTGTTGCCATCATCTCTGTTATATTATTAGTATTATATTACTATTGTTACTAAACTAAAAATAGAAAAGAGACTAGTAAAGCCCACAAGTTAATAATACAAAAAAGCCCAGTTTATTAAAACAGTCTACTTACAACAAAAACCAGAATATATATATTATTATTTACATTTCGGCCCTATAAAGCCCTACATAACCCAAAGTCCTAATCTAAAAACCTTAATGCCCCTCTTCATCTCTTTGCGCAGTCAATCTTGGACTGTCAGATCTGGAATTACGATCGAACGACCGAGATCCATGCGGATAACGTTCCAAAGACTCCACGCGCCACCTCTCAGATATCCTACACGCGCGTGGAATTCACGCACGACCCATCAACTTCTCACTCGTGCGCGTCTGCTGCTTCGTTCTCCGTTTGGCCCCATGCGTGTCGGTTGATCGTCCGATTTTATCTCTATGCTGGTAGACCCAACGGCCTCCAGTAACCCTTGCTCTCCAAGCATCTTCTCACTATGGTCCCCTCCCCTTCTCGATCGACCACGATATCTAAGGGGACAAGAAGTACGGCGCCAAAGCTTCGTCATCCGACATCTGACCTCCCCTCCTCCATAGCCAATCGTCACGACTCACATGCAATAAACAATATCAAAGGATCAGAGAGACAATAATCGGCAGAAAATCAAAAGCAGATCAAAGCATTAGAGAAACCAGAGGCAGCCAATAGGAATATTAGGTTCATATTTTTCTTATTTCAAAAAATACATGTAATATCGAGGTATAAAGGACGAACCCTAAATTAGTTGTAATTAATTCGAAAAAACGGGAGAATAAAGAAAAAAGAAAAGTAGAAACCTCAGAATTTAGAGGTAATCTCCCTCTTCTTTCTTTTGCATTATCATTATCAAAATTATCAAAAGGTAAACATAGAATCAAAAGAAAAAAAATGTGTAAAGTTAGGGTTTACCCTTGCGTCGGTCGGTGTCCCAGCTCGTCTGTCTCTTTCTCGTGCCGATGACAAGCCTATCGGACCTTCTGGGACCGTGCATGGTGAATCAGAGGAGAGATAAGCAGAAAGGAGTCTTTTTTTTTACATATAGAAAAAATAAGGGATTTTGGTTTTCTAGTTTTCGAAACAAAGGCGAATTTTAAGGGTTTTCTTTAGAATCTAAGTTTAGACCTAGTTCGGGAACAAAAAGGGGTTCAAAATGGTTTTTTTGTTTTCGGCGCCGGTCGGTCACCGACTTCTGAGAGAGATCCCGGTCTTATTTTATGCCAAAAGAGGGAAAAATAAAATGATTTGTAATATATACGTGGCCCTTTTTAAAATTGGTTTAATTACGTTTTAAATCCTTCCGCCTCTCCATATTCACGCCCGCAGAGCTTCTGATTTTTAAATTCACATTATGAGTCCCTCCGCTCAATTTAATTACGCCATTTATGCCATTCTACCCTTCTAAATCATTCATTCGGCCCCTGAAACTTTCGAAAGTCTTTTAATTTTGTCCTTTTTATAAGTTTGATATACTTTTTCTTAATTTTAGCCCCTTAATTCTGTTTCTTTGCAATTTAGTCCGTATTCCAGTATCGTTTCCCTCATATTACGCATCATTCTCTATCTTTATACATATTTGTCTACTTTTTTTAATTTTGCCTTGTGTTGTTAGATTAATGGTTGTTAAATATACGATATGTGATGAACTTTGCCTACGTGGTACGTGATGTAATACATAGTATATGTACGTAATACGGCTTCCATGTATAGAATCGTATATGTTTCTTATACTATGTGATATAGGTTTTTATAATGTGTATAATTCATAGTTCTCACATATAACATGGCTTTTTAGTAGAATATAGGTTTTGTAAGACATATAACATATAATCCTTATCATATAATATATAGTTTTACTATATGCTTTTTTATGAGATGTGTGCCCCTTTTTCTTCTTCTTCCTTTTTTAATACATATAGTATAATATATACAACATAGCATCTAACGTATTAAATATATTTTTTTATAAAGTTCATAATTTCATGATATGCAATATTTGGTTATATAGTTATTGTTTTTGCTTTCTTTGCCTAATTAATCATGTTTTGGGCCTTTTTCCTTTTGGGTTTACTTTGGTTAATTAGGTTAGTTTGGCCTTAGTTTAGATGGACTTTCGGTTAATTAAAGCTTTAGATTAGGCAAATTAATTTGGCTAATTTGGATTGTGTGCTCTTCTTATAGGGACACGATCACTAAATTAATCAAATTAATTTTGGGGTTTTAGCTTCTTAGAGCCTTAATTAGATTTATGTTCGAATTAACTTAGTGGATTTGAATTTATCCCTGGCTTATTGGGATAAATGTTAAATTCATTAAATCAATTGAACATTCCTTAATCACTTTTGGAATAAAATTAATTGCAACCTTAGATTGACATTTAATTTAAAACCAATTTTAATTAACGTGATTTATTTTAAATAGTGCTCTTGGCTTATTGGAACTCTAGTTTATAAATTATCATGTTACAATATAACTCATATTTTTTAGGGTTTTTTAGCCTTTTAGGTGTAATTAATTTAGGGTTAATATTAGAATCACCTAATTAGCAACTAGATCACTAATTGGATCTTCCATAACTTGAGTCTTTTAGGTTAGAGCCTTGGGTGGGCTTTTGTGTATTTAATCTTCAAGTTTTTGTTTGACATTCATTTTATTTGTCATCATTTGGCCCATTTAGTTTACATGTTAATTAATTTAAACCATAAAAGGGAGGTGTTCATTAATTCTGATATTTGAGTCGTAACAGTCTGAGCTTAAAGGATGTTGACCAAATATTTGAATTAATCCTTACCAACTCAAGGTAAAATTAAAACTTAATCAAATCATTACATCATATTTTAATTGTTTGCACCATGCATAAAGGTGACGTGCGGGATTCGAACCATAAACTAACACGGCAATCAGGCTTATATGATGTCGTTTAGTCTATGGTCTGATGTATCGTCAATCTTATTAATTAAATGTCCAATTAATTTGAACCCACCAATTCGTTAAAGCCAGTTCAATTAGGGTTAATTTTCAATTAAGCTCACTAAATTAAATTCCTCTCAAATTTTGACAATTTCCTTCGATTAAAAGCAACAAATATTTTGGTACCAATTATCGTGGGTGATGGGGGTGCTAATTCTTCCCCACATGTAACCAACTCTCGAACCCTCCTTTCAAATCGAATCTTTGGCTTTGTGGTGTCCGACCTACCTTATCCAAGTGGCCGGTGGCGACTCCAAATTTTCAATCGTTTTTCAAAGGAATAAGAATTTTCAAAAGAAATCCCTTTAAACTGAGATTTCAAAAGTGTTTTATGCGATAATTCGTATAGACGGATTTTCTAAAAGAAAACCACACTTATATTATTTAAAAAAAAGGAAAAAATGTCGCTACAACTAGAAAGCTAACGATGAAAATTTGATCAACTAAAATAAGACCATGTCTATAGTTCTTTTATGATACAAAAGAATTGACATCTGTATTTTAAAATTTCAAGTTCGATTTGACCTGAATATGAGACTCTTGGAAGGAAAAATATTTCAGAAACTCTTAGTGATTCCTTATCGATCTATTTCAACTCTGTCAAGATTTATAGAAATTTGAGAAGTCATTTTATGGACCAAGGATAAAGTCTGATATTACAAAGTATGTCCAAGTGTATGAATTACTAGAATGCGAAAGCCAGCTTTCTCAATGGAAGAATGACAAATTGAAGAAACTACTTGAATACTTAAAGCGGTTATAAGGGATCAATACCATTAATTGTTCAACCCAAATAAATTCGAGGATGAATTTCTTTAAGGGGGAGGGAATTCTAATACCCAAATCCTAGCTTAAAAGTATACCTTAACCTGATCAAGAGTTTTTGAAATCTATTTGCTATCTTTTAGATTAAATAGGTGGAATTAGAACCAAATCGAATTGAAATTAAAACTAGAAGGCTTAAATGGATGGATGGAAATGTGAATATGCAAAGCTCTAGAGTTTGCATGTAAATTAAATTAAAGTTGGAGGCTTAGACACATGTTCTCATTTGATGAAAACAGGTGCCTTGTGAGAGATGACTCGCGGTAAAGTAGATGAGAAAGATGAACAAAATTATGTCATCTTCTTCATCCTATAAACCGAATGTTTGAGAGAGAAAGAATGAGAGAAAGCTTCTTAGATTATCTTTAATTCATGTTTCTTGTTGAGCTTTGACCAAATTAGCTTAGGAGATGAGAAAAGGGGAATTGATCAAGTTGGTGAAACGCATAAGGGAATTGTAATACGAGAGCATGAATAGCTTGGATTAATCTGTAAGTGTAGTTTAAAGTCTCGGGATAGAGTGAATCTATTCCGAGCATCTTTATTGTATTTAAATTGATTTTTTTAACTTGCTTTTCAAGTTAAGTTGTGCATGTATGGCTAAGCTTGGATACTAGGTAAGTACTTATAGAAAAGTACTTTATGAAATTAAATTTATTGGGAGTATACTATATGGTTGAAAGCATAATTCATGGTTAAAAGTTTATGGACATGAATATATACACATATAAGCTCATTTTGATATGATCTAAACTTAGTTGGAGATATATGAATTCGTAGTAGCTCACTATATTATGTAGCATAACATTGCTCTTTTGATAAGATACAACGAGAACTATTTATGATACATGTTGAAAGTATTCATGGCTATGATGTCATTTGATTGAAAGAATGAGAAAATGAGAGGTTCATATGAGGTGAACATATGGCTAACATGAAAAAGGCATTATACTTGTGGATATGATATATTGATAAGAGCTATGCTCACTCTATTCTGAGAAGATTTGATAAATACAAAAGCCTTGGTCTCGAGTCAGTCATAAATATAGTTGGCATGCCATAGAGTTCATTGAGCTCGTGTTTGGGGTGGACGACGGTCCTTATTTGGCGACAGTAGGAGGAAAGTTGTGTGGTCACTTGGTGACAGTATAAGGGATTGACCGGTACCATTGGTACCATTTATTTGGCGACAGTTTGGTTGGGGATTCGTGTACCTAGACTGTAATTCGATTCTCAAGGCTATGTTAAAAATAAACAAATAAAGATGAAAACTACAAGTTGAGATAATAAACTATTCTAAATAACTTGCTAGATAAGGATTAAGCATATAATTGAATCTTGTATGTTCATTTGGGGTTATAAAGTAGATATTGCTCAAATTCCTTAGTTATGATGATATTGGATTAATGAAATCGTAAACTAATCAACAAAATACTCTATACGTGAGTATTAAAATGGTTCTAGTTTAGTTTCATAAACAATTTTATACTTGATAAGGTTAAAAGATTATGATTAAGACAAATTAAAGAAGTTGCTAGTAAATTAAAGAATTATTCGGATATCTTCTATGATTAGCAACTTATGATTACAATATGATATGTTGATGTTATAGAAAAAGGAAATAATGAAAGTTATAAGTTTAAATAATGAATCCATGCAATAGCTTGCATAATAAGTAGAATGTGCTTATGTGATTTCGAATATATTTTGGTTAAGATATTTGTTTGATAGAATGCTTATATTTGTATGTGTTGTGACTAAATACTTGTATAATAAGAATAAGCTTTCAATAGAACCTTGGGAATTCCTTTAGATAAGGGTTTATATCTTGTTTAAGTTCTTGAATTGTGAGTTTCTATATGGATAATTTAGGTGATAAGTAATGCATGCCATAAGATGCCATGTTGTTAACTTAGATAACAAGTAAGATAAGTTTATAAGATAAAAGTTAAATAAATGGTGAGACTAGTAAAATAAGTTCATGAAATGATATGCGTAAAAACTTGTCATCCTTTATTGCTCTAATCGAAATGATTAAGATGATAAATTCTTGAATCTTGGTTAATCCTTTGGATAAGGAATCATGTTAGTTCGAATGATTGTAATAAGTAGTAAAATTAGAAAGAACTTAGTGTAAATCCTTGGACAATAGAAGATACTTATTCGAATACCTTAATTCATGATAGTCTGGTTCATGTTCAAGCTAGCAACATGCATAAATCGTTACGTTTTGGCGAAAAGGATAGTTTGTTTATTTTAAGCTATAAGTCCCTTTAAGCTACCTCACTAAGTACGTACTTACTCTATCCTTTCATCATATTTCAGGATCGAATCTACTTCGATAATCTTCTTGAGCTTGGACATGATCACAAGAGACCAAGAATGTTATGTAAATCTTGCGTTAAGAACTCCTAGACGGTGGCACATAGTCGTTATTAGTGCATTGGGCATTTAGATTTCCTTTTTGGGTTATATATGTGTATAAGCCTTATTCGTTTTTAAGTTTTTGTAAAGGGCCTTTAATTAATTTTTGGTTGCTTGCTATATAAGTTATCATAGTTAGTATGTTTGCATGGTTGTTAGATACTTGTTTGTGCTTCAAATTGTTATCCACCTTGATGGCATACATGTATGTAGGCTTTTATGCATCCTTTGTCACATGTTTAACCCTGACAAAGCGGTATAACTCGAATAGTTGGTTAAAAGGTTTCAATGCTCAATTAGTATCATATTTGTGAATATGTATATAATATTGCCATGTGAAGGGATTCGAATGATAATAGTGTATGTGAATATATGTTTGCCATGATATTGTGATGGTTGATCGTATGTTTTCTTATAAGGAAATCCTTGTCATGATAATAGAAGACTCTTATCTTGCTAAGTGGAAAATCATTAAATTAGGTAAATGGTTTAATTAAAGTACTCGTGATGTAGAAAGAAAGAAATAGCTATAGTGGAGAATGTTTTAATAGGAACTAGCATGCTAGAGAAGTTTATAAATGCTTGTATGTGATGTTCTAGCTTGCTAAATGGTTTTGTTCGTAGTGGCTAAATACTTGTCTAAAGAGAGTTGGTCACATGCATGCTTGTAAATAATAAATCTTAGTAAGCTCGTTCTAAGTATTATCAAGTATAAGCTTAGTCACATGAAGGTAGTGTATATTTCCCTAGATCTCTTAATAAAAATTGATTACTAAAGTAAATTTAGTTAGCATAATTAACCTTGGACTACCCTATTACATCATCTATCTATCTTTTTAACTAACCCACGTTGTTTAAGCTTGTGGTTGTTTCTTGATTTATTAAGTAAGCTTCATAAATTGGAACATCATGATAATAAAGTATACGTTATGGGCTATCAAATGTGAAATTATGTGTTGTGTGTAAGCTTACATGTTTGAATATGAAAGTTACTAAAAAAGAATTTAAATTACTCTGTTTTCTGATTGCATGATCGGTTGAGAAATGTTGAAGCATCATAGGTTATCTTTGTTTCTTTGTTTCATTAACCCTTTCTAATTCGATTTACTACTAAGCCGGTTTGGGGTGTTACAGATCCCTTTTCCAGAACCACTATTTCGCCACCAAAACTTTGCCATGATTTGCTCCAATTAACGATATAGTGTTGAGGGTAGTAAAAAACACTACATTGTATATACAAGATTTGCATGTAATACTGCTGAGATGAATACCTTTTTCCCTCCGATAGAAAGGAATCAAACACCCCAACTGTCACTTTTTTGTTGAATCGGTCAAAGAAATAGCTACATGGCTCTTTTTTGTTTATGCCTACCATAGTTGTCAAGCCCAGATACTTCTCTGGATTTGAAGAGATACGTACTCCCAACTATTGACCAATTCGATACCTTAAATCCTCCTCAACATTGGCACTGAAAAAGATGAGGGACTTTTCATAATTCACTCGCTGGCCGAAAGCATTAGCATAGGAATTGAGGAAATCTTGAAGATTCGCAGCCCCTAGAATCGAAGCTTCACAAAAGAGGACACTATCATCTGCAAAGAATAAGTGGCCTACCTCATATCTTGCACGCCCAATCCTTGCACCTTTTATAGTCCCATTAGAGTCATCTTCATTTAGTAGTGCTGAGAGTCCCTCTGCACAAATAAAGAACATATAAGGGCTAAGGGGATCTCCCTACCTTATCCTCCGAGATGGTCGAAATTGCTCTCTTAACTCCCCATTAAGGCTCACTGTTGACAGACAACACATGATCTTTTGCACCCGCTGCTCAGAAAAGCCTAACTTCAACATCATCTTCTCTGAAAATGACCATTCCACTCTATCATAAGCTTTACTCATGTTTGCCTTAAGAGCGAATGTACCCTTTTTGCCACTCATCCTTTGTTGCAAAGAGTGTAACACCTCATGCAATAATTACATTATCTAAAATATGTCGGCCAAGAATGAACGACCCCTAAGCTTTATCAATACATATATCCAATACATCCCTGAATCTATTAGCCAAAACCTTCGCCACTATCTGTAAATAACATTGTAAAGGCTTAAGGGCCTAAACTCAGTCATATTTACTGGGGTTTTTTACTTTAGGTATTAGAACAATAAGGGTATCATTAATATCACTCAAACCCTCAGACCCAAGCAGAAATCTGTGATATCAGGGCCAACAACCTTCCAATATTTTTGATAAAATAAAGAAAGGCCATCCAAACCTGATGCTTTGAACGGGGTCATATTGTTTATAGCAGCAAACACTTCCCCAGCCTTGAATGGTGCCAACAGAGTCTCGTTCATCGTATCAATGACCTTTGGCTGAACCAAATCTACAATCTGAGATGCATTAATCGGCATTGATGTCTCAAATAAATCTTTGAAATAAGCATTGGCAACCCTCGAAAGATCCGCATTCTCTATAACCCAATCTCCTCTACTATCATAGATACCAGCAATCAAATTTTGATTACGGTGCGCAAAAGCAAAATTATGGGAAAAAGTGTGTTTTTATCAACATGTTTCAACTAGTTTTCCCTCGCCCTCTACTCCCAATATAACTCATCCTTGTCCACCTCCATATTGAGCCCCAGCTTCACCTCAATTAGCTTAGAAAGAATCTCATCATCGGGGTCGGACGACATTAGATCTGAGAGACAAGTTCTCAAATTATGCTTTCGTTCAGAGCAAGCCCTCTTATTCATTGTTGCCCATGACTGTAGTGATACACCAAGTTCCTTCAGATGATGTGGCACATTTGAGACTGAGCTATCCCAAATTCTTTTCACCTCTTCCAACATCTGATCTTCTAAATCCAATTTGCATCAAACTTTAATTCATGATCTCTATGAATAGATTGTTGCTATCTGGAATTAGAAGCGTCTATTAAAAGTGGGTAGTAATTTGATATGAGTGAATCAAGTGGTGAACCGTATAATTGAGAAAAGTATCCCACCAGCCAGGGTTAGCAACCGCCCTATCTAATCTCTCCCTCATATTATTTACAAAAAACCAACCCTTTCTCCCACGTGTACCATAGTCCATTAATGCCCAAGTCAGCTACATCTAAGGCTTGTAAAGTATCTCGGAATAACAACATGTTCCTTTCTGATCTGATTCGACCTCCCTGCTTCTCAAAAGAATAAGCTATCTCAATAAAGCCACCAGCAACGAGCCTTGGTAATGATTGGTCCTCAGCAAGCTACTATAGCAGGCTCTACAAATCACAATGAAATCTCTCATCAAGGTTACCATAAACCCCCCGTAAACCTCCAAACAACACTATTTTCCTTAACCATTACATCAATATGCCATCGAGAATAACTCCTTAAAGTAACATTACAGTCTGTCCTCCATCCTAGCGACAAACCACCACTCGCCCCTACTGAAGGGATATCAATTCCAAAAAGAAAACCACACTTTTGACGTATCTTCTCCATTTGTTTTGCATCTAAATTTGTTTCCATGAGAAAAAAAAAGTCGGGGACTAACCACTCTTAGAGAATTCCTGAGATGGTTGATCGCCTGTAGTTTCCCTAGCCCGCGAACGTTCCAGCAAATGAGCCTCATGGCATCCGACTGCCCTACCTCGCAAAGCTAGCCGATATCTCGCTCGTGTCACATGGAACCTCAGAATTGTTTGCTGCCGAAACTGTTGGCCCCTCACCTTTCATTCGTTGCCTCTTGTTACCATCAGCTATAACAATTGGGTTATCCTCAACATCAGAACGGGCCCACTATATTTGGAGGCTGTAGCACCCAATTTCCTTTCAGATCCTGACCCACTTGCAAGTGCTCCCCTAAACGTGGGCAACACATTATTAACATCCATTAATTGCCCCTGAATCTGAGTTGAGGGCGTGACCTCAACAAGTGGCAAACCGATAACCGTCTCCCGTAACCATCTACTCGGAGCCGGTGGCCCTCGTCTTGGCGGTGCTCAAATAGACAGGTCCCATACAAAGACAATCTTCGGTGGCTTCAATGTTTGACGCAATGGACAGAAACTCTCTCAATGTCCCAATCTTCCACAAATGAAGCAAAAAAGGGATAGCTTTTCATACTGAAATCTAACATATGCAGCCCGGTCACCTCCTAAAGCAATCTTTTTCTTCTTTTTCAGAGGATGACGAACATCTAAGCTAACTTTCAGACCCATATATTGTTTCCTCCCAGAAAGAATAAGCTTTGAATCATACTCTTGAAACTCACCAATGAAAATGCCAAATTGCCTTGCCATTGGCTCTGACATTAACCCTGGCGACAGATCATGAACCTGAACCTAAAATATCGTTGTTTTCAACTGGACCTGTAAAGGATCTTCCTCTCGGCCTAATTTGTGAAGCAAAAATAGATGGTTATTAAAAAAACCAAGGAGAGCCATCAGTCACCCTTGCCATATCAATCTCATTATAGAACTTGAAGCAGAACCTTTTGTCACCAATATCAATTATAGAAATCCCACCAAGGGGATGCCACAGATCCGCCATAGTGTTACGCATTGCTAAAAAATGTATTGCACTCGATGTTAAAAGTCGACCAACCAAGCAGAACTCATATTCCTCCTCAACCGCACCAACCTCTGGGGAATCGGAAGAGCTTCATCCTCGCCATCATCAATAGTGAGGTTTGCGATGCCAGCATCCATACTGAGAACAAGAAAGAAAGCGTGCTAAACAGCAGACCAAAGCGTGCTAAACAACAGACCAGTGCGTTTAATTAAAGTATCCAAGTTTGAGAATTCAATTGGAAGATTTTGATGTTCAGGATCAAGAATTTGACTTGTAGTTTAGAGATGTCTAGGCTTTGAATTTAATATACTCATTTATGAGAGAAATGTATTTAGTATACTCTTATAGCATTGTATACATATACATACTACAAAACACACAGCGTTGAACTTTTTGGCGCAACATCAGAGCATTGGACCAGCTTTTGTTTTCATATGAGCTGAAATGGGTTTTTTAGAACACCTGTGGTTACTCGGTGTACATTATCCTCAAGCTAAAAGAATTATTGGGTTTTCATAGGGAAATGAACCCCCAAATAACCCAATTAAGCCCAAATGACTACCAACCTTCTTCTTGCTTAACAGATCATCACTTTCATTACATTATTAAGCTGTTTTCTTTAATTCTTTTGTCCCAAAAAAGAAGAAAATAAACTGGGTTATGATTTTAAGTTATTAATTAGGGCAAACGAAACATTTTGACTTTTGAAAAGGGGCGTGAATGTGATAGTGGGGCGAGGCTGGACGGGCCTCGATGAAAATAATAGAAGATGCACAAGTAAAAAAGTATACCTTTTGATGTGCAATAATTAGCTGAAATTTATATAAAAAACCAAATTATTGGTAGTTGATGGCCAAGAGAATTATTAGCAGTTGATAAATTTTCTATGATAAGAAAAGTTAAAATGAAAGTAGATCATAAATTATAAAGTTATTTTTTCAGAAAAAAAACAATTGAACTATACTAAAGTTAAACTATCTATCATTATGTTCAAATAATAACTGACATGACGAAAAAAATTTGCTCTCAATGTTATATATATTTAGTTAAATTTGATCTTCAAATTTTTATAGAACGTTAAATTTGTTCCTTAATTTTTCAAAAATAAAAGCAGAGTTATAATGTTTTTTTACAATGGCAACTAAATTTTATTAAAAAATTATGAAAGATATTACAAATACAATACAACTAGAAGGGAGAATAATTGGGACTAGTCCACCAAATCTCATATTGTAGCGACGTTTTAAAAAAATTCGTATTTTGATGTATCGAGGTTTTTAGCTTTTTCTTGAAAATATTTATTTAGAGGGGGATTTCTTTAAAAACCACATTTTGATATAAGAAAACATGGAGTTGTCATCGGTCACCTAGGTTAGGTAGACCAGACACTAGAAACTAAAACCAGAGATTCAAATGGGTTCGGAAGCGGTTAAGAGAGGAGAAGGTTTCATACTCCCATCACACCCAAACTTGGTACCAAAGACAATTACCGTTTTAGTAATATCGAATTTTGCGAGTTAAAGTGACGATTAAATCAAAATTTAGTTATACATGCGAGTAAATTTTAAGGTCCCCATTATTCGAGAATAAACGAAAAACCACCATCACTACGACTGGTACTAGCCACGTTTACAATAAAAGGACACCGCATTAGCAATTTATATTCCGAATGCAACATAATAACATGGTAGGCAATGACAAAAACAGGAAAGACATAACAGGAAAGCATAAGAATATGGCAAAAACATATAAATAAAGGTATGGAACAAATGAATAAACAAAAAGGTCAAAATATTATATAATATAATACTATACTATATAAACTATATTACATATATAACGAAATATTATACATATATAGATATACGTACAAATGTATTTAAATACATAAAAACTATAGTATAGGTTTTCGCAGTAACCACGTGTCATGGAGCCATTACCCTCTTCCCAAAAAACATGTTTGATAGGATGTGCAACGCCACCGCTTATATATTCTTAGACCTCTCTTTTCCTTTTCGATGTGAGATTAATGATTTCGCCTCTTCTCAGACATGACATTCTCCCCCACTCAACCTCATGACGCCTTCGTCAAGAGCTTCCGCTCTTGTGATTGGCCAATTGTCACGGTTGTCCACCCTGCCTACTCCACTCATGGGCGCTCGGCATGAAACCGGGCAGTCAAAGGGTCGCTCTGATACCGCTTGTCACGAGGTCATTACCATCTTTCCAAAAGATATGTCTGATAGGATGTGCAGCGCTACCGCTTATGTATCCCAAGACCTCTCTTTTCCTTTCCGATGTAAGATTAATGACCCCACATCTTATCAGACATGACACACGTATATATATATATATATATATATATATATATATATATATATATATATATTAAAACTACATATCATATACTATATAAAAACATATGTATAATATATATATATCAACCATATATTATATACTATATGAAAACGATATATATATATATATATATTAAAACTACATATCATATACTATATAAAAACATATGTATAATATATATATATATCAACCATATATTATATACTATATGAAAACCATATATTATATACTAAAACATAATATATATATATATATATATATATATATATCAAGACCACATTATGCATATATTTACATCATAACAAAGCAAGAATACTAAACACCAACAGTAAATAAGACTGAAAATTAAAGAAAATTAAAATGCAAGACAGAAATTAAATATGCATGATAAAAGGGGTAAACAAGGAGGTTCACCACTAGATCTAGGACTAGATTAAAACAAAATCTGAAGTTTTGGGGAGCCAAAAGGGTATTAAGCCATTTAAAAATGAATTAAGCTTAAAAAAAGGAAAAATTGTGAAGCACTTTGAAACTCCCGGGACTGCGGCTATGATTTTGAAAAACGGAAAGACTGTAAGGGAGATTATGAAGACATGGAGGGATCTAAACAGGGATTAAACCATTTTTGACGTTTTAAAATGAGTATAAAAGATAAATTTTAGCCAAAAATTAGACTATGCCATTTTTAAAATCTATTATACCCAAAAAGAAAATTCTCCTTTCTCTACTAGGGTTCACAAGCAAACCCAGAAACTGTCGCTCGCTGCCACGTCGGCCGCTGCTTTTTGGCATCCTGCGAACTCTAAAATGAACCAAAACAACTTTCTTTCTCACCCAAAAATCAGATCTAAACCTTGATCTAAAAAAATAATAAAAAACCTATTTTTAAATGAAAATCAGATCAAATCTGAAAACTCTTTTTTTGTTTGAATCAAAGCCCCCTTTTAAAACAAACAAAACCTTTAGCCCCTCACCGGTTCACCATGCATGACCACGAAGGAGGCCAAGGGGCTTATCACTGGTGAGGAACGGTCACAAGGGTAAGAAACAAAAACCCTAACCCCCTTTTTTCTACCCCTTTTTTGTAATCAAAAATATGCAAAAAGATATGGATACCTCTGAAATCCTTGAGGTTTTCTGCTTTCTATTAATATTCACCAAAAATTCCCCCTTTTTACAACTACTTAGGGGGTTCTTTTACACCCCTGATTTACATGTTTTTTTATAAAATAGAAATTGAAATTGAAAAAATATTCTATTGGTTATAATTACTTTCTTTTGGCCGGATTCAGCTGCTTTTCTGACTTTGCCGGCTAATCCCCTAAATTTGTTGGTAACCTCTCTGACATTCATCATTCGTGTCTCTTTGCATGACATGGCCGAACATGAGGTGGAGGGGACCAAAGGGAGGAGCCCTTACGATTGCTTCGGATGTAAGGGTTTATTTGAGCCCTTGATGAATTCTTGATCGAGCGGCTGCTCGGATTCAAGAATAGACGACCGAGATGTTGTGGATTGAAAGCAAGCAACATCCGACAGTGGGTGATAGCTCCGGTCGCGATCTGATGGGTCGTGGTTCTCCAACAGGTAACGCGTGGGTCTTACGTGGAAGATGAAATGGCGGGCGTGTAGCACACGCGCGACTGAGGAGAGCTGAAACGTTATGTGGCAGGGGCGTATGCTTTATGCGGAAATCCAATTGTCTTAGGGTCTTGATCTGGACCGTTAGATCATTCTAGATTTGACGATGGATATGTGGCTGCGCCAAAGAAGATATTCTGTTATCAAGATTAGGGTTTAATTAGTTAGCTGGGCCTTTATCGGGCCAAAATGTATATGTATAATTTTGGATTTTAAAGTTTGTAAATGGAATATATATATATATATAAACTTGAGCTGCTTTATTTATTTCATTGGTACTTTGCTGACCACCACCACCACTACTACTACTAAAACCCGGACATAATTAGTGGTTACACATACAAAAACCTAAAAGTGCAAATAAAAGTAAATATTTTCATAGAGATTTGCATACCGTCAAAATTCAAAAGCCTTCTTGAATCTCCTTGTCTCTGTCTAAACGAGACACATTACGAGATGAAAAATGAGTGGTGAGTGAGCCAAACTATACAAAAACCTAAAAGTGCAAATAAAAGTAAATATTTTCATAGAGATTTGCATACCGTCAAAATTCAAAAGCCTTCTTGAATCTCCTTGTCTCTGTCTAAACGAGAGGCATTACGGGATGAAAAAGGAGTGGTGAGTGAGCCAAACTATCAGGCAGATTGCTCTACTACCTATGACTGATTACATTGGCAAATAACCTTCAATCGAGTAGGGATCTATCTTTCTATGACCACCGACAGAATCATAATCAGAAACTAGCGCCGTGAAGAACTCTGTGCGAGCATCAAACGACCACTAAGGTATGCTGAAATCATGTCAAAACGGCAGATGAAACGAAACTACAAAAACAAAGAACATGTGCCACAAAGGCATAGGAAAAGCGTGCCACAAGAGGGGGGATTCTTATTTTAAAAACTAAAAAATTAAAAATATAACAAATAAAAGCGAGAGAAATAACAAATACCGGTTATTGACAATTAATATCTAGACAATTGTCGATTGCCGACTTACTCAAAAATGAAAAAAGATAGCAAACGGATGCTATTGTAAAAGAAAACTAAGGTTTTGGCTTAGAAAATTGTTTTGATTTTAACCTTTAGAGTTACAATTTAATGACAATATTGACTAAAATTTTTAATGAAAGTGAGATGATAGTTTGTGTGTCGGTCCATGTATATAAAGTCTATAATTTATATGAAAAATTTACAGCAATATTGTGATGGAAATTTTTTCCCAAAGTATTGCACTGCGTAGATTAATTCCAGAACTATAGCAGTTTGAATAATGCACTCAAAGTCGGCACCTGATGTAGCCAAATTCCATAAAAAAAAACCTTAAAGTCGGCATTAGCTGAATCCAACTTTAGAGAAAAAACCCCTAAAGTCGGCCCCAGCTGAATTCGACTTTAGTTTACTGTTCAAACAACAATACTTTTGAAATTAATCTGCCCATGGCAATACTTTGAGGGGAAAAAAATTCCCACCACAATATTGGTGTAAATTTTCCAATTTATATAGACAAAGAAGTAAAAATAATAATGAAAAAGGGATTAAGTGCAAATAGTGAAGATTTCGACGTTCGAAAATTTAAAATTCGTATATGATTTAATATTTTTTAAAAATATTTTATGTATTTTATATTAAAAATCTATTTCCGTCCTACTAAAATTTTATAAATTACCACCTTAAAATTTTATAGGTTCACCCCTAATATAAAGTCTTATGTTCATCCTTGTCACAACTATTTATTGGGTTCGAGTAACAACCGCCGGGTGTTTTGAATATTTTATTTATTTATTTATTTATTTAGGTGCATTAATCTCACTCCTCGCCCAAGATGCTTACTAAACGTTTTCCATTTCACTGTGTGTTTATTCTCCTGTCTTCTTCTTACACTACAAATCAAATCTCAGTGCTCTGCTCTTTTGTCTTCTAATCTTGATTTGTGGGCTGCTGGATTGGATCTATTCTAGTTTACAATATAGATTATCTCTCACGTGACTTTGCAGGTGCCACTTCTATACATTATCCCAAACTAATTAAATTAAACTCCCATTATTCGATATATACTATATCTTTAAACACACATTTTGTAAGTATTCGCTCCACTTCATGTGCAAGGAACAGATAAAACAACGAAACCCAACTACTTTAAACGATCCAACATTAGAATATCGGGATCGTGCAATAGAATAATGGGATCATGAAGCTATATATATAATAGGATTTTAATAGGTTAAAATCAAATACTAATATGAAAAATCAACCCCTAAATTATACATTTTGTTTGCTTTTAGCCCTTAAACTATTTTTTGATCGAAATTAGTCCTTAAATTATCATTTTTGGTCACTTTAAGTCCAGTAGTTATCTAAGTAAAAAAATTATTCCGCCGAATAAGATGTTGACACATCACAAATATTTTTTTAACCAAAAGATGGTTTAGGGACTAAAAGGAAAAATGACATAGTTTAGAGACTTATTTTGACCAAAAAATAGTTTAGGGACTTAAAGTGACTAGAAATGATAGTTTATGGGCTTATTTTTAACCAAAAATAGTTTAAGGGCTAAAATCAAACAAAATATATAGTTTAAGGGCTGATTTTTTATTTAAGACATACTAATAAATATTAGGTGTAGTGAAAAGATATAGTAATATGTTTTCAACGTATTAATTAAGTTTGAACTTAATCGACTATTTCTAGAGCAGGTAATTAAAACTCTTAATTGACACACTTTTTTCTCCAATAGATTGTAGGTAGTAGATACAATACTCATTAAGATTGAATTTCTCCTCCACTCTCCCTAGCTGGGAGTTGTTAAAAAAAGTTTGAACTTATTAAAAGATATAATTCAATTGAACGTAAAATGATTGGAGTTCAGCGATAGGTGGTTGCGAAAATGGGCAGGGGACTCTGACGACGATAATGATGGGGTCTGACGAAGCTATCGGTAGCGTCAATTTCGGGTTTGGTGTTTTAGAGATTTTAAGACTGTTTTATAATTTTTGAAAAATTTACGATATTTTTTTAATTTATTTTATTTTCAATTTGTTTTTGAAAAAAAAAGTCATGTGTCAAGCTATAATCGGGTGATGATTTTTTTGACAGATTAACTTTAAAACGGGTAAAAATAACACGTTAGGTATTTATTTTAGCCAAAAATAATTTAGGTGTCTATTTTATAGTTAAGCAACATTATTTGTTTAATATTTTGGATAAAATACACCGCAAGTCACTTAATCAACTAAACATGCCATTTTCCTTTTAAAAATAATACTTTTAGTCATTCAATTAAATTTTTGTGACAAACAGATCACTCGATTAAATTTGTGTGACAAACATGTCACTCTAATGTTAAAATTTACACAAGTGACTTGGTATAATAACTGTAGGCTGCGGTCAAAAGATTTGGGAATGATATCCCATAATAAATGGCTACTGATAATAGGAGCTGTAAATCTGACTCTAAGGAAAATAGGAGTTGTGATTATGTTTTCGTGCCTAGGAGTGCAAATGGGTTAGCAGAAATCTTGCAAAGATGGGAAGGGAACGACAGTCACTATTTAAGGCTTGGTGGTAGTCTTTGGTTATCTCTTTTCTGTTTTTGGGCAGTTTCATGTTCAATCTGTGATCCTTGGTTGTGGGGAATAATTATATGTGTTTGTGGTTGTAAAGTACATTAGGCAGTGTGGTTAGGTGTTGTTGTTTTTGTGGGGTATCGATGAATTATGAAGTGGTCTTTCCCTTTGATCGTATGTGCTCTTTTCCTCCAATATAGGTTTAGGAAGGTTTTTAATGAGGTATACAGTCAAGTCCTCTTAATTTTAATAATTTTTTTTGCCGAGCAAAAAAAATGGCTACTAATATTTAAGAAATTATTTCTTAATATCTGAGTCAATGCAAGCAATAAAATATGAAAAAAATCTCTGCAGTTAATGCATAAATCAATGATGATTCTTATGTAATTAAACATTCCCTAGATTAGGTACTCTTTTTCAATTATAAATAAGTGTTACTTCTGTCAATATTAAGATCAAACAATATCAAGAAATACAAGGAATTTATTCCTTTATCTCTATTTTGGTTATATCGTTAAACTCTAGCTTTCATTTTTATTTTTCATTATTTATTATCGTTCATCTTCTCCGACAACCATGCCGAAATTCTCACATGGTATCAAAGTCACCGACGATTCTGACATTGGTTCTCTTCCACTATCGCCAACGGCCATGAAATCATTTTTCTTCCGCTATTGACGAATCATCGGATCTAGTGCGTCGTTCGCCAACGATTCTTGTAGCAACTGCTCTGATCATCGTCACCTTAATTTTTTTTCTTTAACGAATTCTATCTTAACCATCCATTATAAAAGACAGGGAAATGTTATAGTATAGCGTTAAAAACTATCTGGTTCTATCTTGGCCAATTGTAAAAGATAGGAGAAGAGGTTCTAGTTTAGCCTTATGAAAAAAATAGATAATGTTTTTTTCAGAGATTCTATATCAAAGATCCAAGCAGGGACTTTAGTATGTGTACCTATCAGCTTGAGGGGAGTGTAGATTCCTATAATCACTTCCTACATCGTTCGCATCAGACCTTTTAGTCAGGAACTGCATGCTGGTGCATCTTGTGGAGCAGTTCTGATATTTCAACTGATGCATCAACCATCTCAAGTGTACCATAAGTTGAATGACAACAAATACTCTTAGACCATGAAGGGTAGAAGAAAGCTGAAGTCATCTTAGTATGGCAGATGGAGGCTGGAATGCATCTTACGAGAGATGCAGAAACTAGCACCAAAAGTTGCTTTTTATCAACAATGGTTGTGCAAGAACATCATGGTTTGGTCTTCACTGTTCAAATCAAAGACTCCCGAGAAAGGAGAGCATTTTTCTTTAAGGAACAACACATAAAATTTGAGTTGCTGTCAAAGAAACTTTTTCAGCAAAGATGCCGATCTATTTGCATTTGAATGCAAAATTTTAGACCTCCATCTCAGAGAAGGTAATCAATGGAGCAAATTTGCTCCCACAAGACATCACATCCAAGATCCAAGCCGGTGCTTTACTGTGCTTGCTCATCAGCTTGAGGGAGAGTGTAGGCTGCCATCAGAAGATTTGAGAATAATTTCCCATAATAAATGGCTAATGATATTTAGGAAATTATTTCCTAATATCTGAGTCAATACAAGCAATAAAATAGGAATAAAATCTCTGCAGTTAATGCAGAAATCAATGGCAATTCTTATGTAATTAAACCTTTACTAGATTAGGTATTCTTTGTCAATGTTAATATCAAACAAAATCAAAAAATACAAAGAATTTATTCCTTTATCTCTATTTTGGTTATATCGTTAAATTCTATCTTTTCATTTTTATTTTTCATTGTTTATCGTCGTTCATCCTCTCCGACAACTATGCTGGAATTCTCACAATAGCAATTCTAGTCCCTAAAACTCATATATTTTATTAATTTGGACATAATTTGAATTAATTCTCTAAAATCAACACATATTTAAAATTTCATTAGTGAAGTGAATGTATCTACTAGTAGGCGACGCTAAGGTCATAATGGATATGCTCAATTAGTTTGTCAGTTGTTTAATAATGAAATGATTGTATTTGTCGACCTATTACATTTGTCAGTTATCGAGCTGATGGACAACAACTCATAGTGCAATAAGTGGTCGAAGGGTGTGTCAAGAGGATTCAATGTCAAAATTTTTAAGTATGAATGGTTGAATTTAATGAATTATTTTTTAATCATGACCAAATTAATAGAATGTATAAGTATTATGGACTAAAATTGTTATTATACAACACCATGTTTTAATATTAATGACATAATTAATTATTTGTCACAAAATTTTTAAGTAAATAACTAAATTGTTTCCTTTAAAATAAAAGTGATATGTTTGTCACAAAATTTAAATTTGAGTAATAAAATTGTTATTTTTAGAAGAAAAGGTGGCATGATTATTATAAATTTATAATTAAGTAATATTTAGTGTATTTTACCCTAATATTTTTAGAGATGAAATGAGAAGGGGAAATTGTGTGGTGAAATTCTATGAAAACTCTCCCACCTTTTAATCACATCAAATATCCATGGAGATTTTATTCTCCGGCCTCGTTTTGTTTTCCCAAAGCTAACCCTTTTAAACCCCATCCCACTAATTAAAATATTATTCTATGTGCCCCCAAGTTTTGATATAAGATGTAACACCTTGCCTGCATGGTCCCACTCCATCGCACCTAACATGATTAACCCCCTTAATTGTCATCTCTAATCTGCGATTTAGCTGTCTCCACCATGATTAGGCCTTTTGATCACAAAAATACCAACATTAATGACCATCGACGCCGATCCGGGTTTCGTTTCGCCCGAAGTCCTCCACCAAACAACAAAATTTTGCATGGAGACCCGACTACCACCAAATTCAAGACTTTGCCGGCAAATCCACTTTCATTTCGTGGCTTGTGACGTAAAATATAATCTGCATGTAAATTAATCAAAATATAGGCTTTGCTTAAATGACAAATTATTTTTATTTCTTTGATGGAAAACCAAATCTTTGACTTGATGACAAATCTTGTAACATTAAAAAAACATTTATTTTTAATGATGTTGAAACTATTTTTTTCCTGGAAAATTCTCACTATCTGCAGAAGAAGAAGAAAACCCTGAAATTTTTTTGACTGTATTCCCAATTCTCCAAGGTTTTTCTTTGACTAAATTAGACCGACTCGTATCTCACATCTGATTTTGATAGTTGAGTCTCCTAATTAGTGCCGAATGTAGGTTATGTTGAGAGTGAGCACGTGCCCACCCTGAAAATTTGAATCTCTTTTACTAGTTATCTATTTTACTAAGTGTGCACATCCTGAAATTTTATTGTGCTCACCCTACAAATATGAATTTTCTATCGATTATTTATTTTATTGAGCGTGTCCACACTGAAATTTTATTTATATCCATTTAGGTACAAAATAATTTATGTTATCAATACTTAATATGTGTGTGCTTGTTATATTTTGACTTAAATTCTAATTGGTAATTAAGTTAGATTTTATTGTAATTCTAGTGATTGAAGATTATTTGGTAATTAAAGAGTAAATATCTATTTTAGGTAGAAGATCTTATTGAATAAAGTTTCTTGGTTACCAAGTATTTGAGTATATAAATATAGACTAGGTTTAACCTTTTGAATTATGAGAAATAGAGAGAATTGTTCTCTAGAGAAATGTGACCACTTTTAGGTTCTCTACAACTATTGTGACTATATTGTAGAGATGAGTATTGTAGGGATGTTGAGAAGAGTGTTGTAGGGATGTTGAGAAGAGTGTTTTGGTTCTACCGGGCCATAGGATTTGTACACTGGGTTTTGAAATTACATAGGTTATCATGTATTTCTACTTTTCGTGTTTTCTACGTTGATCGTAAATTATTTGTTTTTCTCGTCCGTGAAGATAGACTATATTGAACCACGTCAAATCTTGTCTCATGTACTTATCTTTGTTCTATTTTGTTATCGCTTTAGTTATTTTGTCGCATACCATGCTGCTAACATAAAACTACACTGGAATTTTAATCAAATGGTCCCTCCTATATCCTATACCTTACCCTCTTTGCTGTCTTGATTTTGTACAATGAAATATGTTTCTTTTAATGCCGCGTAAGGAAAAGACAGTGTAATCAAAGCAAGAAGAATCTAATAAAGAGCTTGTTGGATATTGACTTTAACATATATATTTATATATGTCATTTGGACTGTTGATTAAACTCATCAGGTTAAGGGTGTAGCCATGTAGGGATTGGCTTTTTGAATCTTTTCTTTGTTTTATGAACCAAATTGGCATTCTTGATTTCAGTGGCAAGCTGAACGTACACAGTGCAAAACAATAAATATATATTTTTAAAAAATAAGGTAGAGAATTTCATAAAGGCGCAATCTAAGTTTGACTTAAACTTACAGTTTCATATCACAAAACGACAACAGGGAAATAAAACACGGTTTTGGCATGATGATTAAGGTTAAAGAAAAGAAATAAAATATTGGAAAGCGGAATTGGAGTTTTCATTCTTTAAACCAACCAGCAATTTAATTATGCTTAAATTAAGATAGTTTAAGACTTAAACTTCTGCTGCAGCAACCTGCACTAACTACAGTTGGATTCATTCAAGTTGGCCGACAGTCTATGCTGAGGCAACCGATCGTTAAGACACACTCACTATATGCTAAAGCCCAGTGCATGCAAGAAAAGTGTAACATCTTTTTGTTAAGGCAAAAGTAGATGTTTGTTTTGGAAAAATTGTCGAGATTTGGAGAAGCCCGAGGCATAAACACTATGATTAGGGAATACTGTCTTTTCTTTTCTTATCTTTGTTTTAATCTCATGTCTAATACGTCGTCGTTTTCACGTTGTTTGAGACCAAACGAGGGGTTACATATATAAAGTTACGAGACTTTTCTCGTATCGCTCGATAGGGTGAGTAAAATACGATTTGACTCGAGCAAATTAAAATTTCGTATTTAAACAAATAAATATTTTTAACTCGACTCAATACAAAAAGTTCTACTCGACTCGTAATTTTAAATTTTCGACTTGAAAAGTTCTCAAATAAAGTTTGAATTATAAAATAAAAATTCGAATAACTCAAATTTTTTAATAATTAGTGTATCAATTTTCAAGTTCAAGTCGAGTCTCTCAATTCTACATGTATATATATATATATATCACATATGAAAAAATATAAAGAAATATATGTGTATTGTATATGGTTATAGAAATCTATTTTGATTGAAACTAATTAATACCTTAACATTATAAATGTTTATAATTAAATTTGAAGAAAAACTCTAACAACTCGATTCAGCTTGACTCGATTCAAATTTCATAAATTCAACTCAATGGAAAAATTTTAAATAAAATTTGAGTTATAAAATAAAACTCATCAACTCAACTAACTAGAAATTTTTTAACTCGATTCGATCAAATTCACACCCTTTTGCCTTGGTTGGTGGCATTGCCTAGAATCTCGCTACTTGTTGCCATTCTCTTTGTGATTTCATAAATATTAAAGCGGAACCGTTTTGGAAGATAATTGCGTATGGCAATATATATACATATGGGACCCCTAGTTTTACCAATATGTAAAAGAGAGCCAATGGTGGCCTGTGAATGAATTTCAAGTTTCAACAAGATAAATCATTGGAACATTCTCCCCTTCCTTTTCTCAACAAACTACTTGATGTTATTCCCTCAACTAAAAATCAATAATGTATATATGTATATAAATGCTACCCCTTTTGTCGGTTAATATCAATTCTAATTGATGGCTACACTTCTTCTCTCTGAAGGGTATATCCAAGCTAATTTTTATAAATACCTATATATTGTATGTTCGGTCAACAATTACTACATTTTAAAGTTGGTTCATTATATATAAATACATATATAGTAACGTGCTTGGTAAGACTAAAATTATATCGCTCAGATTCTATCGTTAACATCTGTATTATGTAAGAGTTGTAGTTTTAGTTCATGTATTTTAATTTGGCAAGTTTTAACTTAATTTTTTAAAATTTGAAATTTTAGTTTTGGTGCATGTAATATATAGACAATATGACTAAATTACATGGACTTAGAAAATGACCAGTTTGAATGCATAATATAGAAACTAATAACATAATTCGACTTAACATATTTCACGACTAATGTTTGAGCCAATATTGAAATTTGAAAAATTGAAAAGCATAAGGATTAAAATTGAACATATTAGAGTATAAGGATCAAATCTACAACTTATGCATAGTTTAGAGACTAATAAAAGAATTCGGCCAAAATTATTTTCATTAGCTAGAGACCAAAATGTTAGACAGAGACTATTTTGTCCTTTCCTTGAAAAGTTACAAGTAATCCCATAATGGCTTGATGAAACAAAAAGATGCATGGACCGAGTGTCGTTGGTTCAAAACCTAAAAACAGACCATGTGGCTCGGAGATAATTAGAAAACAAAGCCAGTTTGATCATTGCAGAAGGGAGGAAAATGCCAGAATTATAATGATTATATAGCGGTTAAAAAGAGAGATTAATCAAATCAGCTAGAATGTTTGCAAGGCTTCTAGAGAGCACATTTACGAAAATGGAAGACATCTTGATTCAGTAAAGATCACGGTCCCCCCATCGAAGAATAAATTTCACCTTTTTATTTATCATCTCTACACACACATATATATACTCATCGACATAACTGCTAGCTGTAATAATAACCTTCTGACTTTAGGAACTAAGGTATGATTACATGTAGGGTTGTTCAATTATACACTAGCATTCACCACGTGGCACAATGGGTCGGATGACGACGACGACGATCTAGTGAAACCCCAGAGTTCTATCTCGCTGTTGTATCGAACGCCTGGGAATTGGAGATCATGTTGTTGATGATCGGTGCCGGAGTTGCTGTGAGCCATGGTGGTGTCATTGAAGCAGGCCAATTGCCTAGATGTCTCGGTTTGGCCGTTGAGTTGGGAGGCTACGAGCCGGTCTAGTGCTGCCCAGTTTGTGATCCGCGACTCATTCCTATAAACCGAGTTGGGATCGCCGGTCACCTGATTTGTGATCGAACCTTCATTGTCCATCACCACCGGCTGGTAACAGTTCTGGCTGCTGGTCGAATTCGGGCTCTCGAGGCTCGGGAGTTTTATGAATGTGTCCGGGTAGCCATAACCATTGCTAATGGCTGTCTCGATAGGCCTGATGAATCTCGAACCGTCTTCATTGCAATTCCTTCGCATGTGTTCGAGTATCTGCTCCAAGTCTCCTTCATTACACGAACCGAACATATGGTTCCTGGTGTCTGAAGATGAGCTGATAGGATTGTCCAGGGTTTTGTGATGATTTTTCTTCTTGAAGATACGACATACCACCCATCCTTCTTCCTGTGTCCCCTCCCCCATAGCATTGGAGACCTTGATTTATAAAACAAAATGCAATACTAACATTAATTTAATGACAGAGTTAGCATTATACTATATATTTTTTCCTTTGTCCTGTCTCGTTACAACGTAAAACATCTAAGATAAAAGTCTAAAGTTATGACTGCTTTTGTTTCCTAACAGGAAAACATATACTAGCAATTGAAAAAAGGCTTACTTACAGTTGTTTCAACGATGTTATCGTCTAGCCTGTATTCATGCATGATCCAATCAGATTTATGGCCGTGAGGGGCTCGTCCTTTGTAGAAAACCAACGTTTTTCTCATTCCGATCCGCCGGCAGTTGCTATATATGACCTTGTCTCGTCCCGTCGCTTTCCAGAACCCGGCAGCGGTGGCACGGTTGGTGCGAGTTCCGGTAGGATACTTTTTGTCTTTGTGGCTAAAAAAGTACCAATCATTCTGAGGAGTGGTTCCGATTTTGCAACTCTCTGCAAAACAATTATTGAGAAAGTGTTCGCAATGGAACGTGTATAAATCAATAACTTACATGATAATAAGACTGCATATGTACCTTGAATATCCCAGGGCTCGAGCTTATTAAGATCAACATCCCGAATTACATCTAAATCTATTTTCTCATAGGAAACCTTCTTTCTGAGATAGTATTGCAAGAGCTCCTCTTCGGTGGGGTGGAATCGGAATCCGGGTGGGACTTGGGACTGTCCATTTACAGATATGCTCATGTTTTCCGGCATTCGGAAAGGAGATGAGATGATATGAGATGAGAGAAGTAAATGATTCCAATTGTTGTGTGCCCAATAGAGTATGTAGAGAAGGCTATATATACATGTGTGTTTGCAAAACATAAAAAGGCCAAATTAACATACAAAATAATAAAATGAAAATGAAAAGGGTTTGGGTTATTGACGGGGACCGGTGGTGCTGGCTCAAGGGCTAAAGGCAATGAGATGAAGTGCGGTGGGGTTTTAGTTTCCCAGAAATTATTACTACATTTAATTGAATAGTTATTTTAGTTTATGTTTTTTGAAACATTTTAGCTCTCAACGCTAGTCATCCAAAGACAAATGATATGAAATGGCATGACAAACTATATGATAGTGCACGCTAACATAATAATGTCATATAAATAAAGATACCGACTTAACAAAATCACACATCAGTCAAAATTATATTTATAATATTTTTTTCTGCTGACGTATCATTCTATCAAGTCATTTTAAATTGTTTATCGTTAGTTGACTAACAGACTTCATTCATGAATGAGCCATTTTGACTCAAAAAGAATAAAAAACAGAATGTTTATCCAATTAAACGTTAGAGACTTTTTTAACATTATGTCTTTTAATTTTACTGTGCATTGGAGATGAGCCGGCTACCTAGACGGAAAGAGAGACGGCATTATTTTGGGATAAAAGGTTGGAGTGGGGGATCCAAATTATGGGTATCAACTATCAAAAGGAGAGGGGTTGTAGGACCCAATGTGGGGGCATGCCTCCATCAAAACTATGACCTCCGACCTTAAAATCTCCTTAGAAAACCACCTCTTTAACTACCCAACCTATATCCACCATCACCTCTTTCTCTTCTCCCTCAGACCCAGGCCTCGGTTCATGCAATTAACCACACCACCCTAACAAGAAATAGATGATATAAATCAAGTTCGAGCCATTGTTATTAAAAAAAACTTATCTGATTTCGATTCAGATAGATTTGTTTTCGACACTCATCGATACATTAAAAGAAAATTTGCTAGTTAATTTATAGTTCAGCTTTTTTCATGAAAAAACTCCAAGCAGCAAAGAGTGGATAGTAATATATTTGATTATTTGCATCGTTTCAGTTGCATTTACTTCCCCTTTCACCTTTTACTCCCCATCTATTTTTGGATTATTTATTTATTTACTTTTTGTTTTTACTCCAAGTTAGCTGTAGCATGTATAAATGTGAAAGGCTGAAGCTTGTCTCTGGTTATTTTCCTTCTACTTGAGATTTTCTTTTCCTTTCCCCAGACTTTCCCTTGAATGCTGTCAACTGTACTCTTGAATGATGAATTCAATAGATGTGATGAATTATTGGCAACACCTTTTGGATGCAAAGTGAATCATATTTTTTTAACTGCAAAAAAAAAAACAAATTATTTCTTATTCATGCTTAATAGTTAATACTCTCTAATTTTTTTGTCCTCCCAGTTTTTCAGGGTTTTTGCTCTGACTGGTCCGGACTTACTCGCGTCGCATATCTTGCTTCGGGGTGAGTCTCTCCTAAAGAATTTTCTGCATACACAAGACATCGAACTCGAGACATGCTTAAGCGATATAAAGTTACCACTTGGACCAACCTCATTGGTGATTGATACCCCTACTTAATGTGAGTTAAACTTCAATTAAATTAAATTTTTTATTTTAAAAAGAAAAGTTTGATTTTATTTCTTAATCTACCCTTAATTAATTATGCTCACCTAAATAAATATTACTGTCCAAATTCACTCAAAATCAAAATATCTAGTAATAGAGCGAATCTAGGGGGTAGACAAGGCCTTAGTAGTTAATCCACTTGGTTAATGATAAAATTGTAATCACAGTTCGTCAAAAACTAATTAATCCATTTAAACCCTATTAGCACTTTAATTAAAGGAGAGATTTTATTTTTGACCTCTCTAAAAAAATTAATAATTCAATATAGGGTATGCTAACACAAAAAAAAATCAGCTTTAGCCTGGAAAGTCTTATTATTTTTTGTCTCGGCCAAAACCTAAACTAGATAAAATATTTAAAAATAACATGAATTATAATGTGTAATAAAAAAATAAAGGTTAAAATATGCTCCTAATACATGTGCTTTTTCTACATTTGGAATTTAGCTCTGTTTTAATTTTCGGGGAATAAGTCCCTCTACTTTTCAAACTTAAAAATTGAAGTTCATTTTGTTAACGGTGTTAAAATTTTATTGTTAAATTTTAAATCGTAAACTTTAAATTTAAAGAATTATTAATATTTAAGTTCATTTAAACCCTTATATTTGTTATAAACAAAACAAAATCGAGTTTTACTTAGTAAAATTCTTCAAAGAAAAATATTTTATTTTTAATATAATTATTAATATTCAATTTATTAAATAACTATTTTAAATTGAGAACTAAAGAATTATTACAAGAATGATTTTCCAGACTCAAAACAGTTAAAAGAACATTACAAGAAATCAAAACGTACAGAATTTTAAACAGAAACTTCGTTAAATAATTTTTTTATTAAATAAAAAAGTATTATACTTCATGTCAAAATTTAAATTCATACAAGATGAGATAATATTAACATTTTTTTGAACTGACTCTACCTAGAGGGGAGAGAGAAACTCTAAGGAAAGAAAAATGTTCTTGTTGGGTCTTGAACCCGGGACCTAAGGAGAGAGGGATGGAGCAGGTGAGCATCTTTGATCAACCGGCCATCAATGCTTGTTCAAATAGTCTGAGCATTTTTAACCACTAAATCAATTAGAAGTCGTCAATAAAATTAAATATTAACGTCTTAAATACCACATAGCTAGTTGAAATGATTTATTTAGTATTTCCTCTTTATTTAACGAATTTCATAAAAATGTTGTTACAGTCTCCTATGGATTATGAATTCAAATGGATTTAATAATATAATGTTCATAATTAATTTTTTATGTATTGTGAAAGAGACATAATTGATCTCAAAATATATAATATAATAATAATAATTATTATTATTATTATTATTATTATTATTATTATTTTCTAGCGATTATGTAGTCAAAAAATAGAACTGAAGTTATTTGTTTATTTATTTATTGAGCTTTTTTATCCTCAACGTCGCAAGCAATGGCACGTAATTGTGTATTTAGTTAAAGGAAGTCTCTAAGGTCACCATTCGAATCATTTTCTTGTGCTCTGAATTCCTTAACTCTAATAATTATCTTTGGTTGATATAACGACGGACCAACCACTCTATAATTTAGTTACTAACCTCCATATTTAACTTCTACTACTCCTCTCCCCTCCCTCAAATTTTGCCTGACCAATTTAGAATGATATGCGTCACACATTTAGTTATGAAAAAAATTTTCTAGTAAGAATTTTTGACATATACAAAAATTCGAAATCAAAATATATTTAAGTAATATTAAGCTACTTACTACTTAAACTAACTCGTTAGTATATTTAACTTCTATTTATCGTCACATCCAAGTTCTAAGTAGAAGAAAATATTTCATGTAATATATATATTTAACAATGATAATCAAAAGTTAAATGATAATAAATTTATATATAAATTATATTGATTGTTCCAAAAGTGATTTTAATTTTATTTCTTTGAAGATTATATAAAAGTATCACTACAATAATATCTGTTTTAGTGACACTAATAGTATGAGTAATTGTGATGTATTTTTATTTGGTTACTTTTATAATAGTAATTGTGACAAGTACATTTTCACAATTAAATTCTCACTATAAGTCTGTAACTGTAACAAAAATTTCAATGACACTAAAAGTTTGACATATGATAGTGACGATATACAAAGTGATTATTATTATTTGATATTTGTTGTGACAATAAAATTGTTTGTCACTTAAAATTTTACTTTTTGTTGTAATAAATTTTGTCACCAATAAAAAAATAAAAGTGACAAATTAGATATTGTCACAATAATAAATTTTATAATGATAATAATAATAATAATAATACATTGGAGTTACCATAAACTAGATTGTCAAAAGGTAAAATAATTCAATTAGTCTCTATGCTATGTGTAAATTATTGTTTTAGTCATTCTATTTTGATCAATTTTAGTCCTTTTCTTTTCAAATTTTAAAATTTCAATCCTAATTCAAACGGGACAACGACAACATGACTAAATTACAATGACTAAAAATGATCAAATAAAATAATAAAAATCAAATATGTAACTTATGTATAACAAATGGACTAAAGAATTTTTACTTAACATAATATCGAAATTTCAAAATTTAAAAAGTACAGAAACTTAAAGTGACCAAATTAAAGTAGAAAGACTAATATGTAATCTTGGCATAATGTATGATAGCAAAATTTTACCTTATGAAAAATTTTACACTTAATATTTGTTTCAACTTTACTTGTGGAGTTAAAATTTACATTGTCAGTATTCTAAATAATTATCACATAAAAGGATAATTCTATCAGTAATTTGAATTAAATTACATTAATTAAAATATATTATTTAATATTTTAGGTGTAAATCTTAATATTTACATGTTTATGTTTTAAAACCAACTCAATTATTTTTATATATTTTCTTCAACAAAAATATTTCGTATAAGAAACCATAGAAAAATAAATTAAATTATCATTATGATAATTAGTGTTATAATTAATACATATTTTAAAATTAAATAAAATTAATTTCAATTACAATTTAACCTAAATGCTATTTTTCTTTCAAAATAATATTAAATTTCTTGCCTAAACTAGTGGTTAAACGTTGCACTCTCCCCCTAAAGGTTCTAGGTCCAATCCTCTTTAAAGTCATACATTGTATTTATTTATTCAAAATTAACATCTAAAAGTGCCACATCGTCTATAATTAAAGTACAGTGACCTAATGAGAAGTTAAAAGGGACCTATTAAATTTCAGTGATATAAATAAGATGATTACAACTAAAAATATAATTAATTTTTTATTATTATTGAAAGTGACAACATATTTTGGACACTATTTCAATATGTTTTTATTATAAAATATTTTTCACTAATAAGAATAAAATTAGTGTCTAAATTTTATATCATTGTTGTTAATCTTTTTGTGTCAAAAATGTAGTCACAAAAATGTTACTAATTGTGACGAAACGCATAAAAGTTGCCATATAATAGTGGCGAAATTATTAGTGACGACTAGTAATGACTCAAAAAATAGTTACTACAAATTTCAGTGATTAAATTTATACTTTTAGTGGCCATTTTCAATGTCACAAAAATGCATTTTTTATAAAAAAAAAAAAGAAAGATAAAAGGGTTATTATAATAATATTAATCATCTTTTATAGTAATTTTTTAAACGAGTTAATGATGGCAATACATTAAAAATACATTTGTAACAAAATAAATGAACAAATAATTATAATTGGAGTAGTAAAAGTTACTTATATTATGTGTTCAATTCTCAAATAATTTATTTGTTTAATTCAGAGAAACAAAATTAAATGATTTTAGTGCATGTAGGCTCCAATTAACTTGACCTATATGTATGAATATTTATCATGTGGTAGTGGTATTCGGGTGAAATTAGAGAAACAAAATTTAGGGTCAAAATTAAATTATTGAAGAACTATAATAATATTTTAAAATGTAAAAAAATATATAATATTTATAGAAATGTTCTGATCCCATTAAAAGTTTTGTATGTTTTCCGATTTTCATAATGATTTAATATTTTTATAATTTTTAAATATTTTATATTTTTATGCAAAAAATAAAACAGTTGCCGTGTAAGAACTAAGTAGATGATGTCAATATAACGGTTCTTGTGTGATTACAAAATAGTATCTGTTCAATTTTTTTAGCCTTTTAATAAGGCACACACACTGTGCACACATGATGCTCGAACTCGAGTCATCTGAATAAAATACATCATCCTTTACCACTGGACAACTCCACGGGTTTGAATATTTTTATTTTTAGATTAGAATATAAGGTTGGAATGTGGAATAAGAAGTGTCAATACTTTTTTGAACAAGAAAAAAATGTTGGATTATATTCAAAGTAAGAGAGTTTAGAAAAGAATCACACCCAAACATTAAAAATTCAATGTGAATACATAAAACAATAAATTTCAAAAAGTATAAAAGACATAAAAAATCAAAACTCCTCACTTCCAGAAATTTGCACATAAACCTTCTAAATAAAATCCTACGATGAACAACTTTGAACAAAACGCTCTATGAAGAAAGTAAATCTTTTCGTTGCTAGTCTTTGGCATATCGGCAAAATCACAAAAGGAGATCATAAGCATCACAGACCACCGATCTTCGTTATTAAGAATGTTCATTGATACTCGTCATACGAACACTAAACTGCTGAAAAACAAATAATACTATTATAAAGAGGACTAAAACTGCCATAAAAACAAACTAAAACTGTCACAAAGAAAAACTAACAATGTCATAGGAAGTGTCAATACTTTAATACTTTCTATAGTGTTAATGAGTTCAATCGATTACACCAATCAATATCGGCAAGCTTCTCATTGTTATTTACTATGCAGTCTCCATATGCTATAGTTTACAAATAAAAAGTTTCTCTTTTTTTAATAACTGATATTAATTTATTGGCTGGTTAATCTAGATCGAGTATTGTAAAAATTTATTGTAAAGTCGACTCTCTCAATTCAATTTAGTCCATTCACAATATCAAAATTTTTGACCTTAAAAAATTTATTGTCCCATTCTACTAAATCAACCGGGTGTCGGTGATTAAGCAAAGCCTTAAAAGCGTTAGTTTCCTCTTTATATGATTACATTTTCATGCCGTATAACTACCATTTATGGATCAAAGCAACTCCCAGACCCATCATCTTGGGCTAATACGCTATTGTATCTCATGTAACAGTGAATCTAGAAATATTTGTTTAACATAAACATATAAAATTTTAAAATTTTAGGTGGGCAAAATTTATAAAAATTAAACATATTTAAGGTTTAGTTCAGAAAATTTAGTAAGAAGAAAGTTAAATGTGTGAAATTTAGAAAATTTAGGACGAACAACTGCCTACCACTGATGTGTTTTACAGATGTATTTTATTACATGAGAAACTTGCAAAGAGATCTGTCGTAGCTTTAGCGAGAAAAGCCACTGATGTTGGGGCAGCTTTTAGGGAATTATTAGTCCAATTATGAAGTGAGATTCTGGGTGTTGGTGGATCCCATGACACGCGCTCCCCATTAGAATTCTACATCTTCAAAACAACAGGAACTTCAAAGCATATGCATTCTGTGTTAAAATTGTCGTAAAAAGAATATTGTCAAAGCTATGTTTCTGGGTAAAAAGAAGATTCTCATCCCACCCGACAATTGCCTGAAACTGATCAATTCAAGATAGTGGAGAATATTTCCCCATTCAAGGGACCAGACCAGACCAGTGGCTAGAAAAAGAAGATGATGAAATGAGAGAAGATGCCTTCGGGATTGTGAATAAAGCCTTCTTTTTAATTTCATGCTATTATTTGAAAAATATAGAACTTAAGTTTATGTTTATTAATGTTGAATAATTATAAAAGATATAAAAGCTGCAAGTCCTTTTCTTTTTATTTTGAATTATAGAGGTAAAGGTTGCTTTCCAAAATCCAAAACAAGAATTTTCTTTCCTCTTCTCCTTTAGCAATTAGCCTGTCTTGATATTACATTGTCCTTTTTTCTTCATTGGTGGCTTTGGTTTATTGGCAGAGCAACCAAATGTCCCCAGATGACACATTGTAGCTAGCGGCAATAAACGTCATTTCCATCACATTTTTTGGGTCATTTACTTGAACAAAGTAGAAGCAAGCTGGAGATTCGCAAAGCTTTTGAATCTTTCTGCTGATTAAAAGGCGGATGGGTCGCCAACGGGTTGATCTAAATATTAAACAGTTTAATATTACTTAATTAATTTTTGAGTTCAAAACGTTATAATTACAAAAAAATTATAAAAAAAATTATGCACCAAATTTAAATGTACAAAACGAATTGGTTCAAATTATTCGGGCAACAAATGAAAAATACGGATGGGGTCGGTCACTCGGTCTCACTCTCACCCACGTCTACTTTGCTCTTTACAGAAATCAAAAGTGTACTTCCACTGCCACAGCCTACCACGTAATCCCATGATACCAACTCAACTTTAGATATAATTGGCAAAAAAACGACATTATATTTTCATGTCCTTTAGTGGGAAAACAAAGTTGACTTCGAACCCGTCTCCCTGCTTTGATCTCTTGTCCGTCCCCCACACCAAAACAATTTTTTCTTTAGAAAATCGTCACCACTTTTTTAGTTCCAATTAAGTATCTAACTTGAATTATTTGTTCAAATTGATTCTGTAGTCACTCATTTTTTTTCGTTTGTGAATATTGTTAATATAATAATTAAAGGGTATTATTATTGCATGTATACATATTACATTATATGTTTATTATATATGTATGACTAGCGTACGTATAATGTGTGTGATGTGTGCATGTATATTATAAGCTATGTATATGCATTAGTAATTAGTATGGTGTATGTGGTCACGTATGTTTGCATGTATATATTAATTGATGTGTGTATTCGTATTAATTATGTATGTGCTGCATGAGAGTATCCGAATGTGTGCGCATGTGATATATGTAGTTTGCATGTATGTTTGTATGTGTATGATTATTATTATTATTATTATCATTATTATTATTATTACTTTTGGGCTAATTTAAAATAAAATCCAAGAAGTTTTATTAATAAAAACCCATTAATTAACAGTCCAAGTCCATATAATATTACAAAAAACCCCAAAAATATAATATAGTTTACAAGGCCCATTTTGGCCTGACCCAATATCTTAAAAACCCTAAAAACCAAGTCTGATAACCCTTCTTTTCCTTGCAGCCGCCACCCTCCCAACCGTTGGATCAAGATTTGATCCAACGGTCTAGATGACACTAAGATGATCCAGCTGGCGCGCGTGTAATTCACCCCCGGGGTTGCTGTCTCCCACGCGTGAGACCGTTCATTTTCCCATGCCACGTGGCATGATCCGGAACCACCACGTCACCCTCTAGAATGCATCAAGGTCGTCGATCTTCAGGAAATCCTAACCGTTGGATCAGATCTGATCCAACAGCCAAGAACACATATGGCCGAAGACACCACCACTATGCTCCCTCTGCCGCCGTACACATTACCCTTACCGGATCAACCACAGGACATGCAAATAAAGCAAAAAAAGGGGGATTTGTCAGTATAAAATCAAATCGAATATGTACTTTATGTATTATCCCTACCAAATCAAAAAAGGGGATATATGTATCCAACTAAAAATTGTAAAGGAATCAGTCTCCATGTTCCAGAAATACAAATAAACTCAAAGTTTCCAGTGGTAAAAAAAATTTATTTGCTTCCTTTCTTACATGCATGCAAAATAAATGGAATAATAAAGCATAAAGAGTAGTTTTTTTTACCGTGGTCGTTTTAGTTCCTCACCGGCAAGGAACCTCTTTGGCGAGCCGTTTCAGGGGAGTTTGTTTAGGTTCAAAAGGGGTCGGGTTTTGCTGTGGTTCGAAACAGAAAAGGGGGTTAAGGTTTTGTCTCTTTTTTTCTTTTTGTTGGCGGCCGGTGGCCGTGGGTCCAGGACGGTTTGAGGCACCCTATGGTCGAGCCTCACCCGAGACCACCATGCGCGGCTAAATACGGTGGCTCAGGGGAAATTTCGGTTTGAATGGAGGTTTGGCTTCTAGGATTCAGAGAGAAATGAGAGCTTTGCTCATAAGGGTAAAAAAATGGTGGAAGGGTCGAATTTCAGCCTGATAAGTGTGATATTTGGAGTCCTAATATTTTTAAAATACGTTAATTCGGACTTAAGGACTCCCGCGTTTCTGATCTTTTCAAATTGAGCATCCCCCTTGGTATAATCACAAGCCTGGTCCCTCTTATCGTTTTAATTCCGTCCTGAAATTAACCAGAATCAGCGTGTAAATGGTGAAATTACGTTCTAAGTCCCACCGCGTTTTGAAAATTTTCACTTCAAGCTTGCCCCTTGGGTTTATTACAACTCTGGTCCTTACAAGTTTAGGTCAGGCTGTAATTAAATCCTTAAAATCTATTTTTGTTCATTTAAATTTGGTTTTCTGATTCTGTTTTTTTTTCATTTCAGTCCCCTTGTTTGATTTAATGTTGTGTTTTGCTCTTGGTATGTATATTGCCATGTTACATTTCAGTTATATATATATATATATGTTTTTATCATTACATGTCTATTTTATTTTTATCATGTGTATTTATTTGTGATAATTGTGCTTTTGTGTTTTAATCTATTTTGACAGTGTTATATATGTCTCTTTCGTACGCTATGTTCTAACCTCGTCTGTACATCATTTTTATGTGTTTCTTCATGTTTTTATTTATTTATTTAGGTTGACGTATTATGTGCATTCATTCATGTTTTTATGAGATGTGTTTCATCGTGCCAATGTATCATTTGGTTCATTTGTTCATGCTACATACTTGTGTTTTGATTAAGTGATAATGTTTAGTTTAGTTGTTTATCTTGAATATATGTATGATAGTATGTCTTGTTTTTGTCATGTATTTTAGGGTACATATTAAAAATGAGTGATTTTTGTTACATATTAATATCGTGACGTGTTTTTTGCATACGTATGTAATTTGTGTCACGTGATATAGTTTTAGTGTAATGTAGTGATAATATGGTTTTGTCATTTTAGTATCATGTTGTATATCATGTTATGCATATTGCATTTGTGTTTTAGATGCTTAAGGATATTATATTTAGTTAATTGAACCTTGAAGCATATCTTTTACCATGTTTGCGTGTATACGTTCTATTTACGTTTTGTCTAGACCTTTGTATGTGTCATTTATATCTATGTTCATGCATTTTATTATTTTTGTTTAATATTAGGATGTTCTCTTTTTATGTTTTAGTATCATGTCATGTATATATTGTTTGTGTTTTATGTGTAAGCATGTTAGGATTAATTACTTTAGTTTCTAAAGGCATGTTTTTTTTTCTTGTTCATGTATTTTATTAGTATTGTTTAATTTCGTAATCCTCTCGTTTTATGTTTTAATATCGCGTCAATGTAAATTGCATGTTTTATATTTCATTTTTTTTTGCATTTCGGATATATTATCGTCAATGCGGTGCCCTTTTATCCGAGCTTAAACGGGGCCAGTATCAGGCGTAGTGATAGTGGTTGGGCATTTACTCTCGGATAACGGGGCCTTTAAAATTTACTCGCACTTATAACCAAATTTTAATTTAATCGTCACTTTAATCCGGAAAGTTTAATATTAATAAGGCGGTAATTATTAAAGTACCAATTTTGGGCGGTGTGGGGGTGCTAATCTTTCCCTATCCGTAACCGACTCCCGAACCCATCAATTTTGAAATCTCTGGTTTTTATGGTGTCCGGCCTACCTGAGTGGCTGGTGGCGACTCGAATTTCAAAATAAAATACGGTTTTTTAAAAACCCCGCGGAAGACACTATTTTAAAACAAACAAAAATACTTTTTTTAGCAAGAGGGACATCGCTACAGATGGCGACTCCGCTGGGGACATTTTTTGTTTTTCCAAAAACAAAAAAGGAAAGTCAAGCTTTTTCAAATGATTACTGCTTTATTAATAGTAGAAGTTCTGGATTAAAGTGACTATTAAATTAATATTCGGTTGTAATTGCGCGTTTATTTTAACGCATTTAAAATATAGCATATAAACCTGTTTTTTAAGTAGAGGGAAAACGCTAATGCTTTCATGGAGATATCGTTCTCCCGTAAGGGCCTAGCAAGTACCTTCGGGCTCGAGTACCTTATGCTTTCGTAAGGATATCGTTCCTTCGTACGAGCATAAGCGAATGGGTCCCCCTGAATTAAACTCGGTTGAAAGGAGCCTATAATGGGTGATGATCGGGGGCCTTGCTACTCTTAGTAGGGGATAGCAAGGACAGTTCGGGTACCTCCTAGAACCAAAACTGCATGTTAAGAACACATAGAAACCCACCCTGTCAGAGCCATGCAGATAACCTATGGGTCTTAGACGGGATGTAAATAGGATTGCTTTGTTTGTTTATCACATTTAATTTACCCTTTTATTATTTATTTATTGTTTTCGTCCGGTACTAACTTGTCTTCTTTTTTGTTTTGTTTTTGCATATCATCTCACTCGCATTACATAGGGCATTGATTCCCGAGTGGTTTCTCCCATAATAGAAGATTGTGCATGATGGACCAAATGTTCTTCGACCTGAAGGAATGAGGTCCAGTTTCAGAGTTCCATCCTGAGACTAGGCCAGGGACAGCAGAAGAAGGATCGTTCAAGGACTCTAGAACAAATTCGATAAGCAATGTCAGTTCTGGTAACAAGCAAGATGAAGTAAAAGGGTTAAAGAAGTAAATGGCCAAGATGATAGACCAGATGAATGCTATGATGAAAGGCAAGCAACCTGTCAAACTCAGAAAAGAATCGATCAAGGATCATAATATGGAATAGAATGGTTAAAATGTCAAGACAGACGATACCGTTAAATACGACAAATCGAATCCCTTTGTGATCAATCTCCAGAAACAGACAAGCGGCATATATGGGGTAGATACCAAGGGAACAGAGGCAAGACCAGAGGAAGCTCGAAAATCCAATGACATCAGAAGACATTATCCTATACCCATAAGATACACCGAGCTACTGTCGTTGCTTGTCGAAAGGAGCCTTATCTAACCGGTGAAATCTGTACCAAAGAAAGCTCCTTATCCGAAGGGTTACGACAGTCGCGTCTGGTGCAACTACCACATAGGCGATTTGGGTCATCACATTGAGAATTGAAGAGCCCTGAAGGATAGAGTTCAAGATCTTATCAGAATGGGAGTTCTGGGTTTCGAAGATAGACAACCCCGATTCAATAGTGAGCCAGCCATTGCCCAAGGGGTAAAATCGAAGAAGGGTCAATGCCCGGTCCAAGGTTCGGGTAACACAGAAGTAGGTCACTCAAGCGAGATAAATTCAGGAGTCAAGAATAAAAGTGTCTTAGAAGATGAACTTGCACGTAAGTACGGCCAGCTCGAGCATAAGAGGCACGATCTGAGCATGAAATGAAAGAGTATACAAGACGGGTACCGAAAGTGGCACTTTGAATTCAAGAATGCTGGTCTGGGTGACACCGGTGAAGAATGGATTAATGGCATGATTCAGCTGAAGAACGATGTGGAACGTTGGAAGCAGAAATGCAAGAATAGTAAGAATAAAGTCAGATCATTATCACAGAAGCTGGAAGAAGCTGAGAGCCAATGCGACGTTCTCCAAAGTGAGTTGGAAAGCAGTCTGGCCATGGACGATATCCTGAAATCATGTCTGCAGCAGGAAAGAGATGAATCACAAGCCTTTCAAATGGAAAACGTAGCACTCAAAGAACAGATAGCGAGGCTCAATACTTCTTTATGTACCATCGAGATTCGTTCTGAGGCAGTAACCGTCAAGCTACAAAAGGCCGAGCAGACAATACGGGAGAAAGACCGAGACATGAAGATTATTATGACTCAAGCCCGACAAGTAGCTCAACAGGTAGTAGACTTAGCCGATACAGCAGCGCCGATAAGCCAGAATATGGATCCAGCATTGGACCGTGAAGGAAAGCTGACAGGACTATTGAATGATGTTAAGAAATTAGGTGCCAAGGCTCACCGCTATCTGTAAACCTCTAATATCGGATGTAATGAAACCTTTTGGTCTGAATGAAAGATGTCTTATAGGGACAAATCACTTGCGGAATCGATGCTTTATTGCATTCATGCATTGCATTTGCATCACGTCCTTTGCATTGTTTAATAGTTTTATCATCGCATGGTACTTCATCATTTAATACTTGGGGTTCGATGGCAGAATTAGTTAGAAAATGGAACGAACTAAAGAGTCGAGGCTTGACCAGCTAGAAAAAAGAATCGAGAAAGAGCTAAAGAAGAAAGAAAAGATAAATGTTTTCAATACGAGGGAACTCTGCCTAGTCCCTGATTTGGTCATTCCTCCAGATTTCAAGATTCCCAGATTTGTGCAGTATGACGGAACCGACTGCCCGAAGATTCACTTGACCATGTTTTGTAGAAAAATTGAGGGGTACATGAAGAATGAAGAGTTGTTGATCCACTACTTCCACGATAGCTGACGGGACTTGCAGCAGTGTGGTATAATCGTTTGAACAGAAACCAAGTTAGGTCATGGGGTGACCTTGCTAATGCCTTCTTGAGTCAATACAGATATGCTTTAGATTTAGCACCCTGTCGTCAGTTTCTTCAGAATGAGAAAATGAGGCCAAATGAAAACTTTAGGGAATATGCACTAAGGTGGCGATGTTTGGTGACCCAAGTCCAGCCTCCTATGGCGGGAGAAGAGTTGACTCTCCTATTCCATGTAACGCTTCCCTCTCCTTTCTTCGATGTGATGTTGGAGAAATCGAGAAACAGATTCGAGGATTTCATGATGATTGGAGAGATGATAGAATACGCAATCAAAGAAGGAAAATTGGGGTCTAAGTTCAAGAACCGAATCGAAGATAAGATAGATCAAGACGGAAAGGTTAATGAGTATCACCTCTAGGGTTCACATGGCCGTAAAAGAAGAAGACAGACTGACACCTCGGGGTCATCAAGGAAAATTCCTCAAACGAGCGCAAATTTGGAAGTGTTTGGAACATCTATCTCAAACATATGGCCTCATTTGGTAGGAGGTCATTATCTTGCTCCTAGACCGATGAAGATGACACCTGATCCATTTGCCCATAGTTTTGACTCGAGCAACACATGCGAATTCTATATGGAGGCACCGGGGTATCCCACCAGAAAATGTAGACCTTTATTGGAGGAGATCAAGAAGCTGATCAATGATGGGACCTTGACACAAGAGTTGATCCAGCAATGGAGGACCAAGGATGAGGGGGCAAGTCTACATAGTGCTGAGGAAGCCAGAGATATCTCTACATTAAAAGACTTCCCTAAAGTAATACAAGGAATCAACTTTACCACCTGTAGCCCACATATGGTAAAGATCTTTTGTGAAGGGGCATGTTTGTTGATTTTTATTCCAATGAAGAACATTTTGCTTAACATACAATGTTCTTGAAAACACATAGATGTATATTTTCTCATCGTTGTAGGATACTGGATATCAATTGCAAGATGTGACATTATATGGATGTTATGGCAACGATGAGGTGTGATCTTCCCTACCAAACTCTGGTCAGCAAAGCGAGATTACTACTCTTTTGATGATATTCAAGGACGAAAGAGCTTCAAATATCAACCATGTAGAGTTGCCTAAAATTGAAACTCTAGGCATAATCTTCTAGGTAGTAAAGAATTAAAAAAAAACAAGAAATAAAAAGGGGGAAGAATTGAAAAAAGAGAGAAGAAAAAAAAAGAAAAAAGAAGAAAAAAAGAAAGAAAGAGAAAATAATAATAAAAAGCACTCATATGTTCGAAACCTGGTAATAGGCTTGTTCGGATAAGAGTGTGGGAATTTTAGGGCACTCCGCTGAAGCAATAAGCTGGCGATACACCATCCAATTCAAGAAACCTTAGCTTCATAAGTGATGATAATATTTTCAAATCGTGACATGCTGAGTAACTTGGGGCAGTGTTGTTTGCTCCATCGTTGTCCTCAAGACAAAGGACTGTGACGAATTGATTTCCTCAAAAAATCAAAAAAAAGAAGAAAAATGAGAAAAAAGAAGAAAAAAAAGGAAAAAAAAAAGAAAGGAAGAGAAAAGAAAGAAAATAAACGATAGCATAGGTAAAATTAAAACTCGCACCACCTAGAACTCTATTCTTAGAGTAATATTTCTGCACTCGAGTGGTCATACAAGCCCACCTTTAGGGGTGGAGCAGATAATAAGAATTGAGAAAGAGTCGTATTCTGCAGCAACGCGGTAATCATGAGGATGAACCAAGTCACCTGGGAAGATTTCACATCCTTGAATTACTGAATGGTTGAATCTAAGATGCTCTTGCACTTGATATCCAGAGCTCTTATTCTGTGATTTCAAGATCATGTATGTTAATCTAAATGATACCCTTCAGTGGAATGCCAATCAACAAATTGATAAGTTAAAGTAACAAAGATTTCCATGTATTGCATTAGAGATAAGATCCAGAACACAAGGTTGCGGATATTATTAGAGTACCTAATCAGAAACGACCCCACAATGTGTAGGATGAAGATGATGACAAGAGCATATGTGTCAGACAACTCAAGAACAAGAAGCGGGTTTCAGCCATGATGCCCTGGTTGGTTCAAGAAAATAAAGAACGAACCAGGACGAGAATGAGATTACAAAGTACGGGGGACAGTAAGAGGTAAACATCGAGTCTCCAAATAATTAAAGCACAAAGATCGAGAAATGGTTCCCGTCAAGAGGCAGCAAGAAGATTGAGATTAAGTTCAGAATACAGAAGCATTTTGCTCACCCCGATGACGAAACTAACAAATACTCAAAATGTTGGGTCAAAGGAGTTGGAAGATAGTCGAGCTCATGATCGACTGGGGCAATGCAGAGCAGGAAGAATGGTAAGAATCTCTGCACATGCATGATATAGAGTTTGTTTGTGAAGCGGGCAGAGACCCAGAAGAAGAAAAACAAGTGCTCGTGTAAAAGAACGAGAGCGGGTACTCATTTAACAAAAATTGATAGAAATGAAGATCAAAACTGAGCATACTGAAAAAAAAGGAAACAGAGAAATCTAAAGAATGACTTTTCAAGGCATAGGATTTTAAAACATGTCTAAAAATAAAAAAAGAAAAAAGAAAGAAAAGGAGAGAGAGAATTATATTGCAAAAGGGTTAAAAGACATGAATCAGATAAATAACTATCAAATAACATACTGCAACAAGAAAGAAAGAAAGAAATCTGAGAAATAACCTTCCAGGGCGTAAGACTTTAGAACAGAAAAATGATGATAAAAAAAGAAGAAGAAAGAGGTAAAAGAGAAAAGGGAGAGAAGAAAAAAAATAAAAAGAGAAGAAGAAGAAATCACGACATTACATGCATCATATAGATAGAGGCATGTCAATTTTTGCTTGTTCCTAGACAGGTATTTGAAGAATTGTTAAAAACTTTACTAAAGAAAAGAAAGATCGGCAGCCATAGAAGCGTGAGGCCCAGATGTTAAATACTTCGGGTTATCGGTAAGTCCTTCGGGCACGGTGTTGAGTCCTTTGGGCCACTAGTAAGTCTTTCGAGCATGGTGATAAGTCCTTCGGGCCATCAGTAAGTCTTTTGGGCATGATGAGACAGCCATAATAGTGTGAGGCCAGATGACGGTAGCCATAGCGGTGTGAGACCAAATGTTAAATCTTTCAGGTCATCGGTAAGTCCTTCGGGCACGGTGTTAAGTTCTTCGGGCCACCAATAAGTCTTTCGAGCATGGTGATAAGTCCTTCAGACCATCAGCGGCAACCATAATAGCGTGAGGCCAGATGACGACAGCCATAGCGACGTGAGGCCAGATGTTAAATCTTTCGGGTCATCGGTAAGTCCTTCGGGTATAGTGTTAAGTCTTTCGGACCACCAGTAAGTCTTTCGAGCATGGTGATAAATCCTTCGGCCTACCAGTAAGTCTTTCGTGCATGATGCGGCAGCTATAGTAGCGTGAGGCCAGATGACGACAGCCATAGTGGTGTGAGACCAGATGTTAAATCCTTCAGGTCATCGGTAAGTCATTTGGGCTCGGTGTTAAGTCCTTCGGGCCACCAATAAGTCTTTCGAGCATGGTGATAAGTTCTTCGGGCCATTAGTAAGTCCTTAGGGCATGATGTGGTAGCCTTAGTAGCATGAGGCCAGATGACGGCAACCATAGTGGCGTGAGACCAGATGTTAAATCATTCGGGCACGGTGTTAATTCTTTCAGGCCACCAGTAAGTCTTTCGAGCATTGTGATAAGTCCTTCGGGCCATCAGTAAGTCCTTCGGGCATGATGCGGCAGCCTTAGTAGCGTGAGTCCAGAAAGATCGACAGCCATAGCGGCGTGAGGCCCAGATGTTAAATCCTTCGGGTCATTGGCAGGTCCTTCAGGCACGGTGTTAAGTCCTTCGGGCCACCAGTAAGTCTTTCGAGCATGGTGATAAGTCCTTCGGGCCATCCGTAAGTCCTTCGGGCATGATGCGACGACCTTAGTAGCGTAAGCCCAAAGATGTCAGCAGCCTCATAAAAAAAGAGAGAGAAGAGAAAAAAATGAAAAAATGAAAAAATGAAAAATGAAAAAGAAAAAAAAGACAAAAAGAAAGAGAAAGAAGAAAAAAAGAAAAAAGAACAAAAAGAACAAAGAAAGAAGGAAAAGAAAGAATAAAGAAGAAAAAGGAAAAGAGGAAAGAAAAATTGAAGACAAAGGTTATATGAAAGAGAAGCCTACATTTTCGAGCCCCCTAGTGAAAAGCCCCATATAGGAAGAGCCCTAACTCCAGAATCTCAAAGAAGAACCAAAGGTGAAGAAGTTCTATATAGGGAGAACTTACGAGCCTGAAGATTCGGCCGAGGAAAAGCGGAGAGTTCCAGAAGAACACGTGATTCTGAAGTCGTGAGCAGGGAAGTCGGATAAAAATGAGTGCTTTTGATATTTGCTTTGTTCTCGTTTCACAAGAACAAGCAAAGAGGGGCAACTGTAATCACTCATTTTTATCCGGATTGTGAATATTGTTAATATAATAATTAAATGGTATTATTATTGCATGTATACATATTACATTATATGTTTATTATATATGTATGACTAGCGTACGTATAATGTGTGTGATGTGTGCATGTATATATAAGTTATGTATATGCATTAGTAATTAGTATGGTGTATGTGGTCACGAATGTTTGCATGTATATATTAATTGATGTGTGTATTCGTATTAATTATGTATGTGCTACATGAGAGTATCCAAATGTGTGCGCGTGTCATATATGTAGTTTGCATGTATGTTTGTATGTGTATGATTATTATTATTATTATTATTAATATTACTTTTGGGCTAATTTAAAATAGAATCCAAGAAGTTTCATTAATAAAAACCCATTAATTAACTGTCCAAGTCCATATAATATTACAAAAAACCCAAAAAAATATAATATAGTTTACAAGGCCCATTTTGGCCTGACCCAATATCTTAAAAACCCTAAAAACCAAGTCTAATAACCCTTCTTTTCCTTACAGCCGTCACCCTCCCAACCGTTGGATCAAGATTTGATCCAACGGTCCAGATGAAACTAAGATGATCCAGCTGGCGCGCGTGTAATTCACCCCGGGGCTGCTCGTCTCCCACGCGCGAGACCGTTCATTTTCCCATGCCACGTGGCATGATCCGGAACCACCACGTCACCCTCTAAAATGCATCAGGGCCGTTGATCTTCAGGAAATCCTAACCGTTGTATCAGATCTAATCCAACGGCCAGGAATACATCTGGCTGAAGACACTACCACCATGCTCCCTCTGTCGCCGTACACATTACCCTTACCGGCTCAACCACCGGACATGCAAACAAAGCAAAAAAAGGGGGATTTGTTAGTATAAAATCAAATCGAATATATATTTTATGTATTATCCCTACCAAATCAAAAAAGGGGATATATGTATCCAACTAAAAATTTGTAAAGGAGTCAGTCTCCATGTTCCATAAATACAAATAGACTCAAAGTTTCCAGTGGTAAAAAAAATTTATTTGCTTCATTTCTTACATGCATGCAAAATAAATGGAATAATAAAGCATAAAGAGTAGTTTTTTTACTGTGGTCGTTTCAGTTCCTCACCGGCAAGGAGCCTCTTTGGCGAGCCGTTTTAGGAGAGTTTGTTTAGGTTCAAAGGGGGTCGGGTTTTTCTGTGGTCCGAAACAGAAAAGGGGGTTGAGGTTTTGTCTTTTTTTTCTTTTTGTTGGCGGCCGGTGGCCGTGGGTCCAGGACGGTTTGAGGCGGCCCTATGGTCGAGCCTCACCTGAGACCACCATGCGCGGCTAAATACGGTGGCTGAGGGGAGCGTTCTGGTTTGAAGGGGGCTTTGGCTTCTGGGATTCAGAGAGAAATTAGAGTTTTGCTCTTAAGGGTAAAAAATGGTGAAAGGGTCGAATTTCAGCCTGATAAGTGTGATATATGGAGTCCTAATATTTTTAAAATGGGTTAATTCGGACTTAAGGACTCCCGCATTTCTGATCTTTTCAAATTGAGCATCCCCTTATTATAATCACAAGCCTGGTCCCTCTTATCATTTAAATCGTTTTAATTTCGTCTTGAAATTAACCAGAATCAGCATGTAAATGGTGAAATTACGTTCTAAGTCCCACCGCGTTTTGAAAATTTTCACTTCAAGCTTGCCCCTTGGGTTTATTACAACTCTGGTCCTTACAAATTTATGTCAGGCTGTAATTAAATCGTTAAAATCTATTTTTGTTCATTTAAATTTGGTTTTCTGATTCTGTTTTTTTTTTCATTTCAGTCCCCTTGTCTGATTTAATGTTGTGTTTTGCTCTTGGTATGTATATTGCCATGTTACATTTCAGTTATATATATATATATATATGTTTTTATCGTTACATGTCTATTTTATTTTTATCATGTGTATTTATTTGTGATAATTATGTTTTTGTGTTTTAATCTATTTTGTCCGTGTTATAAATGTCTCTTTCGTAGGCTATGTTCTAACCTCGTCTGTACATCATTTTTATGTGTTTCTTCATGTTTTTTATTTATTTATTTAGGTTGACGTATTATGTGCATTCATTCATGTTTTTGTGAGATGTGTTTCTTCGTGCCAATGTATCATTTGGTTCATTTGTTCATGCTACATACTTGTGTTCTGATTAAGTGATAATGTTTAGTTTAGTTGTTTATCTTGAATATATGTATGATAGTATGTCTTGCTTTTGTCATGTATTTTAGGGTACATATTAAAAATGAGTGATTTTTGTTACATATTAATATCGTGACGTGGTTTTGGCATACGTATGTAATTTGTGTCACGTGATATAGTTTTAGTGTAATGTAGTGATAATATGGTTTTGTCATTTTAGTATCATGTTGTATATCATGTTATGCATATTGCATTTGTGTTTTAGATGCTTAAAGATATTATATTTAGTTAATTTAACCTTGAAGCATATCTTTTACCATGTTTACGTGTATACGTTCTATTTACGTTTTGTCTAGACCCTTGTATGTGTCATTTATATCTATGTTGATGCATTTTATTATTTTTGTTTAATATTAGGATGTTCCCTTTTTTATATTTTAGTATCATGTCATGTATATATTGTTTGTGTTTTATGTGTAAGCATGTTAGGATTAATTACTTTAGTTTCTAAAGGCATGTTTTTTTTCTTGTTCATGTATTTTATTAGTATTGTTTAATTTCGTAACCCTCTCGTTTTATGTTTTAATATCGCGTCAATGTAAATTGCATGTTTTATATTTCGTTTTTTTTTTGCATTTTGGATATATTATCGTCAATGCGGTGCCCTTTTATCCGAGCGTAAACGGGGCCAGTATCAGGCGTAGTGATAGTGGTTGGGCATTTACTCTCGGATAACGGAGCCTTTAAAATTTACTCGCAATTATAACCAAATTTTAATTTAATCGTCACTTTAACCTGGAAAGTTTAATATTAATGAGGCGGTAATTATTAAAGTACCAATTTTGGGCGGTGTGGGGGTGCTAATCCTTACTCATCCGTAACCGACTCTCGAACCCATCAATTTTGAAATCTCTGGTTTTTATGGTGTCCGGCCTACCTGAGTGGCCGATGGCGACTCCAATTTCAAAATAAAATATGGTTTTTTTTAAAAACCCCACGGAAGACACTATTTTAAAACAAACAAAAATACTTTTTTTAGCAAGAGGGACATCGCTACAGATTCAAACTTTTTTTGGTTTCAATTTGATAGGAAAAGCAAAATTTATGTATTAATTTGGGCAAAATGTCAAAATAACCCCAAAAAATAAACACCATATTAAACTTTGAAATTGAATCCAGATCCTAAAAACATATATTAACCCTTAACTTTTATATTAAAAAAACTTCTCCACCATTCATAAGCTACAACAAATGAATGATATTGGTGCGAGAATGAAATAACTAAAAATCTTTTATAATGTTTTTTGAATGTCCGATGTAATTATATGACAATATATGTTCATTAATCATAACCCTTGATGCAATGTTAAAATTTGAAGGGTTCTATAATGAACTTACATAGTACTAGATCTATTAGTCGAATACTAAATCCTGGGATAGACTCAAAGGGGGCTGGAAGGGGTTGTCGCCCCCGCTAAAAATTTGAAATTCTCATATAATTTTAAAAAATTAGAAACTTTTTATGTATTTTCTATTGAAAATCTATTTTACCCCTTAAAATTTTATAGGTTCGCCCCCTTTAAAATTTTATAAGTTCGCCCCCTAATATTAAATCCTGCGTTCATCCCTGACTAAATCAAATATCGATGGTTAAAAAATATATAATAACTTTCATTTGGGGGAAATTAAGTTAAATTCTTAGTTTTTGAATAAAAAACAAATCATGTTTTGTTATGAATATCTTTATTTATAGTGGATATTCATATATTAAATGAGACTTTAATGTGCTTTATTATTAGGGTTTAATACTCATTGAAAGATATATAGAGTTTGAAGAAAGCATTGTACACAACCCTACTTTGAGAATATAATACAAGTCTCACTCTTTGTCTCACATCTTGTTCTTGTTGATCTATTTTATTCTTGCTCTTTACTTTATTCACAAAACGTTATCAGCACGATCTCGCTCGATTACTATGGTTCTTGTTGGTGGTTCTCGAAAAAGATTTCAATTTGATTTTGCGGCTACATCTGGTATGTTTTGTTTATCTATCTATCGTTTTACTGATTGATTAATCACGACATCAAGTTCATGTTCGTGTTGTCACTCAAATATATAAAATGAACCTAACAAAACAATAATATGTAGCCATCTATTCACGTTTGTTTTATTGAAACAATTAACATCCCATTGCGCACGATTTTTGATTATTTTCAAGGAAAGCTTTAAAAAATAAAACTATTTATTTGTTAGTCTGTTTAATAAATAATAATACATGATCGGAAGTTTATGGCTATTTATTTGATGAGAGATTGTGTTTTTAACCATGTTTTGACTTTTACATGATATGCTTCAATGGCTTAAAAGCATAGCTTGAATCAAGATAAAATCTAAAGAGGTACGTTCCTTCAATATGTTTATATTGAGATCAAATTTTATTTATGTTATTCTATAAATGATAGTTTATATTTTTAACCGTATTTTGAGTTTTACATGTCCTTAAATGGCTTGGAAAGAGACAAGGCATAAAGAGATTACGAAAAGCTGTTTTGGTCATTTGCTATATCTCCATTGTCCTCAAGAGGAAAATCAATATCGGTAAACTCTATTTTTATTTTTATTCTTTAAATTACGATTTTAAAGTGTGGTAAATCTGGGTGATTTTGAATATGCAAGAAGACTATTATAAAGTCTATATTTGCTCGAAAGCAATAATTTTTCTATGTCGAAAAACTCGACAATAGATTTCTCTCAAGTTCAAGTTACGAAAATTTGTCTTGATCCAAAAAATTTTGTGGGAGGCATTCCCTGAAGTGAATGCAAGCATGATGTTTATTCCATGCGATTGTCAATGATAAAGATATGTTAATAAAAACATACTCAACTTTTCACGCAAATAATGTTGTCCTCAGACACAATATCGTGAAAAAAAAGTTTTAAAGGCCCACTGGCTTCACTCCATTCTCTGAAGTGAATGTGAGATTATATTATGGAAAGAATAAAGATCACATTAATAGTTGTGGTCGCGATTGAAGCTATGAATATAGACATGGAAAATATGGTCATTTTAAGAATACTTCTACCCACTAGTAGTGAGGTTATAAGGATGACAAGAGTAATAAAGATCATTCTAAGGAAGTGAAATCCTTTTTATTACCAATGTTACGTTATAAACTATTGGTCTCGTACTTGTCGTACGCTGAAAAATCAACAATCATTGATTGATAAAGAAAAGAAAATGGAAGCAAATTTTGTTTGTGAAAATAAAGAAGATGATATTGGTCCAAGTCATTTGGACGTTGTTGATTACCTTATAACCCTTGAAAGAAATATATCGTCTTCTAATTATTTTCATAATCTTGAAGAGAGTTATTGGTCTTTTATTTTATAGTATATTTATTTACTTTATGCATTAATTATTTACGCTTTAAATATTAATTTAATATAAAAAGTATATTCTTTAATTAGTTAATGTGTTATCTGTTTCTGTTGGTTTAATCCAAATATATTGGCTGGACATTCCGTTCTGCGAGGCTACTGGTCTCAAAGGAGGTTTCTAAAGGACCTTGTGAACTGGTTTAACAATGCCGCGTACGAGGATTAAATCTTTGTTTTATGTTGGTTTGTAAATATATATATATATATTATGACATTTATTTATTTTGTTTCACATGATTACTTGTCAAATACATTCTATGGTGACGATTTATGCTCAGCGAAAGCATAAGATATATTTTCCCATTTAAATGCTAGGGAAGAATGTGAGTACTATATCTCAAAGTACTGAAAATATTGATGCTCCAGAAGAGCAATAAATTCTCGAGAGAAAGCACATTATGAAAAGTGCAGCATTGCGAATATTGTAATAATTATCGCTAATGGTAATGATATCGTCACTACTAGAAGTGAAAATTTTAAGAGAGCAATGAGTTCACAAAATAATCCTTCGAGAATTATAGATAACATATGTTATCAATTGGCATTTGAAATAAGCCAATCTGGATATAAGTTCTGGTAGCCAAAAAGTCAGTTGAAAGCTCTAGAAGAGTTATATATTGAAAGCTCCGAAAGAGCTAAATATTTTCTATTCAAATGAACAATTTTTGGTGGACAATGTATTATCAAATTTCAAAGAAACTTGTATTTCAAAATTTGTACCACACATGTACAAGTGAGATTGAATCACATGTTATGGTAAACAAGAACTTTACAAATTCAGAGATATATACACATGTATATATATTTGGCATGATAGGTTAGACCATCTTGATCAATAATTATGTGAAAGCTATTGGGATTTATATGCACATTTGTTAAAAGAACCTGAAGTTCTTGTGGTGCTTGTTCTCAAAGAAATTGATTAAATTCCACTTACTAAAAGAACATGAAGTTCTTGTGTTGCTTGTTCTCAAAGGAAATGATTAAGATCCCACTTACCAAAAGAACTTGAAGTTCTTGTACTAAAGTTGAGACTACATGTCTTGCATATCTGAATGAAATATGGGCCCATTTATCCACAAATGTGGAAAGTTTTATATGATTTTAGTAGATGCATCTACATTGTTTTATCAACTTACAACCAGAAGTTTGTACGATTAATTATAAAAGGATTCAGATTATGCAGTTAGACTATTCGTCTTGCAAAAGCTAGTGGATTTATATTTTAGGCTATATCAATTATTACAAAGCCTATTGATTATGAAAAATATAGTTTAGCAAAATTTTAATTGGATGTCTCCTCTTTAATAACTAAACTATGAGAACAAAATTATCTATATGATATTTCACATATAGCAGCACTTATACGCATCAAGCCAACAAGTTATAATAAACTCTCTGTTATGATTGCTTTTGGTCAAAAGCCATACAATTCCCATTTTATAATTATTGAATGTGTGATATGAATTGCTCCACCGCAACGCACAAAATGGGTAAATAAAAAGGGTTGAGAATATACATTGAGTACGAGTCTCCTTTTATGTTTAAATTCTTAAACATTAATTAGATAATCATTTATGAGATTTTTTTTTCTCAACATCAGGGGGAGAGAATAATCAGCTGGATAAAGAAAGAAATGGATTATCACTATTTAGATCATCGAATATGAACTAAAAGTTCATAAGATAATTCAAGTTATTGTATGTCCACTGCCAGACATATTTACTGACCTAATGAGAGTAATCAAGTCTCATATACCAGTTGAAAATGCTCTAAATTTAAATACATGTTAGAGTGAATGGATGTAAATCATGCCTGAAGCATGATAGTTGAAACTAGTTCTAATGATCAAAATTCTCGTAAATGGAAAGTAGTTGAGATAGTTATATATTGGAGGCGGGTGCTCCTAAAGAGACCCGAGACATAACTAATAATAAAACTCTTGAAGAGTTTCAAGTACCTGAAATAAAGATTGAAATCTTGAAGAGATCGCGATGAGTTATGTCACTATAAGAATGAAACCGAAATAAAAAAAAGTTGTCGGCAACGATTTTTCAAACAATGTTTCTATAGAAGTAAAGGAACAAAACGAGGATCATGTATAGAAATCTATTCAAAAGTATAGATATTGAATTGGCCAATGTAGAAAGACACTTTGAACTTCTAAAAAAGAAGTGTTTGGACCAACAGTCCAAACACCTAAAGGTGTAATGCAAGTGAGGCACAAATAAGTAGTCGTAAATACAACTTGAATTATGATTTATGAAGAGTTTTAATTACTTCATGGTGGATGCAATTACTTTGGCAGTTATGAAATATTTTATATACTTCTAATCATTTTGTGGATCCTTATAAAAGAAAAGTTATCATTGACGGATTTAAAATACGAGAAGCATTTGGAAATTTCCAAGAAAATTTATTTAGATATGCCCCTTGAATATTTATATTTTGGCGTATTTGGTATAATCGCCTTAGTGAGTACTAATTAAGGAAATACAGTAAGAATGATCATATTTCCTTATGTATTTTATAAAGGAGTTTGGATCAAGATTCATTATGATAATTTGAATATTATTAGAACTCCTGAAGAGCTTCAAATTGAAAACTCATGAAGAGCTTTCAAAGTATTCAATGGAAGTATTTGAGAAAAAGAATTTTGAGATGTGGTTTTGTCTTGACCTAAAGATCAAGCACATGTATTTTTGTCTATGAATGAACATAAGTTGAAAGAATCTTAAAGAAGATTAAATATGGATAAAGCATATCTATTTTGTATCCCAATAATTGTAAGATTGTTGGATGTGAATAAAGATAATTATATTTTTTCTTGGTCTTGAAGCACCATATATTAGTTGGTCAAGAAATATCCATGAATATACAAGGATCGTTACCTTTAGATCTTCAAACATTTGTCGATGCCTCCTCAATTCTTGTAAAAATAATTGTTACGCACGAGGCAAGCAAAAAAATGTGTTTAGCTAAGACCATTGACCCAACATGTCCAGAAGATATGTGAATTGCTTTCACAAGATAAGATGCTAACTATCTTGTGTAGAGATAATGCAAAATTTATATCTCAAGGTGGATACATCAAATGTGACAAAATGAAACATATTTCTTCAAAGTTACGTCCCTCGTGATCTTCAGAAGAATAATATTCGATGAATCCTTTCAAGCAGAAATTTGAAAGATCTATTCACTAGTGCATAGTCTACTTCAACATTTGAAGGTTATATTCAAGATTGAATTATGAAGACTCAAAGATCTTATGTGATATTTTCATGAGGGGGAGTAGATACGCGTTGCACTCTTTTTTCCCTTAGCTCAGGTTTTGTCCCAATAGGTTTTCCTGGTAAGGTTTTTAATGAGGCAACATGTTATGCGTATCAAAGATGTGTGTACTCTTTTTCCTTTACTAAGAAATTTTTTTTCCCACTGGATTTTTATCTTAGTAAGGTTTTAACGATGCATATTATCTCTATGGATATCCAAGTGGGAGTGTTATGAATATCTTTATTTATAGTGGATATCCATATATTAAATGAGACTTTAATGTGCTTTATTATTAGGGTTTAATACTCATTGAAAGATATATAGAGTTTGGAGAAAGCATTGTACACAACCCTACTTTGAGAATATAATACAAGTCTCTCTCTTTGTCTCGCATCTTGTTCTTGTTCATCTATTTTGTTCTTGCTCTTTACTTTATTCACAGCAGGCTTTTTTTGTAATTATTAATTTCAAAATAATTTGTTAGTAACTCTTTTTTCTGGTTATCATATTGTTCAATCAAGGTCAAAGTTGCCATCTTTATGTTTGAATGGGCTTTACGTTGAATTTCATAACAAGAGATCTGGGCCGTAATAACCATTGGATTAGGTCAGATCCTGGTCAAGGCCCCTAAACCTATGTGTATTAAATGGTCATTGTTGGGGTTCTTATTGGACCAAATGCCGGCTGAATGTTTAGCTAATTAGCTTATTCGAGCTACATCCTGTCCTAACAAGACACCTCCAACTCCAAGTTCTGTCGATTTGGACTTTGGAACATACAGAAATTATAAATTAGATATATAAATTTTGAAAAAGCTGTGTTTGATTATTAATATGTTACTATGAGTGAATCAATGGCTTTGAGAAGAATTATCTTTGTTTATGAAAAAATATCTTTAAATCAATTATATTATATATGTATATAAAGTTATTATTTGGTACATCGGTGAAAAAACATAAATCCACAAACGACATTATTCTGGAGACAAGTGTCATGTTTGATTTTTTTTTTAGATTTTTAAACATTTTTCATCATCATAATACAATTTATACAATTAGTTTCCATTGAAAATATATCGATAATATTAAGGGATTTCCCAGATTACGTGAATTCGACCCTAAATAGTTGAAATTTTATGAAGTTCGGCACGAATTTTGAGAAGGGTAAAGTCATGTTGATTTTAGGGTGAAAAATCTCCGACTTAGACGAATAGTACAATTTCTCTCTATATATTTAGAGATAATTGTTATAGTATTTCTCTTTATAGAAAATTTTTCTATGTTGAATCAGATTAAAAAGCATATTTTTACCCTGAATTAGAATAGGATTCAATTTAAAAGAAAAACATCACCAAATACGAAATTAGGGGAGATACTGCTATGTCATTGTTTTTTGGTAATTTTGTAAAGCTTGAAGTTAAAAACATTTAGGGAGAGATAAGAGATAGAAAGAAACATGTACTGTGGCAGAAGTTTTTGTGGTTCACTTTGCATATGCCTAAGCACTCTTTGATCGATTGCCTACAAAGAATATGCTGCTTAGGATGGGGATTGAAAGTGATGAACTATGTTTGAATTGTGGAGCTCAACAGAATTTCAGAAACCATATGTTCTTCGAATGCTTTTATGCTCGGGGCATCTAAGAGAACATTTTAAGTCTGTGCCGCTTAGAAAGGTCAGCTCTTGCTTGGGAAGAGGAAGTGCATCAGGATGTGACTTCTCTGAAGGGGAAATCCCTGTTGGTTCTTATATTGAAGTTGGCTTGGGATTCCTTTGTGTATCATGTTTGAGAGAGAAAAAACCATAGATGTTTTCAGAAAAAGCTTAGAAGTGAGGAAGGCTTATTGGATTGTATTAAAGATTCTATAAGTATTAGATAGCAAAACCAAAGTATACGAATGAATAATGTAAATAGCTTGCGTTGTGCAGCTTGGGGAATTCTTCAAGATGGCTGCCCAAGTGTACTGTAGGTGATTTGTAGTAACTTTTGTTACTTCTTTAGATGATAAAATACAACACGTTTATCCCCCAAAAAATACAAAATTAGATGAAAATGCCTAAATTTTAAATCAAAATCCCATCCCAACCCAACCCAACCAGTACCCTCCCTCGTAATAATCCGCACATTCATACAATCGGACTAATACGAATGGGTGTATCGTAATATTTTTCTTTCGGGCCAAAGATGATTAATTTTGAACAACCTAGCTAAGATAGAGGCTAAAAAGCTAAAAACGAGTAAATAACCGAAAGTAAAAAGAAAGACAGAGACTCGTACTCCATTTGGCTAGCAGGCTGCATGATTCATGAGCAGTAATTTTGGCATTCACCAACTCTAAACAAAGCACGAGAGCAGTAAATATGTGATAATACAGTGGACAAAGCTAAAAACGACAACTTTGTGCCGGTGGTTAAAGAAAGTAACTTTCTTAGGATCCCCATCAACTTTCATTTAATTCCATCATCATCTAATCTTATTCAAACTAAAGCTTAACATCAATAATTATATTCCACCCTCTAAACAAAACCATAATTGTAGTTGGAGAAATCAATTACAAATACTAACAGATATTCTACACCTAAAACATCAATTACAAATTCACAGATGCTGATATTAATATAATCGCTTTCTACACTAATAATGGAGGTCAGCGCAGATAATTAAACATATCATCATTCATCCGCATGTTCTTTTACCATAGACCTTTCCAACTACTAGAAACGCTCAACTGATCGGAATTAGCCACCGACGACGACACCCCATTCCCACACTTAGCCACCGTCCTCACGCTCTCTATCAACGCCTCCGTTCTCGACTCCTGCGCCAAGATTTCCGCCAGCTGATCCGGACTTATCACCAGCTTCACCTTCCATACACCGCTGCTATTATATTTATACCTAGGTAACACCTCCGCTGCCTCTGCCCTCTTCAGCACCCTCTGCTGATCGAACGACATCCGATACGGTGTGTTCATCGTCGACGTAACGTCGTTTGGATCGTTCGGTTTCGTGAAGCTGGTGTTGATAGGGAGGAGATAGTAGAGGTGGCCTGCATGGAGCTCCTCGTTGTGAAGGAGAGGCTGAGGCTGAGAGAGCAAGTCGGGCGTTCGGTATATGGCGTGTCCGGGGAACTCGTTGGTTATGCACTCGGCGGTGATGGGTGCGAATAGCTCCATGATGCCGCCACTGGATGTTACCACTCTCACCATGTCTTCGACTTCTGCGAATCCTTTGAAAACACAATTACCCATGTCTGGTCTTGCCCTTGGAGGATGTAATCTTGTTCGTGCTGTCGTTTTCTGGATTAGGGAGAGGCTGTGTTGTTGTTTTTATTTATGGGATAGAATGTTGAAAATTTGGTGGTGAAATATAAGAGGGATGGAAACAGATGAATTCGGGGGTGTTTCTTGAGGGTTTCGTTTATTCGGTTGTAGCCGACACAAAGTATCCTTTGCTTTGCCATCCCAAAATCTAATATCCTGTGGCTTTTATAGTGAATTGGCCCCACTTTGCTTGTATGGTGCGAGAAAAGATGCACCGCCTAATTTCATTGCTTCTAACCTATTTTAGCCATCGAACTACAAAAATTTAAAATCGAACTTGTTTTGACCATCCGCCGTTCAAATTTAATGGAGAGGTGAACTGACAGTTAAAAAAATTATATAATTACACATTTGGTCCTTGTTAATTACATATTATATTAATTTGGTCATAATTTTAATTTAATCAAATAAAATTAATAAACTAATCGAATGAAGACACGTGCCATCACCCGATTAGATAAATTTATTCTTATTTTTAATTTAATTTATTTAATATATTTATTTTCCTCCAATCAGGTGATAACAAGTGTCACCGCCTGGTTAAAAGAAAATTAAAGAGATATGAGTGTGCTTGGCGTGGCTAGGTAAAAAACTCAAGCCATTACCACTGCATGATAGGGCTGTCGAAGTCCTGCAAAATAAAACTGATTTAGCTATATTAATAGTGAGATCAGGTCGAATCCCAAGAAAGCTGAAATTAGAATCTCAATATTAAAACAATAAAACTAAAATTATGGGGTGTTTGGATTGTTGAATTAAAGACGAATGAGAAAATAACTAAAAGATGAATAATAAAATTAAAAATCAATCTTACTGAACTTCCAATCCGAAAGTGTGATTTTCATCCAACCGTAATTTTGATCACAGGCTAAAAGATGAATTTCTCGTATCCAAGAAATTAGTTTACTTGGGGAACACCACAACAAGTATTTATTCTCATTTTATAATCGATTTGTCTACTTGGGGAATACCACAACAAGTATTCAAATCGAAACTTACCATTAAATAAAATCAATGATAGCATTAAAATTTATGAGAATGACTAAAACAAAACCAATCAAATTAATTTTGTATCTTTATTTCCCTAGGGACCATCATCCGTGATGTGTAGTCTAACGAACACAAAACATGAGGATTACCCTTTGCGACTTGCATTATGGATAGCGACAGAACATTCAATATTGAATTAAGGCGTCAATTTAATTAATATCAAACATTCATAAAAATAAGAACAAGAAATAGAGATTACTCGGATTAACAGAGAAATACTAGTTTAGTACAAGCCTCACAAAATTACAGTGGAACCACTTCACCCTTGAATCAGAAATAAAAGCCTTAGCCACACATGGTGGAAGAAAACAACAAGAGGTGATGAAATAGTGATGTAAAAGATGAGATAGATTTTAGAGGGTATAATGAGCTCTTTATATAGAAAGCAATAACCCTAACCCTAAAAATATTCTCTTTTAATTGAGTTTTAATACAATAAAGAAAGATAATATAAAAGAAAATCTAAATAAGTAAAATCATAATTAATAAAAAAGATTGATTCTTGGTCCAATACTTCCAGAATAATGGAAATAACCATAAAAGTAGGCTCCATCACGAATTTGCTTCCAAAATTTTGGATTTTTCATGTCAGACACCAGTAATAACCTTCTGATCGTTTCTACTATCTTCCAAAAAGACTTGATTTTCACATGGGAAGCTAAAAACATGCTTTTGAGTTGAATTTCACCTTTGCATCCATATTTCACCTCCTAAATCAAAACAAACATAATTTCCATAATTAAGCGCTCAAAATATAATTAGAATATGAAGGAATTAATCACAACAAAGAGTATATAATTATAACCTATCAAATTCCCCCACACCTAATTCACGCTTGTTCTCAAGCATATCTCAATTCAACATACCAACTCTCCCATCTACCTCTTTTATCTCGTTTAATATTCTATCATACCAATAAAGTTAAGCACACATCAAGGATTTGAATCATAATGATAATTAAGAGAATGAGCATTCATAGGATGAATTTTTGCAGCAAAAATCTAACATTTCATCAATCTACCAATATCAAACGCAACAAGACTTAACACCCTCAATATTACCATAAGCTTGCAAAGTGTTTAGGGTGCAATTAACTCTCAAGATCAAAACATAGCACGATATTACCATAAGCTTGCAAATGAATCAAATCTCCACCACTACATATGAATCGATGCAAAAATTAAAGGGTCTTTAGAAAGGTTGTAACGAGGCTTAGGTAAGGGTATGGTAAAAGCAAAAAATAAAGGTTTTTGAGTCAAGACAAGAGTTAATGATATCAATTCCACATAACAACATCTAACATACTACCAAAAAAGATGAAAATTTATTCTTACATCTCATTTAAGCACTAAATTTTTTTGGAGATGTGACATTTAATTGCATTTACAAACATATCTCCAAATATCTTCCATCAAGGAACAAACTTCAAATTTTCTCTTTTTTATTTTTGTTTTTGTCTTATTTTTTTCTCTTTTTTTGTGGAACAAAATTTTCCTATTGTCTTGATAGTGTAGCAAAAAGAAGGGATAAAGACAAAAGAGTTTTGGGTTAAAATGTGGTAAAAACAAAAAAAAAGGAAAAATAGGCTCAAATTGGCTAACTAAGGGGAAAACATATGGGTAGGCTTTTTGAAAGTCTATGAAATGGGTTAAACCTAATTTCCCTTATTATCTTAAAGCATCAATCCAAAAATGTGATCTCAAAATACATTCATAAGCAAGTTCTAGAATAAACACGCTAAGTTTGACACACTCAACAAGAAGAAAATTGAGCAAGATATAATGAATTGCTCTTAGGCTCAAAGTCTCACCAAAGTGTGTAATTGGCATCAAGTCATGTGCATTTTTCAACTAACAAACCAATGAGATGTCATCGAAATTTTAAGAAAACACTAGTCATGCTCATCACTTTCATGCATTATAATTCAAACCAAGATGTATCCAAAACTTACAAGGTATTCCAGGATATCAAATAGAGACTCAAGGTTTCAAAGGAAAAATTCAACACATACGAATTGAAGTACACCAAAGTCCAAGCACAGAAACATAGTTTTCAAAAAGAAAACGGTTTTTTTTAAAAAAAAATTCACAAGCTTAAAAGAAAACAATACAAAATCATGTATGAAATACCTCCCCCACACCTAAACCTTACATTATCTTCAATATATATATATCAAAATTTAATGCTCACAAAATAGTTTAAAAGAAAAGGAAACTCTCTTAATGTGTGAGCAAGCCGGACGGAGATGGTTCAAGGTGATGGTGGACAAGGAGGTGTGGCTTCTAAGTTTTTCTTCATTCGTGAAATTCGGTGTTCTAATTCTTGCTCATGGTTCCAGTAAGTTAATCTTAATAGAGAGTGGTCAAGCTCTATTCAAATTCGTCTACTGCCAAAAATTAGGTTTTAATGTAATTTGAACTCAAAAGCATGTCTGTATTAAAGCGTGGTCACGCCTTACTCAGAATAGTCTTCTGCCCAAAAATCAAACTCTCTAAAAATAAAACAAAAATAGTTTAAAATAAAAATAAAAAAAGATAAAGTAAATAATTTAAAAAAACTTTTAGGTTGCCTCCCAATAGCGCAACTGTTTAACGTTATTTTGCTCGACGTGGTGACGACAAATCCTTCAATTATCGGTATAGATAGGGAGATCCAAATGAAAACTAGTGAGATACGGGACAATTTCACCTTCATGGAAGATTTTTAATCCGTGACCATTCACCTTGAAGGTTTCATCGGAATCCAGCCTTTTGATTTCCACTGCACCATGAGGGAATACATTAGTAACAACAAATGGTCCTAGCCATCGAGAACGAAACTTACCTAGCATGAGTTTTAATCGGGCATTATACAACAACACCTTTTGACCAATCTCAAATTGTTTCTTAATAATCATGTTATCGTGAAATAACTTTGATTTTTCTTTGTAAATCCTCGAATTCTCGTAAGCATCTAAACGAGCTCCTTAATTCTTGCAATTGTAGTAACCTTGACATTCCAGCTTTGTCTAAGTCCATGTCGCATCTACGAATCGTCCAATATGATTTATGCTCGATTTCTATGGGTAAATAACATGTTTTGCCATAAACTAACCGATAAGGAGACATCCCTATAGGAGTTTTGTAGGCCGTGCGATAAGCCCAATAAGCATCGTCTAAACGAAGGCTCCAATCATTCCTTCCCGGATTTATTGTTTTCTGCAAGATGGATTTAACTTCTCTATTTGAAACTTCGGCTTAACTGTTGGATTGAGGGTGGTAAGGAGTGGCCACTCGATGGTTAACTCCATACATTTTCATCAAAGCTTCGACCAATCTATTGCAAAAGTGAGTTCCTTGATCGCTGATAATCGCTCTTGGAATTCCAAACCTATTCAAGATGTTAGCTTTGATAAAACCTACAACAACTTGAGAGTCGTTAGTTTTGGTGGCTTTAGCTTCAACCCATTTCAAAACATAACCGACAGCCAAGAGTATATAAGAAAAACCACAATATGAAGGAAAAAGACCCATGTAATCTATACCCCAAACATCAAATATTTCACAAATAAGAATTGGAACTTGAGGCATTTCTTTCTTGCGTGTTATTGTCCCAACTCTTTGACATTTCTCACAGCTTTTGCAAAATTGATAGGCATCTTTGAACAAAATTTCCCAATACAAACTGCAATCTAAAATTTTCTTAGCAATTCGTCTAGGTCTAAAATGTCCACCATAAGCATAATCATGGCAAAAGCATAAAATAGAATAAAATTTATTTTCAGGCACACATCTCCGGATCACTTGATCGAAGCAAAATTTCCACAAATATGGATTATCCCACACATTATATTTAGAGTCAGATTTTATCTTTGCCTTCCTAGATTTACTAAGGTGGCCATATATGCGTACCAAGGAATCATACCTTTGATTTGGAACAAATGCTCATATGGGAAGTTGTCATTGAAGGGTAAATCATCTTCGTCCTTTCTAATCTACTCAAGTGGTCCGCAACAGAATTCTCCACTCATTTTCGATCTTTGATCTTTAACTTGAATTCTTGAAGGAGAAGAATACATCTTATTAGCCTTGATTTCGACTCTTTCTTTGCCAACATGTATTTCAAAGTTGCATGATCAAAATACACAATAATTTTAGAACCAAGTATATAAGTTCTAAATTTTTCAAGAGCAAAAACAATTGATAAGAGTTCTTTTTTGTAGTAGAATAGTTGTGTTGGGCATCATTCAAAGTACGAGAAGCGTAATGATTAGTGCTTAAATTATGCATTATTCTATCTCTAATTACTCCTTGATTGATTATTTTAAGTTGCTAATGTGGGCATTTTTGTTCATTTTCCATGCAGGACAGTAGATTCCAGGAATATTGTTTAAACTGCTGAAATTGTGCAATTTTTGATTTTCTGGATTTATGGCTGGATTAGTGGGCATGAATCTGGGCATGAAAGTCTGACCGGACGCCACATCAGCAGCTTTTAGAAGACGCCACATCAGCAGCAACGATAGCTTATCACCCGCATATTAGATAACTTATCAGCTGGATTTTAAATTCAAACTTTGGAATTACCTTTTGTAATTAATTTAAATAATTTGGGATTTATCTCTTATCTCTTTAGGGTTATTTTTAGGGTTTTAGGCTGCTATAGATACCCCATTTGGGGCAAACTCAAAAATCATTCTTATTATTAGCTTTGTTTCTACTTTTAGAGTTTTATAAAATTCTTTCTTTTCTTAGTTCTTGCTTTAAGTTTTTTTATTCATTTTTCTTTTATAATGCTATGTATGATTTTTCCTATAATCATACTTAGCTAAGTTTTCCATAGCCAAGGGCTAAAGCAATGGCTCAATTCTAACATGAGGAATGAAAAAGCACTTAGATAATTTCGGGTATCTCTCTTAGTTTTCTAAACTTAATTTCAAAATCAAAATGATTTCAAAACCAAAGATTGACGTTGGTCAGGATGTTGTTTTGGTTAAATGTGTGGGAGGAAGGATCGGCCATTGAAGCACATTCGACTTCCTAGGAACACACTTAGCAAAATTGTTTGCTAAGAGGAAACTGAGATCGGAATCAATTATTATTGAAACAACGTAGTCCGAGTCGGCTTACTTATTTATTTTTTATCTACAACATTGGTGTTGATTAGATCAATTTCCAAAATCGATATCAAAAATTACACTTGGGTATTCGGTATACAAGGCACAGTCACAAGGATTGATCCTTGTAGGCGAGTAATCGACGTGAACCCCGAAGTGAAAAATCCTTATTCCAATGATCCGAGGAAGCTGAGTCAAAGCAAAAGCCCGAGGCTAATCTTTACCATATTGAATCCACTTCTTAATCTTCTTTACAATCTCTTATTATTTCTACTCAATTCCACAAATCCCAACCATATTTAAATATTATTCAACTCTTTTTTCGGTTCACCGATTGAACAAACATAAATCAGGAAGTTCTCTTAGTCCATGTGGGATCGACCCTTACTTCTCTTTTACTACGTTTGAATTCCTTTATTTATTATTTGAGAAGAATGAATTATTTTGACGCGTAATAAAAGACATACTTTTATTGTCAACTCGCTGTCCTAGAACGGCTCTTATAGCATAATTGCTTGCATCACACATGATCTCAAATGGTAAGTTCCATTGAGGTGGTCAAATAATTGGTGTGCTTGTCAACAAATCTTTGAGCCTCCTTGCATTCTTTCCCAAACTCAAATTGGGGGTGTTTGGATTGTTGAATTAAAAACGAACGAGAAAATAACTAAAAGTCGAATATTAAAATTAAAAAATCAATCTTACCGAACTTCTAATCCGAAGGTGTGATTTTCATCCAACCGTAATATTGATCACAAGCTTAAAGATGAATTTCTCGTATCCAAGAAATTAGTCTACTTGGAAACACCACAACAAGCATTTATTCTCCTTTTATAATCGATTTGTCTACTTGGAAAACACCACAACAAGCATTCAAATCGAAACTTATCATTAAATAAAATCAATGATAGCATTAAGATTAATGAAAATGACTAAAACAAAACCAATCAAATTAATTTTGCATCTTTATTTCCATAGGGACTATTATGCCTGATGTGTAGTCTAAGGAACACAAAACATGAGCCTCACCCTTTGCTACTGGTGTCATGGATAGCAATAGAACATTCAATTTTAAATTAAGGCGTCAATTTAATCAATATCAAACATTCATTAAAATAAGAACAAGAAACAAAGATTACTTAAATTAAAAGAGAAATACTAGTTTAGTAAAAGCTTCACAAAATTACAGCTGATTTACTTCACCCTTTAATCAGAAATAAAAACCTTAGCCACACATAGTGGAAGAAAACAACAAGAGGTGAAGAAGAATAAGTGATGTAAAAGATGAGATAGATTCTAGAGGGTATAATGAGCTCTTTATATAGAGAGCAAAAATCCTAACCCTAAAAAAATATTCTCCTTTAATTGAGTTTTAATGTAATAAAGAAAGATAATATAAAAGAAAATCTAAATAAATAAAATCCTAATTAATAAAAAAGATTGATTATTGGTCCAATACTTCCAGAATAATGGAAATAACCATAAAAGTGGGTTCCATCACGAATTTGCTTTCAAAATTTCGAATTTCTCATGTCAGACACCAGTCTTGCATCAGTCTCAAGGCGTGGTCACGCCTTATCAAAAATAACCTTCTGCTCGTTTCTACTATTTTCCAAAACACTTGTTTTTCAGATGGGAAGCTAAAAACATGCTTTTGATTTGAATTTCACCTTTGCATCCATATTTCACCTCCTAAATCAAAACAAACATAATTTCCACATTTAAGCTCAAAATATAATTAGATATGAAGGAATTAATCACAACAAAGGGCATATAATTCTAACCTATCACTGCACCAACCTATTCATATTGATACAAATTGTACCCTTTTATATATATGTGCTCCTCTTCCTCACACCAAATCACCATCCCTGCTCTCTGCAGGTTTTGAGTTATTGTTTAAGTTTCATGCTTAAGTTTTCGATTGGGGGATGACACGTGTCGTCATCCAATTGGTTGCTTAATTTTATTTGATTAAATTAAAATTATGACCAAATTGATATAATATATAAGTAACATAGACCAAATGTGTAATTATACAAATTTTCTTTAACTGTCACGCCACATCTCCGTTAGATTTTAACGGCTGGTGGTTAAAATAGGTCCAATTAAATAGTTGGGTGGTCGAATTTTACATTTTTTTAGGTTCGATGGTCAAAATAGGTCAGACCCAATAATTAGGTGGTCACCTAGGTAGTTTACCCAAAATAAAATAACCAAACTCAAGGATAAAGAAAAATAAATTGGGAATGCATGTGTTGTTTAGGCAACTATAAAATATTATATATATATATAATTTAAAAACTTATTAAGTTTTTTTTAATAATTTTATGGGTCTTTTCATTTTTTATATTTTAAGCTTTTCTTTTTAATAGTTTTTTTTCAATTTTTCGAATTCTTTAAAAGCGGAAAATCATAAAAAATGGTTTTTTAAATCCATTTTTAACAGATCCATAATTTTATGGTTTTTATTTTCACAATTAAATTAAACGTAACTACCGTTTTGGAGAAAATATAAAATCAAAACACAAACTCTTAAATTTAGATATTTTTTTTAGATTTTTAAGGTTTTTATTTGTTTTTTTATGAAACGTGATGTGTTTTGATTTGATCAAATAACGTTTGTAACTGAAAATTGCACTGAGATGACGTATAAGACAACATAGTACATAGGGGTAACTACGAAAAAAAAATACTGAGACAAAGTGAGAACTAGATTAAAATATAAGAGGTGATGATATATTAAGTCTAAATTTAGGGTTTAGAAAGTTGTCAAGTAATTAAATTTGAATATAATTATTTTTTTTAAATAATCTTAAGGCGATTATAATGTAGTATCAGTTCATGCATATTCTTAATATAGAATTGAGTGTAATTTGAACATCATAACGTAATTTTCAATTCTTAAAGGAGATGGGAATTAAAGTAATTAATCACATAACTATGCCAACCAACCAAACATATATATAGTTTAATTAATTACACACCGCATATATATGGTGCTCGAACTCGAATCACTTGAATAAAATATATTATTCTTTATTATTGGGACCACTTCAATTACTACCTAATTATTGTGTGTGCGTTTTATTTACATTATTTTATGGTGTTCAAATAAGCATAATATCTGACCATGTTATCTCAAAGCTTCGGGGCCTAATAATTTCATTGTTAAGTAGAATACTAAGTCAACAGTTGGCTCATTTGAGCATACATATGCGTTGGAGATGATGATGGAGGGATACATGGTCAATAGCACCATCAAGTGTGTTTAATTCTTTTGCTTTTAACAAAGTGGACTCCCACATCAAAAGAAGAGAAGCGTTGAACTTATTAAAACCTTGAGAAATTATCAACATACAGACTAAAAACAAAAATTTAGCCTTGCTCTTGGTTTTGTCGACTTTCAACCAAATTTTGAAAAATTCGCTTAAGCCAAGTTATTTTTCATTAAACCTCAGAAAAGCTAGTTTTCTTTTTCTGTTTGTTTTTTTAAGGGTAAACTACACTGATGACCACCGAATTATTAGGGCGTTGATTACCGAATTATCGAACTCGTCAATCAGACCACTAAACTTATTAAATTGACATATTTTGACCATCGCGGTTAAAAAACTAACGAAGGAATAACGTGACGGTTAACAAAAATTTGTAAAATTGCACATTTGGTCCATGTTATTTACTTATTATATCAATTTGGTTCTAATTTTAATTTAATTAAATAAAATTAACCAACCAACCAAATGACGACACATATCACTACCCAATTGGACTAATTTATTTTAATTTTTAATTTAATTTGTTTAATAATTTTCACCCAATTAGGTAATAAGGAAGAGGAACATGGAAACTCACAACTCGAACAATATGCCATTAAATAAGAAAGTTGGCATATTTGAAACAATTGAGAGACTTGGCCTAATGGTAGAATGGGTGCTGTTTATACTTGTGGTTGCAGGTTTGATTCTCACAATTCTCATTTGCTCACCTATTGGGTGAAAATCATTAAATAAATTAAATTAAAAATTAAAATAAATTCATCTAATCGGGTGGTGACATGTGTCGTCATTTGATTGATGGGTTATTTTATTTAATTAAATTAAAATTAGAACCAAATTGATATAATAGATAAATAATATAGACCAAATGTGCAATTTTACAAACTTTCGTTAACTACCACGTCACTCATCCGTTAGTTTTTTAAACGTGATGGTCAAAATAAGTGAATTTAATAAGTTTGGGGGTTTGATTGACGAATTTAATAGTTTGATGGTCAAAATAAGTACGTCCTAATAGTTTGGTAGTTACTGGTTTAGTTTACTTTTTTTTTTTTAATTAAACGTGTAAGTTGGGACGAAGAAGCTCCCCCCACCCCCATAATATATAGGTCAAGGACAGGCGGGGAGCAGGAAATTCTGATCGATCTCACTGACAACGAAAGCTGATCTCAATCCTAATCTCCACCCATTGCACTGTTAATATTTCTAGGAACTTACCTCGCGAATTTAGTAAAATAGTATGGTTGGAAAAAAGAAATAGGAAAATAGGGTATGTGGGAATTATTTAAGGATTTGAAGTGTTTTCTCCGATTATCATCACATTTGTCGTAGAGAAATCGTCTTACTTTTTTGACGATTTTTTTTTTTATATTAGGATGAATTTCAAAGGAAGACAAAGTTGAGAGGCTTGAGTGAAAAACTAGAGCAGTTGGGACTCGGGAGACTAAATTGATAAATTGGGTGGCTGGCTGCAGCTTGTTTTTACGTGTAAAAAAAGAAATTTGTCAATTCTTAGTTCAGTCCCCCCAAATTCTCGATAAAAATCCTTAAAATTTCAACATTAAAGGCCAAAATAATATTTTTCGGGCTGAAAACGACGAATGCGTCTTTATTGCTTTACTAGCATGTAAATTTTGAAAAGTTGCCAGAACTCGAAAAAAAAAAGTCTCAATCAAACACCCAAGCACAACATTATGACCCTTCAACTTTTGACAAAAAAAATCAGTTAATCCTTTAAAATTTGTTTTTACACCCAATTAAGTTATTATAGTCCAAAATTTAATCAATTCACTTCTTTTACCAGCGTTGATAATTAAATATAACAGTTTTTTTTGGATGAGTTAGTGTAATGTATTGTTATAGAGTTGTTACTTAATAGTTTTATAATTTTTTATTTTATTTAAAAAAAAATTTAAAAATTCTATAAAAACCCTAAAAATAGTTTTCTAAAAAAATCTATAGGTGTTTCATGATAAAACTGTAGAGTGTCATGTGACAGTAATAACTTAAAGAAAAACTTTCAAAAATCGATGGTTAAAATTGGTCAAAAGGTTTAATTGATTCATGGGCTTAATTAGATACAAAAAAATATTATAGGGCTTAATTGATTATTTTTTTAAAAATTCAAGAGCTTCAAGCGCCCTTAAACCTATAATTATATTTGAAACAACACATTAAACACATTGTTTGCCCTCATTTTTTTATAAAGTATATGTTAATTTTAGTCCATGTTCAGGATTCGCGATTTTTCCTTCCAACAATGTCGTATCCAAAATTTGAATCTAAATTTTCTCTTTGAGAGAATAATGTGCCTTGTCATTGCACCTTGTGTCGCTTACATTTTTGCTTCCAGATTTGAAGGTTAAAGTATAGTAGAAGTCCCTCTATTATACCTAAAAGTTTATTTTAGTACCTCTACTATAAAAATAAATATTTTAGTCCTTGTACTCTACTTTAAAGTTCATTTTAGTCCTTGCACTATACCTAAAAGTTCATTTTAGTCCCTCTACTATAAAAAGGAACATTTTAGTCCCCGCACGTTTGAAAAGTTAACATTTTCTCAACTATAAAAATGAACATTTTAGTCCTTGTATGTTTGAAAAGGTAACATTTTGGTCAAAACACTACAGTTATTGATAGTTGGCTTAAATATTTTGGTTTAAACACCCTTTAAGTCCTTATTAGTTTTGAAAATGAGCAATTTGATCCTCTTGATATATTTTAATAATAATAATTTTTTAAAAGTAGATAATTTATTATTAAATGACAATGTGATGTACATTTTTTTCATTGAAATTAATACATGAATTAATAAATTATTCGCTTTATTAATAAAATGAATTAATAGTGTACGTAACTAACTATAAAAATATATAATTTTCCTTTATACCAATATTAAATAAATTAAACAAGTTACGATTTTATTAATATATTAACATTTATTAATAATAAAGTGTACATTTTTTAAAGTGAATAAATAATAACGGTCTACGATGGTGTCGACCTTTTTTGTCAGTACATGACACATGTCCAATTACAATTGATTATTTTTAAAATAAAATAAACCAAAATGTAATATAAATGTATAGTATTTTTTTGATCAAAATATAATTTTATAATATATTTTCATAATTTTAAAATTTTTAATGAAATGTTAAATATTTTTATGATTTTTATATCATCTTTTTCAATTAAACATTTACTCTCACTTCGAATCTAAAAATTTTAAGAAAAATATTATGTGCACTTTCTAATTAACACATTTAAAATATATATTTTTTATATTTTGACTTGTAATTGTAATATTATTGTAAGTGAAGATAATTGAGTTTAAAGTTAGAATATGAATTAATTTTGTATTTACATTTCATAAGTCTTTAAAAAATTCATGTAAAAATTCACACACACACAAATATTTTGAGAGATTAATTTGTTTTAGTTTAAAATTGAGAGGGACCTAAAGATTGTTTAAACTAAAATATTTAAGCCAACTATCAATAATTTTAGTGTTTTAGATCAAAATGTAAACTTTTTCAGATGTACAGGGACTAAAATATTTTTTTACAATAGAGGAAGTAAAGTGAACTTTTAATTATAGAACAAGAACTAAAATATTTTTTTATAGTGGATGGACTAAAATAAACTTTAAATATAGTAGAGGGACTTCTACTATACTTTAACTCAGATTTGAACAAACTGAGACTAACATATAAAACCGGGTATATATCTTAAAGCCTATTTTAATTAGATGAATCATTAAGGACGGCATAGCATGTTTTGACTTTGGAGGGATATTTTTTTTGGATTAAATAGAGACATAATATTTTTATGTCAAGATTCGAATCCACACAAAATTAAATAATATAATCATTTTTAATCACTAGGTCAATTAATAGATGATATTTTAATTTTATAGATTTAGCGTTAACTATACAGTAATTTTTGTCTACTTCTCCACTTAGTTGAGGGTTTTAAATCGATTCATATTGTGGCAAATTGAGCGAAGAAATTAAACGCAAGATCATGATGTCATACATACGCCAAGTCATGAAAACTTGTTTATAACCAAAGGGTTCAAGCTTTCAACTTTCGGCATTAATTATAGTACAGTGAGTACCGTTGATGCAAGCAATTAGAGACTTCTGAGAAAGAAATCTAAAAAAAGAAAGAAAGGTAAACAGAGAGACTTTTGAGATATTATCTAATAGCTACTGAATGTGAAACGATGAAAGAAAGAAAAAAGTGATGTACAGCTGTAAGACTCTTAAAGAAACTCTTGAGTGATGTCACAAGGACGGTGCATAAATTGAGCGACTTAGTTGATGCTAAACGCTATGTCCGGTCGAGTGTGACAAGCATAGAGTAAGACGCCAACTATACTACGAAACTCTTGAGGATCAGTCAAAGGACATCCATCATCTTGAGTGAGCTTTACGGATGGAAGTATGGGAGTTGGTGTAGACTTAGCCTGACTCATTTTTGTCTTGTGGAGAAGATCAAGAATATATTTTCGTTGGCTAAGAAACATCGACCCTTCAAGCCGTTTCGCTTCAATACCAAGGAAAAATTCCAACTTGCCCAGATCTTTCCAAGTAAATTTTTCATTCAAGCTGACTATAACATCATTGATAGCAGCATCAGATTGTCTGGTGACAATGATGTCATCAACATACACTAACAAGTATGTGAGAGCACCGGTTTTATCATAAATGAATAGAGAAGCATCAAATCCAAATTCTCGAGAGCCAATTTTAAGGTGATTTGTTGTACCGATTGCGCGGGGCTTGCCACCATACAACGCCTTTTGTAACAAGCACACAAGAGGTGTCCCATCTGAATTGGTGTGCTCAAACCCCGGAGGTTGTTGTATGAATACTTCCTCGCTTAGTTCTCCATTAAGGAACGCATTATTAACGCCCACTTGCCGCAGCTTTCATTCATTCGTGACAGCTAGAGCAAGAACAATATTCAATGTAGAAAATCGCACAACCAGACTGAAGGTGTCCCTAAAATTTTGGTCGGGTATTTGAGAGAACCTTTTCGCAACAAGACGCGCCTTGTATCTAGCAACCGAGCCATTAGGATTTCGTTTTATGCGAAAAATCTACTTGCACCCTACTGGTTTACGACCTTCTGGGGTGACCAACTTCCAAGTGCCATTATTTACAAGAGCATTAAATTCAGCAAGAGCACCTTCTTTTCACAATGGTGACTGAACAACCTGCTCTATTGTGTTTGGAACCTTTTCTTCGAGAGGCATAACCATCCAATACAATTTTGGTTTAAAAATTCCCCGCTTACTCCTAGTAACCATAGCATGACTGTTGGTTGTCACCACGTTATTATCACAAAAATTAGAACCAATAAAACTCTGATTTGAGTCACCAACAGAAGGTAAAATAGTAGAAATATTGTAACCACATTGTTTCTCATCATTAACTAACCCAGCAGTGCGCGACACACCTTTACCATTTGTACTAGCCATGTTGAGCTCTTCATCATGAAAAGCCAATGTATCATTGCTTATGGATACTGGACTCGGAATAGTGGCAATATGTGAACTATTTAGGGGAGACTCGCAATCTGAACTGAGAGGAACATGCACTGGAGAAACATCAGCAACTTGAGGGCCACGCGAGGAAGTAGCCTGCGAAACAGCAGGCGATGAAGGCATCTAGACTAGAGACATTTCAGGTGCAGCTCTCGAACCAGTGGGTAAAGATAGACCAACACTCGACAAAGTTTCATGTACTGCTGGTGTTGTAGAATCACATTGTTGTCCAGAAGTTGACGGTGATGTTTCATGAACCATTGGGAATACACGCAAGGAAGGAGACTTAAAAATGCACTCAACAGACTTTGGCACTTGGAATGTTGTTTAGTTTTTGCAAATGGAAACAACGACTCGTTAAACACCAAGTGTCTAGAAATAATCAATTTACTTTGAGGAGTAAGGTACTTGTAGCCCTTGTGTTGTGAAATGTATCCAAGAAAAACACACGGTTGTGACCGAAACTCAAGTTTGTGCCTTTAGAATGGTCTAAGAAACGGAAAACACTGACACCCAAAGACACGCATAAAAGTATAATCTGGCAGCTGATGCAAAAGTTTTTCAGAGGGTGAAACACCACCCAACACCTTTGTAGGCAGTCCATTTATCAAATAGACTGCGCTAACCAACGCATGAGACCAAAACTGCAACAACAGTGATGCCTGAGCAAGAAGAGTGAGGACAAGTTCAACTATATAACGGTGCTTGCGTTCCACAATGCTGTTTTGCTCCGATGCATGTGGGCAGGTTAACCGATGTTTAATTCCAGACTCAGCTAACACCAGTGCGAGGTTGCGATATTCTCCTCCCTAGTCATTCTGAATTTCTTTGATTTGAGCACCAAATTGATTCTGAACTAACTTGGAGAACAACTTGAAAGCTTGAACAGCTTGGGACTTGTCTTTCAATAAGAACAACTAGGTGTGTCTAGCAAAGGCATCAACAAAAGATGCATAGTAAGCATATCCATCAGACTTAATATGGGCAGGACCCCACAAATTAATAAATACTAATTGAAATAGCTCATTGTAAACAGTGCTCGAATCAGAAAATGGAAGCTTGTGGCTTTTGCCAAGCTGACAAGCAGAACACAAATCCATTTTATTAAAATTAGAAATGCGAACATTACAAATTTTTAGAACAGAATGCAATGTAGCAGTAGCCGGATGCCCTAATCTACGATGCCAGAGTTCAAGATCTGTGCACCTCTTATTTTCTAAACATACTTTAGTATTATGAACAGACGGAACAAAAGACTTATTGAAAACATAAAGCCCTCCATCTTCAGTACCTCTCAACAGCTCTTCCCCAGAAACTTCATCACGAACAACACAGTGGCTTGCATGAAACTGAAAGAAAACCTTGTTGTCTCTAGCAAACTTTGAGACCGAAACCAAATTCTCAGTAACATGAGGCACAAGAAGTAAGTCACGCAAAACTAACACACGAGATCTAGAATCAAAAGAAGAGCTACCAATCTTAGAAATTGTTAAGCCATTACCATCACCAACCAGAAGTTTACCTGGGCCAGAGTAGTCAGTACAGTGTTGCACATTGGACACATCAAGTGTAACATGATGCGTGGCCCCGGTGTCTACAAACCACTGATTATGCGAGCCATTACTGGTAGTCATCTGTCCTGAAGAGCAATGTTAACAGCCAGCCGAAGTAGTTGGCATCCCTGTAGAAGTTGTCATATTAGTATCAGTAGCGCAAATATTAGCAGGGGGATAACCTTCCGTATTCCGTGAGGCATTTGAAGTGGCCGAAACTCTTGGACAAACTGTTGTCAGAGCGCCGATAGAAGCGATCCGTGAGATGACCCATCTTGCCACATAATCGGCACTGAAAATGATTATGGTTCCGCCCTCTACCACCATTATTGGACTGAGGACGATAAGATCTTTGACCAGAACCTCCAGTGGACTGCTCAATGACGTTAGGAGTAGTAGAGGACAGCTGAACGTTATGAACACTCATAGGCACTGAGTGAGCCTGTTCAAACATGTTTTGCTGAGCCTCGGCATCAACAAGAACCGTCATGACTCCATCTAGAGTGAAGGGCTCACGGCTGGCAGTGATGACTGCAACGAATGGTTTATATTCGCCAGGGAGTCCGTTTAGGATAGAAGCAATATGCTCCGTCGTAGATACCGGACTGCCACAAGACGCGAGAGCATTGCAAATTTCCTTAACACGAGAAATGTAGACGTGCTTACTTTGATCTCCCTTAGGAATAGAACGAAGTCGAAAATGTAGACTTATGAGTCATAACTGTTGTTGTAGACTTGCTACTAAAATACTCAACAATAATCGCCCAGATCTCGGTTGAGGTTTCTGCTCCAACAAAGTGTGTGAGTAGATGTGAACTCATGGTGGCCAAGACGCAATAGCGCTATCCTGAGCCACAAACGCCTCATATTTCTCATTGTCCGAGACGGTGCCATCAGTCGAGTGAACAGTTTCAGGCGGAGCTTTTATCTTGCCGATGAGAAACTTCTCAAGACGGCGGCTTCGCACCGTGAGAAGCACCTGTTGTTTCCAAACCAAGAAGTTCGTCTCATCTAACAAAACATTTACTCGTTTGTTAGCGAACGAACAACCACCGGAAGAGAAAGAACCAGATCTGGCCAGAACATCATCACCAGACGGAGAATTAGAGGGCTGCGCCATGGAAGAAGCCGAAAGAAACATAATCGTCATCGGAAACTCTCTGATCAGCAGCGGAAAACGAATCGCACAGATAACCCAGCGAATGATACCATGTTGATGCAAGCAAATAGAGATTTCTTCAGAAATCTAAAAAGAAGAAAGGTAAACAGAAAGACTTTTGGGATATTATCTAATGGCTATTGAATGTGAAATGGTAAAAGGGATGTTTATTGGAATGTGATGTACAGTTGTAAGGCTTTGAAAAAGGTTTATTGGAATGTTTAGCCACAGATGCAATGCATCAGGCTTGAGTCAAAAGACTCTTTATATAACCCCAAGACTATAATCAATCTGATATTATTTACAAGGCCGTTATATTAACGGGCTCTGACCACTTAACAACCCAAACTCAACAACTCATAACAGCTTTGACTTTTCTTTTAACTTCTTCGACTGACATCGTCGTCAGCTTACTCCAACAAACATTCAATTCACTTCTGGCTTTGTTTCGTCCTCTTGCAATCGCTATCCAAATATGTATAAATTCTTGTTGCTGACCTGAGAAAATGGACTGTTCAGAATTCAATGCCGTTGCCAACATATCATTGCAGCCTTTAAGCTCATTAAATTCTCACTTCACTAAGTTTTTTTTTTTTTGGTTCCTTAAGAAGATTATATGAAAGGAACTATTAATCCAATAATAAAGTTATAAAATAAAGAAATCACTTTTGAGCTTTGAGTGACACTAGTTTTTGTATGGGCCGAAATCAATGACATGGATTGGGCCATCAATCCAAAATGAGACGAAGAAAAAAAGACAAAACAATGTATTGATGTCGGCTTTGATTTAGAAACAACCTTTATTTGTTCATCAAACGCGTTTGGTATGAATTATGAAATAAATAAATAAAGTATTTGGTTTGTTGGGGTTTTACTTTATGAATAAATGAAAAAGATGTTTGAGAACACATGGCATTGGCAACCCAGAGTTGGCGTCCCAAAAGCAAACTAATTTCGAGTGACTAGGAAATCACATAGTGTCTTCGAGCGAAAACTGGGTATAAGTCGGCTGGTTTTTATATAGGTCCCAGCCTGAAGAAATACCGTGCTCTATTGAAGAATGGCATCGGTTATAAGGATTGGCAGGTCGGGCACGGCAATTATAGGTCCCTCCTATTTTTTTTTTTATACAGGTCGGTCACCGAAGAATGTTCGTATTAGTCAAAAGCGTAAATTGAGGACCTTTCCCAGTTCCACTTCGCAGGTTCTAACACCTGGACCCCCCCAACTGTTCAGATACTTGGTCGGCGCCTTAACACACCCTTTGTCTTAAATCCTTATCCTTAAATCTTAATCTTGAACCTAAACTAAAACATTGATGTAATTAAGGGAAAATAGATTAAATAGTGGAACAAACATAAATCTGATTTCTCTCCGACCTTACTGTCTCACGCGCTCCCCCACTCATCAGGCATCATACGGGACTGAGGTGTTACGACACCATTGGTCGGATTCACATTTTTTTAATACATCAACTAAACCATCAATATCGCTTCGTTTTAGCGGTTTGACAGAGCCGACCACTACATGATCGCATCCCAGTCTCCGAACAGTTCCAGGCAATGAACCCATTGCTGAAATCGAAGACAATAAAAGCTACCCTCTGACTCTTAACCGTCTGTCGGTTCTTATTGCTTGTTTTTAATTATTTATTCATTTCTGCAGGGAGCCTTCAATCTTCATGTGGAGTGGATATACTCAGATTTTTTTTTTCTTCCCAATGTTGTATCAGCTCGGCTTCCTTGTCAGTTATCTCCAAGCCAGCCGCCAACAAACACCGTTCTTACACGATTCCTACGACTCGAATTTTTATGTAACTTCATTGGTTTTCTCTTTTCCTGATAGTATTGTCGAAGATGTTTGGCTTTAACGTTTACCAACTAGATCAGCCATTATTATGGAAAATTGATTTGCCTTTTAAGATTATAATAATACATCCCACAGAATGTTTTGCTTTGCATAATGGTATCTACAAATTAGAGTACCCACATAAAAGTGGATTAAGCGTACAAGTTTGTTCTAAAATTCCCTAATTAAATATACTAAGCTGTCATTATCAGCCCATTCTAATTTCTACGGAACACTACTAGCCGCCAAGAGATGAGTCCAAATACTCTACTGCCAAATTAAATATAGATCAAACCAAAACAAGTTTCTTAAAACAGAAACCTGCTCTGCTCAATTATTCTATTTTTTTACCTTCAAAAGTAAGAATATCTTTGACCCAATCTCTAGGGTAGTCCAAAGCCGTTACTATGGGAACATTTTATTTATATTTCGTATTGTATTTATATATATTGGCCAGATTTTACAATTATTTAATCCTCCAACGATTTAGTCAGTTTTATTTGGAATTTTTATGATTTTTTAAAGTAAAAACTTTTTGACAATTTAACGGGGTTTTTTTCTGAACAAACAAAAACTAATTACTCCATCCTAAGTATAACTTTATAATTGATAAAAAATTACAAAGTTTGATTTAGAGCAGTTATATGTAGATTTGAATAGATGAGCAGTTATATATTTATATATATATATCGATGTGGTTATTTTTAAAATGTATATATTAAATTGAAATTAAATATATATAATTACATTGAGAGTTATTATTTTATACATTGACAATGAATCTACTCTATAAATGTGTATAATTTTTATTTTAAAACCTAAAAATTAAACCTATAATTTTAAGGAAGATTTTACAACGCTTGACGAGTACCGCTGAGCACTATTAACGATGAGCACCGTTGAGCACCATTAAATTGATTTATAAAGATTAAAAATCTAAAAGACCCAAAGTATAATTATAAATTATTTAAAATAAAATATTGATTAAATTATTTTTCATATATATAATATTTGTAATTTTTTAAATAATTGGATCAAATACTAACCTTAGTCAATGTAAAAAATCAAAACCCTAAACTCAAAACCCAAAATTCAAAACCCAAAATCATAAACATTAAACCCATAGCACTAAACTAGCTCAAAACCTTAAATTATAAACCCAAAACCTTAAATCATAAACCATAAATTTTAAACTCAAAACTATAAACTATGAACTTAAACCTCTAAAACACTAAACCAAAAACCCTTAACTCAATAATGCTATAAGAGTTATGACGAGTACCATAAATTAAAAAAAAAACTAAAGAAAAAAAATTAACATTCTATGAAACTCAGCTCATGGTTTAGTGTTTTATGTTTAGGGTTTGTGATTTGTGGTTTATGGTTTCGAATTTTAGGTTTTGAGTTTAGTGTTTATAGTTTAAGATTTAAGGTTTTTTATTTTTTAAATTGACAAATGTTGATATTTGATCAAATTATTTTAAAAAATTTAAAATATTATATATAAAAAATAATTTAATTAATATTTTATTTTAAATAATTAATTATTACATGTTTAAATAATTTATAATTATATGTTGAGTCCTTTAAATTTTTAATCTCTATAAATTAATTTAATGGTGCTCATCGTTAGCGGTACTCATCGGTATTAGTGCTCGGCTGCACTGTTGAACGTGACAAACTCATACTAATTTTAAACACTAAACACAAAAACCTAAAATATAAACCATAAACTCTAAATCTTAAACTAACTTCCTCTATAAAAAATAATTTTTCCCCTATCGATATATAAAGTAATTTATTTTACATTAAATCACAGTATATGTCCATTCAGCGAATCTAATTACCGTATTTTACTCTTCTATTTCTCTCTCATTGCTGGAACCTCATAATTATCCTTCCATTATACCATAATAAACGCCGCTTACCACGCTTTGACGCTCACCATGATTTTTTCATTTAATTTTTAAATGAAGGTATGGAAAAAGACAATTTTATCCCATCGACAAAACTCTATTTTCGGTTTTTACTTGTACTTTTATTCGTGTCAACAAAGTGTAATATAGTGATATTACATTAGTTTGGTTATGCAAAATCAACATGATTTTACGTAGAATAATTGTTTGAATTAATAATAAAAATGTGATAATCAAATTAGACATGTTATTTTAATAAAAATAATTCTTTTAATAATTTTAAAAGTGTAGTATCTATTCATAATTTTTTTAATCTTTTGATATGACAGATACATACATATTTTGTAAAATTAATTAAATTTGAGACTTCTAAAATGTATATAATTCTTTTTTTTATACCGGACCACTCGTGGGAGATTAAATAATTGTATATAAGGTTTAATCGTAAATGTTCATGTCCCAAGTGTTGTTTTATAAATATTATAGCAGTTTAATTTTTTTGTTAAAACAAATCACTGATTATCTAAAAGATAAGTATAATTTTACAAATGAATCCTTATTAAAAAAGTTTTATTATTCTATCCTATGCACTCAAATTATAATCAAAATTTTAATTTGATCCCACACTTTACGATGTGTTAGTCGGATTATCAGTCAACACAATTTGAAGCAAGTGATTAAAGACTCATGTTGACATCTAATCTCTTTCCTTAGGTCTTGAATTCTAGTCCTAGTAGGAGCAATTCTCTCTTCCCCTCCCCCTAGGTAAAAATTGTTAAAAATAAATCGACTTAAATTTAATTCCAACAAGTGATTATAGTGAAAAAACAGATGATGTTTATCTTAAGAAACTCAAGTTCAAATTGCATTTCTTTGTTTGCAACTGTGTGTGCATCATTAAAAAGTTAAAAAATATATGAACAGATATTAATTTGTAATCAACTTTTAGAAATATACTTGAAATATGTGAATTAAATCGTAAACATGTATAAAGATCAACTTAGAGTTGAGGCAAAAATTTGAGGATGTTGACGAAATTATTACTATTATTTATTGTTGAATTATACAGCGAAGCAAAAAGCATATGGTGAGGGCAAATTTGAGAGTTTGCGGTTGGAGAAATCTTTCTGTTTACATAAAAGAAAAACAATGGGTGGTTAACTGTTAAACTGCTACCTTCCTTAATAATTCATTACCAATTATCCAAAAATAGCTGCAGACGAAGGGAGTTGAACGAAGCCAAACAGAAACAACAAAGGAGGAAAACAAAACCCAGAATCTCTCAAGGTTGTATGAATCAAACGAATGATATCTCAAAGACCCACAAATGCTTTAGACAGAACATGCAAATTGCAAATACTCAAGAAAGAGAGAGAGAGAAATGGAAAAATAAATTGATGGTTGGATACAGCGAAGCAGATGTTAAAGAGTCCCCCACCCTTCTCCTCCTTCAGCACGCTGATTTGTCATAATAATATTATATGCATGCATGTATGATGTATGCATACATGTGTATGTATATACATGTTCTTCTTTTTGGTTGTGAATACGAAAGAGAGAGAAAAAAGTTAGGTCTTTGATTTTTCATTGGACAACCTTGCCTACTACTGCCGTGGCGTGGGTACCCACTAGCAGCTTTTTTGTTTTTCTTTTCTTCTCATTCTGCAATTCATTTTATCATCCTTGTTTCTTTTTCTCTCGCCCAGTTCTGTTATTGTAACTTGGTATAGCCGTATAGGTAGGATTATAATATATATTTATATGTAAAGTTTCTTTTTTTAATAAAAAAATTCGGCTTTCTCAAACAGTAATGATTTTCTCGTTAGGGGTATCGTTGCTGAGGAATCTGAGGAGTTTTGGTTGTGAAAAAGTGGCAGTTATTATCATTACAGCATTAGAAAAACAACAACAGCAGCTAGAAGAGGAAGAGGAAGAGGAAGAAGAAGAAGAAGGCCGTCACCAAAAGAACAAAAAGAGGATACACACCACTGCTGCTGCACGAGTGCTTGAGGAACAAGGGCAGAGACAAACAAGCTTTGGCCTTTGATTGATTTGATCACACCCTTCTGTTGTTGTTCTTGGTTTTGCTCTTTTTCCCCTGTTTTTTTTGTTGGGTTCTATGTCTCAACCAAGGCAATTCCAAATGGTGGGTGGTAACAATCCAGGGCAGTTCAATGACACGACTTTTACGAAGATCTTTGTTGGTGGATTGGCTTGGGAAACTCAAAGAGATACCATGAGGCGTTATTTTGAGCAATTTGGAGAGATTCTGGAGGCTGTTGTGATCACAGATAAGAATACTGGGAGATCCAAGGGTTATGGCTTTGTAAGCTTATTTCATCCCCTTTTCATTACCAAAGCTCTGTTTGTTTGTTTGTTTCCCTTTGTTATTCATGATTTGAATTTTTCATATTTTGTTTCCAGGTTACGTTCAAGGATCCGGAGGCAGCCATGAGAGCATGTCAAAACCCTTCACCTATCATCGATGGAAGGCGAGCAAACTGCAATCTCGCCGCATTGGGTGCTCAAAAGACTCGTCCACCAATTTCCCAACATGGTTTCTTTCTTCCCTTCCCTTCCCATTTCTTTGTTAGCATATATTTGAAAGAAAAAAAAAAACCCATTTTTTTGCTATACTGGGGAAGCATTTTCATCTTGGTTATGATCTAATGAAATGATATACAGGGGCAGGACGGTTTAGACCAGCACCTGGTCCTGGATTGATGGCACCATCTGGCTACCATGGTTCCTCCTCGGGTTATGTCCAACAACAACAACAACCTACTGGTCAATATTCAATTCCTTACTCAGCTTATGGGTGAGTTCAATATTGTAGATAGTATTGAAATTCAATGGCATTGGTTTTTAACCTGCAATTTTTCATTCTCTATTTGTTTACTTTCAGGTATACTGGATATTCACAAGAAGGGATTTACCCTTTGGTTAGTGTTTACAGAATGACATATCAGATCAGTTTCTTGACATTGCTTTAGCTGAAATTAATCTTGTTTTGCAGAACTATTATAACCTCTATGGAGGTCAACAGTTTTCACCTTACTACACAGCCGGGACATCGATGACATCGGGGATGTTTCATAATTTGTACCCACTTTATGCTCAGTATGCACAGAATAATCAAGCTCATGGTTTTGGAGCTCAATACCCGCAAATTGTACAATATCCTTATTTGCCTCAGCCGTATAGCTCGACGGGTATGCCGTCTGTTCCATCTTCAATGTCCATGGAAGCAACTAGCACAGGTGATTGTTTTGCAAAGCTTCTAGATACATTAGTACTTCTACTGTAGTTTGAACCCGTTAATCTTTTGGTTTGTAAGTGCTGATTGCAAGAAAACTTAAATGCAAAATGTGCTTATAGGTGTTAATCATCAAACAATATCTGCAGCAGGTGTTGCAGCAACAACTACGACGACAACAGCACCTTCAACAGCAGCAGCAACAACTACGACAACAACAACACCTCCAACAGCAGCAGCAACAGCTACGACAACAACAACACCTCCAACAGCAGCAGCAACGAAAATATCACCACCTACAGCAACAACCGGGGTAGTGGGAACGGTACCAGGTCCGTCACAAGATCCCGAGACACCAACTGAAAAGAAACCACCGTGTTAGGTTGCGGTTGCGGTGTGTGGTGTCCATTACAAGACAACCGAGATCTTCAGAAAGAGGAAACATTTGAGTAAAAGGAATACAACAAGTTACTGATTCTAGATAAGGATGCTTAATGCTCGATCAACTAGCATAACAAGAAATGGAACTCAGGTAAATTCCGGACAGGGGATTGTTCAGTCAAGGAACGGGCGTTTCATACATAAACCTCGTCCCACTAACTGTCTACAATTCATTTCCCGTTCACGCTCGGTAGGACTGTTTTAGTATCATCATCATCTGCAGACATCAATTCATCACACAAGTTTGGTCTTAGGAGCTAGTAGGATAGGGGAGTCTTTTAATTACTTTGTTTAGGCCTAGGAGAATAGAATCACATTCATTCGTGTATTTGCAATTTGCATAGGGTGGAAACTAAATATTGGCTTTGGATTCCACCTTAGACACTAAGTATTAGACAATTTCGTCTTGGTTGCAGAGAGCATCCGATGACAGTGTTGTTCATATCTGTAGCAAAGTGGTTCAAAAGATTGATTTTGTATCTTTGAACCCCAAGTTGATTTATTGGTCCAAGAAAAAGGGGGAGCTCGGATAGCTCACCCATTATCGTGTAATTCTCTTTCCTTTTTCATTATTCCTGATTGATATATTTATAGGTTTCAAAAGTAGGCTAAGTTAGGGTAATAAGATGGTATTAACACATAATTATATCTCTGTTGTATTTCGACTTTCACTTTCAATGTGTATTCCCTTTATTTAATGGATCAAATCTTTGCTTTTTCCCCATTGCCATCACTTTTGGGGTTCGACGCCGTGCGTCTGTAATAACTCATATGTGCATGTGATTTGGGAATCCAAGGGAATGGGATCTCTCATATGCGATATGACTAAAAGTGAGTCAATGACCCTTTTTTAAGGTCAAAAACATGCATGTTGGTGGTGTGTGTTTTATGGCCCATCTTAGCTCGCCATCTCAATTTGGAACTGACTTGTTCTTTGGCTGCGAACTTAAAGTTAATTTTGTATTAATAGTTGCATTGTGAATAAATTTAATAAAAGATTTTTTTTAGAAATATATATTTTAGAATTTAAATAAAATGAAATCAGATAAATTTACTCAAATGATAAAAAAAGGTAATTATGATATTGAAACCAATATGGCAATACATGAAACCAATATGCTAGTATTAGTAAAGATGTCGGTGGTTGGCGAAGCTGCGTGCTCTTACGCTGCATTGATTCTCTACGATGATGGCATCCCCATTACTGTATCCTGACCTTTCTGCATATTTGGATTTATAATTTCCATGATACGACGGATTAATTTGGGCAAAACCCCGGAAATCAGAAGGGTAACAAAAAATATATATTTCTCGTATCGATGGGAATCTGGTTTGTTTGTTTCTTTAACTGTAGCTAATAGGCTGAGAAGATTGCAACACTAATTAAAGCTGCAAATGTCTCCGTTGAATCTTACTGGCCAAGTTTGTTTGCCAAGCTTTTCGAGAAGTGCAACATTGGTGATCTCATAATCAATGTTGGCTCTGCCGGTGCTGGTGCTACGGTTGCTGCAGCTGCACCTGATGCAGCCACTGCCGGAGGTGCCGCTGCCGCACCGCCTCCTGCTGAGGAAAAGAAGAAGGTGGGTGGGACTAAAAATTACAAATTAATCAGTGAATCTTGTCACCCTTCTTTACTATTTCGTTGCACCTTTTGTTCCGATATTTGAATTCTTCGGTAATTTTGCAGGAAGAGCCTGAGGAATCGAGTGACGATGATATGGGATTCGGTTTGTTCGATTAGGAGCTCCTTTCTGTGTATGAAGCAGTTGATTACTGGTTCATTGCATTAAGCTACGGCAGTAGTTATTTTCTTCATTTTTGACTTTGTATAGTTGAATCTTCCTATATAAATAAGCATTCTAGCCCAATTTTTTACATTCATCATCGAGTGTTGAATTGCCGTGCATGCTATTTTTTTGTTTAACTACTGTCATCTAATTCATTGATCAACTAATACAGATTGAGTTTTGCAAAGCCCATTATAGACTATTCTTTTATGCTAGTTTTTTTTTTCATTTACAGTATCAATATTCGAACCTTGACCTGATTTAAAAGACCTAGCACTTTGTCTCGTTCGACTAATTCAACTGCAATTTTAACCAACTTACACAAAGATCATAGATTGGTTGCTACAGGTAAGTAGGATCAAAGTTGAATGAAACTGCAGTAATTCTTTGATCACGTTGTCCTAGTAAGAGAAACTATGGTTTGAAGGTTGATTATGCTGTGAAATGTTGTCCATTATATATCTTATTAAATAGTATTTGAAAAATCGAGTTTAGTTGAAAAGGACATTGACCTCATCCACTGCCAGGTTGGAGGTTTTAAACTTTTCAATCGGCCTTATCAAGTTAAAAGCCTATGGCCCCAAACGGATGGTACATATTTAATGCTAAGCCCACTTCCCATGTCAAATCAAATTTGCCTCTTTTGACTTTTTCTATTATGGGTAATTATTCTAGAGGTATTTGGCTGAATATTTTTTTAAAGAAAAAATTAAAGAAATATCCTTTAAAAAGAAAATTTAAAAAAATATTTTCAATTCGAGTCACGTAGGTCGAATTCGCGTTCTGCAGAACAAGAATTTTGAACTCGAGTTTTACAAAACACAAGTTCCGTGTTAAATGGATATGTAAGAAAAATAAAGTTAATTTATCAAGTTTTTTATTACACAAAACTCGCATGTTACAAAACGCGAATTCGCCCTACGTAGGCTGAATGAGAGGTATTTTTCTAAATCTTCTTTTGAGGGTATTTTTCCAAATTTTTTTCAAAATAGAATATTCAGCTAAAAATGCCATTATACCATGCTGCAGTAGAAAAATTTTATTTTCATAAGCATCTTAATTTTAAGGGTTAGAGATATAGTTTATGTTCCATAGGTTAGGGGGTTTAGTTTTATGTGCTTAGAATTTAGGTATTATGGTTTAAATTTAGAGTTTAGGGTTAGAATATAGGGGTTATAGGTAAAAACTTAAATCCCTACTATATTACCCTAAATCTTAAATTCTAACCATAAACTCTAGATTCTAAACCCATAAACCGTAAGTGCATCATATATTTCCCTTTTTATTATTTGGATGGGTAATATAATAGCTTCTGTTAATCACTTGTTAGTGAAAATCTCGAGCCCAAATTAGAAGGTTCGAATCTACCTCAGAACCATATTTACAAACATGCATAAAAACCATCACCTTATTCAACCAATTCAAACTTCTCACCCTAATTGTCTAGGGTACTTTTAGTTTTACCGGTTTTCCTTTTATTTTTGTTGTTGAGTAGGGTGACGTCATTAGCCTTTGGCAGTCTTTAACCAAATTGTCAATTGTCATTATCCTTGTTATGTTCTACTTCAACTTTTACATCTCTTTAATTTTTATTTTTAGTGGGATTAAGTTTAGTAAGTCTTCTCATTTTATCTACTTTTATACCACGTTCTGTTTAGTTTTGTGTTAATTTTGTTTGTTATTATGCTACGTTTTTTTCTCATCATTTTATTGATTAACTCTTACAGTCTTACTTTAGACTCTGGGGTCTTCAAACTAACTGCTACTATTATCGGTAAAAAATAAAAACTTATCACTGTAGTTGTTACGTAAATGGGTTATACAAGTGAACTTATTTAGATCATTTGGTTTAATTCGGAGAATACTAAACGACACGTTGAAGAACATGAATTGTTGCATCGATTCCAACAAAAAAGAATCACAATTTTAACTGTCTCGCTTGCAGTTTAGCTGAACTTCCCGTTAATTTTGGTGGCTTTCCTTAGTTTTCCATGTTCATCAAAATTTCCCCACAGGCGATTATTCCCACATCTTCCCCTCGTTTCCTCCGCCCTGTTCCCCCCTCGCTTATATCTCTGTCCCTTTCTTTCTATTTTCCCTTCACCTCCCCATTTTCTCTTCTTCCCGAGCTCTTTCCGTATCAGAACTAAAATCAACAAAAATGGCTACCGCTTTTTCTGCAGCCAAGTTCAATACCCAACCTTTCCCTCTTAATCCCACTTCCACTACATCTCATGACACCCCCCTCGCTTTCGCCAAACCCACCTCCCAATTCCTCGGATCTACCCGCAAACTCCGCCTCACTTCCTCCTCCAAATTCAATCTCAGCCATCGATCTGGGGCCGTCGTCGCCGTCTCCGATGTCGTTAAGCAGAAGACGTCCAAATCTGCCCCCACTCTGGTAAAATCCCATTTGTCATACTCATAGTCAACTTAAGTCATGGTTCTTATCTGCTTCCCTAACAGATCTAGATTTTTGTTCAATTTTGCTTCTTTTTTTGTTTTCAGCTAATAACGAAAGAGGAAGGATTGGAATTATACGAGGATATGGTATTAGGAAGAGCATTTGAGGATATGTGTGCTCAGATGTATTACAGAGGCAAAATGTTTGGGTTTGTTCATCTTTACAACGGCCAAGAAGCTGTTTCCACTGGTTTTATTAAGCTCTTGAAGCAGCAAGATTCTGTGGTGAGCACGTACCGTGATCACGTGCACGCCTTGAGCAAAGGTGTCCCGGCACGTGTCGTCATGAGCGAACTCTTCGGTAAGACCACCGGCTGCTGCCGCGGCCAAGGTGGGTCGATGCATATGTTTTCCCGTGAACACAATCTGCTCGGTGGGTTTGCCTTTATCGGTGAAGGGATTCCCATTGCCACGGGAGCAGCTTTTACCTCCAAATACAAGAGGGAGGTTTTAAAAGAAGCGGATTGTGATCATGTTACCTTGGCGTTTTTCGGGGATGGGACTTGCAATAATGGGCAGTTCTTTGAGTGCTTGAACATGGCGGCTTTGTGGAAATTGCCCATTGTGTTTGTTGTTGAGAATAATTTGTGGGCTATTGGGATGTCCCATTTGAGGGCTACTTCTGATCCACAGATTTATAAGAAAGGACCTGCCTTTGGGATGCCTGGCATCCATGTCGATGGAATGGATGTCTTGAAGGTCAGAGAAGTGGCTAAGGAGGCAATCGGCCGGGCTAGGCGAGGTGACGGTCCGACATTGGTGGAATGCGATACTTATAGGTTTAGAGGACACTCATTGGCTGACCCTGACGAGCTTCGTGACCCTGGTAAACATTCGATTGTTTTTATAGCTTTGTGATTTGCTACTTGCCATTAATTACATTGCAACTTCGAATGGTAAACAAGAACAATCTGCATGCATGTGTGTTGTACTGATCCTGTAATATTGTCTTAAAGTTGAAGTGATTACTTTGTTTTCTAGACTCTGTATGCTCCATAAAGATCGGTTCGTTATGTTACAGTTTAGGCATAGTGATTGAAAGATAAATGCTTGTGTTTTCAGATTCTTAGGGATGAAGTTATGAGTTTCGAAGCGAATTACTGATCCTGAGCAATATTGTACATGATTCTGTTTTTAATTTCGGTGTTTTTTAAGAAATGTGAACCTTTGTCAATGTCTTGCTACTTCTTTGGCAGCTGAGAAAGCTCACTATGCTGCAAGAGATCCCATCACAGCCCTGAAGAAGTACCTGATTGAGAACAGTCTGGCCAGTGAAGCAGAACTAAAGGCCATAGATAAGAAGATAGATGAAGTGGTAGAGGATGCTGTTGAGTTTGCAGATGAAAGCCCCGTCCCTGCTCGGAGTCAGCTGCTCGAAAACGTCTTTGCCGATCCAAAAGGTTTCGGAATTGGACCTGATGGTCGATATAGATGTGAGGATCCGAAGTTCACTGAAGGCACTGCTCATGTCTAAGCTTTCAAAGCAGGACAGTAATCAATCTATTTATACACACTTTTTGTTATTGCATGATCTCATATATTCAGTTCGTGCTAGCAATTTTTTTAATGTTTTTTTGTGTAACAAGTATGTGTTCCTTAAGTTATCTGTCTATTTAAAATTCTGGTTTTTCTAATTTAATCTCGATTTGTTTCCCAACTTAACTCTTCCTATATTCACTCGACTCTTAATGCATAGCTCTTTGCTAGGAACTGTAGTGGATGGAAATTCAACCTTGGATACATATACAGTGGAGTGGTTTGAAGGTTTTATTGTTTGTTTCATTTTATGATAAGAGCAAATTGTGTATCCTTGTCTTACTAATGTTATTTTACAAGTAGTGGAAGTGGCTGAGTGAAGCTTTTCATACTTTAGTCATCGTCTATCTCCATGTGAATGATGATAGGTGCTGAGTTGCCTTACCCTGTTGGGTGTTTTGTTGTTTACCTGAACACCAACTTGTTTATTATCCTTTTCCCTTTTCTTGTGCTTATTATAAGCCTCAAAATTAGTTCAACTCCTCACCTCCATTTCACCAACAATTATTGCTATCCAATGCTGACCACTCGTAAATCGAAATGTCAAACTTATGCTCAACTGCTGAATATGACCTTGGTATGTATACCAAAGACGGATGAGAATGCTAGGGATATAAGCACATGGATCCCTAGGTGCGTAAATGAACAAAGCGTTTTACGAACCGTTCGTTTATGTTCGTTTATTAAGTTAAATGAATGAGTATGAACAAAATTTTTATGTTTGTTTAATAAACGAACAAAGACAAACAGAACTGTGTTCAGTTCGTTTATGTTCACGTACATACTCGTTTACAGGCTCGTTTATAAGATGAAAATGCTTGTGGATATATCTAAATATTACTTTTTGTTGTTGCAAAGGATGCTACATAAGTTCAAGTTGAAATATAAGTTTTATTTTATTTATTTATTTATTGTTAATTTAGTTAGCATTTTTTAATATATATAAACGAACACATTTGTGAACAAATAAGTGAACACGCTTGTGAACACTTAGACGAACATGTTTGTGAACACTAAACAAATGAGCAAGAATACCTTAATCAATAAAGACAATAAATATTGTTTTACGAATGATGGGTTTCTCTAAATGATAGATGTTAATTTCAATGAAAAAACTTTGATACACATGCCGTATAAACTTTAGTTTACACGTGCCGTTTAGTTTTCAGGGGTTAGGATTTTAGTTTAGGATTTAAGGTTTAGGAGTTTAGTTTGTAGGGTTTAAATTTAAGGTAACACAACCTGTGTATCAAAGTTTTACCCTAATTTCAATAGTAGGTATTTGTTTTTTAATTTACTTTTGGCTTTTCATTTATACGTACACGATTTTAGTGAACTTAGTTCTTAGATTTTCATGATATACCTCTCTTTGTTTCTATAAAATCAAGTTTATTATTTTTAGTTAAAAAATTTATTTTCATACTTGAGTACCAATTGAAAAAAAACAGAGCAATTTAAGAAAAATATCAAACTCAAGTGTCGGTATATATATATATATATATATATATATATATAATGAGTTTAAAAAGATTTAAAAAAAAAAAAAACTCTTTAAAACGAATGGATAGAAAGGTGAGGTGCAGGCGCCAGCATTACGCTCAATTGATCATCTTCATCCACTTAAACGTGGGTCCGTTTTATCCCCTACTCAAAAGCCATTGCTCATTTCATATCTGCGTTTTTACTCTCACTATCCACTCTATATATTTTCCATAATACTGATAATCAACTTTATATTTGATAATGTGTCGGTTAATATTATGTTTTTTTTTTAAAAAGATTTTGCTTACATTTGACTATGAGCCATGTATATTGTAAAATATGCTTTTATAATTGTTCCATTCAACTTTCAAACGGAATGAAATGGATCACCAAAGCTCTGTTACAGCAAAATCTTTTTAGTGTATACATTTTATATCTTTAGTTATCGTTGGAAAGATTCTTATTAGACTCTTCAAAAACATTTAAAATTTAAATTTTATTTGTAATTTTTTAATAGTATTAAGGTTATTACAAAGTAGTATCTGTTTAAATATATTCTTAATCTTTTGATAATACACATACTTTAAAAAAATAGTTATATTTTGATATACAAATTGTGTAAAAAAAATTACATAACCCTCCTACAAAATTTAAAACCTAAATCTCAAACCCTAGCACCCTAAATTCTAACCATAAACCTTAAATTCTACCCGCTACACACTAAACCCCTAAACATTAACCTAAAACTCTAAAGCCTAAAATTAAAAAGTTTGTGTAGAGTAAAGTTTACACAAACTTGTGTAGCAAAGTATTTTTTTTTAAGAAAAACGATTCAAACAATTCAAAGAATTCTAGGAATATAATTTATGCACAAATATACGCTAGTCTAGTTAATTTTTGTAACTAATCTAGATCAAGTTTTATATAAGTCTATTATTGAGCAACTTTCTCGACCCATATTTTTTTCTATTCACAACATCAAATTCGAACTTCTAATTTTACTTAAAATATTCAATATTTCATACCATTAAAACAACTAATTGTTGGTTCAATCTAATTAAATTTAAAATTAACTATAGATACTATTCTATATTAGAATCAAATGACAACAAATTTTATGAATCGAAAAGAAAAGAAATGTACTCTATTCACATCAAGCAAAACGCAAGATCAAAGCCACAAATCCTAGATTCTCTCAAGCATCCACGTGTATCATTCTCAACCATGAGATCCCGAGTGTGGTCACGGCATGCCACGTGGTGAAAACTTCAGAAAATATCTTTCCGCGGCTACCACACCAGTCCGAAACGTGTCTCTGCGGCCCCCACCACATAGCGTGGAGGATCACTAGATTTCACCACCTCCCATCACACGAAATCACGTTTAACAAAAGTGGTCCCTGTTGCGCCACATCAGCTTCACCAACCAGAAGCCAATGGCGGCTCACCTTTTGATCCAACTCCTCCTCCAACCGGCGTTTCTTTTATTAAAAAAAAAAAAAGTAAAACTTTGATACATTTGTGCAAATTCTAAATTTTTAATTTTAATTCTAAAAAATTAAACCCTACCCCTTAAATTTTAGATCCTAAATTATAAATAATAATTTTAAATTTTAAATCCTACAATTTAAACTCTTAAATTTTAAATCCTAAACTAAAATATTAACTCTTAGATTTAAAAGGCACGTGTAAACTAAAGTTTTAGTTTAAGTTTTTTTCTTAAAAAAATTCGGAGTCTTTTCTCTTTTTGTTTATTCAAAGAAGACGGAGATATTTTATTTGGTTTCCGCGGCCGTAAACGAAAGTCTGATATCAAATTATACACACCGGCGGTTTCCGATTCTCTCAAAACTTTGCAGATATTTTCTTCAGTTTTCTTTTTTTATTGGATTAAGGATGAGGTTAATTGGATAATTGCACTGCCAATACATTTCATTCCTTTCCACTTCATCCTACTCTGGTTTTCCCCTTCTTCTTTTCTCATTTACTGAGAAATAGGGTTTCCTTTTATGCTGTTACTGAATAGGGTATCTGAACATGGCCGTCGTTGAGATGGAAGCTGACGTGGAGGTAGGTGCGGCGGAGAAGAAGAATAACGACGAAAACGATGGATCCTTGGAGGTTGTTCGATGTGAAAGATTCTTACCGCGAATGGTTCTCAGAGTGCTTTTAGTCGAAGCCGATGATTCAACTCGTCAGATTATCGCCGCCCTTCTTCGTAAATGCAGTTACAGAGGTTTCTTCTTTACCTTTCCTTCATTTTGTTCAAATCGTTATTGTTCTATTTATCTAGATCTATCGATTAAATTCCCCTGCGTTTTTTAATGCCTAGTTTTTGAAAAAAAATTTATCTCACAGTAGTTGCGGCTGTTTCTGATGGATTAATGGCGTGGGAGACTTTAAAGGATCGGCCTCATAACATTGATCTTATATTGACTGAAGTAGAGTTGCCTTCAATATCTGGATATGCGCTTCTTACTTTGGTCATGGAACATGATATCTGCAAAAACATTCCAGTTATAAGTATGCAATTTCAACTAATTTTTTTATTGATGCATTACCATCTTTGTTTTATATTCTAAGTTTTTTTTTATCAATTGTACTTGATTAGAAATGAAGCTAAAATCTTTTTTTATGTATAATTAAACCAGTGATGTCATCGGAAGATTCGTTTAGCATGGTTCTGAAGTGTATGTTAAAAGGTGCAGCTGACTTTCTTATCAAGCCTGTTCGGAGGAATGAGTTGAGGAACCTGTGGCAGCATGTTTGGAGAAGACATATGGTATGCACTTTGCTCATATTTTGTTACGTTGTTTATTGGTTGAAATCAAGCTTTTAACTTGGATTGATTTTTTATTTTTTGGTATTTGCTTTACATTTTATCAGGTAGCTGGTGGATGTGCTCCTCATAATCTACCTGCTACAGAGCATAAACTTGAAGCCACGGCTGAGAACAATGCTGAGAGTAACCAATCCAGTGATTATGGATCATCTACGCAGAAAATCAAAGACGAAAGTGATACCCAAGTGAGCATTTTCTTATCTTTTGATAGTGGGTTTAATAAGGGCATCCTTGTAGTGTTCTTTGAATGTACCATAGCCAAGGGAATGAATAATTCGTTAGTTGTTTGCACTATGATCAATTAAGTATCAGTTGAGATTTGTTCGTTTTTATGAGGGATCATAATGGTACCACAATCTACTTGCCAAGTATCTGAAAAACGAACTACTTGGAAGCTTATAGTGCATACATGTGAAATATGCAGGGTCTTTCGCCATGGAAGTGTACTAGTTCAAATATTAGCTTTACAGGCAGAGAGCAGCAGGGAAATGTTGTCAAACTGGGTCAAGAGTCGCTTAAAAATGAAGGTCAAGCTGAAGGTATGTTACAATATCTTTTTGCCCTGTTTTACTAAGTTTTTCCTTTTCTAATTTTTGCTAAAAGAACAGTCTTTTCCTCTTCACGAGCAGGGATGTCTGGCAAGCTATTTGTCTCTGAAAATTCAAAGAGATTTGTAAAGGAGGTTGCTCATTGCAGTGACACTGGTGAATACATTGCATTGAAATTGGAAGAAAGCACTGCTTTCCTTGAAGGGATGACACATGATACTGTTGGACTACAAAGTGAAGGAGGAGCTGGGTATGCTACCATGGGAGTTGACTGCAACGACAAATTAATGGAATCTTCCTCTGGAGCTATTGATTTAATTGCTTCATTTGATAAACACCCCAAGGGAACCTTTGCAATAAGTGATGATGCAAACAAGTCTGAATTTTCTCCACAGTTAGAGCTTTCTTTGAGAAGATCTTGTTTAGTGAGCACAAAGAATCAAGGTACCAGTGAAAAGCATATACTAAACCATTCTGATGCATCAGCTTTTTCATGGTAAACATTTTGTTTCCTTTCTTTTATTTTCTGTATAATTGAGCTTGAGATCTATAGATGTTTAGGCAAAAATAGGACGTCATTCTGTTGTTTACTTGCTCTCTGTTGAATTAGCAAAAAGAGTTGGTGATCTTATGCTTTAATAATTTGGTTAATTTCTCCATATTTTATTATTATTAACGAAGGATTTCTTTGGTTGTTGTTGAAAAGTTTGTTTCTTAAACAACTGTTTATTGGAAACATTTTCTGGAGAATTAGAGATTAGGTAAAGGTGAGGTATATTCAATGTAAATATGCTGCCTTCCATAAATACATCCTGAACCTTATTTTATAGAACTGGAGAGGTATGCATATTTCAGGGGGCTGACTCACCCTTCATGATCTGGAGTGAGCATTCTTTATTTTGCCTGCGCCATGTATCTGATTTAGTGGTCCAGAAAAAAAACTAATTGGATTCCATAATTTGATGTGAACGAGGAACTGAATTCAGGATGAAGTAACTTTTGGATCAAATATATTCTATCTATTATCTCTGTACAGAAGTCATTTAAATTTGAAGAAAATGCGGCTGTGTTTAATCTCTATTTCTTGAAATGCAGGTATAAGAATAGGAAGTCACTACAGTCCATTTTCCCTACCCTAGATGGCAACCATACGGCATTGAAGGAGAATGACAGTAAACCCATACAAAACCTGGAAAGTAACAACTGTATTTCTCAACCTCATGTTGTTACACCGAGTGATAGTTGGGAGATTCTTCGTAGTGCAATGAAGGGTCAATCTGACAGAACATCTTCAAACGCCCCCCTTGGGATGTTTTCTGTTACAGGGGTGAGGCTGGATGATGTGGATGCAGGATGTAATAATGTTTTTCCCCACGTTTATCATGCACCGTCAGTTTTACCGTCTTCATGTTGTCCCAAACAAGAAGCAAAGAAAGAATATTCTCCCCTTCTTGTGAGCACCTCAGTGCATTTGGATCCTGATGTTCATGACGCAGAACAGGGTTATCACTGCTCCGATGAAGCTACCAATTCTACTATTGTTCAAACTGTTGGAGGGCAGGACAAGCAGGAGCCTGATGTGGAACTAAGGTGCAGTTCTCCTGTTGATGATCAGAGTTCTTGCAGTCATTTATGCAATGATGTCTCAAATCATGAGAAAAGCCTACCACATGGAGGTGGTATGAGTTGGGGCAACGAAAGTGCTAGTGCTGCAGCAATTAATAACAGCACAACCACGGATATTTCCAATAGTAGAAATCGCATTGTTCATGATGGATTAAAACGGATGGATGCTCATCACTCCAGCCAAAGAGAAGCCGCTTTGACAAAGTTCCGACTTAAGCGAAAAGATCGATGCTTTGAGAAAAAGGTATATTATTATTACTACTATTATATCCTTTTGGTAAAGTACAAGGATGAGACCTATGGTTGTATGCTTATGGCAGCCTACCCTTTTTTTAACCTAAACAGGTTCGATATCAGAACCGGAAGAGACTGGCAGAGCAGCGTCCCCGAGTAAAAGGACAGTTTGTCCGTCAAGTGCAACAGGACACCCCTGTAGGAGATGGCAAGTAACTTAAGTCTTGTTGAAAACTTGAAGCCATATTATTGCAAGCTGCTTAAGTAATTTGCGAGTAGTGAGGTAGTGTTGTTCTTTTTCCTGGCATATATCAGATGTGTGATTGAATACACATTGGACAAGTGAGTTGTTGTAGTTAGGGAGGTAAGCAGGTTAGTTGTATATATAAAAATGTAATTTGCTTCAATACGAGTTAAAATACGCTTTATGTCTTTGAACATTTTCTTTCCAAATTACTCTTCTTTCTACCGGTAACATTATGGTTTGAGATTGAATCACAGAAGGCGACTAAAATGATGAGGGGGGTGGAATGTGGTGTGAAGTGCTGTGTTTTCACGTGGAGGGAGGAAAGAAAGAAAAGCATGGGACTCTGACGTGTGTACATATGAATATGGGACCCGATTCAATGGCAATGGCAATGGCGGTGTCGGTGTCCAACTGCCCGGCAAGCATGAAGTTCAGGCAAAAGCAGCCACCTATACATTCCGCCAAAAAGACTTGATCCATTTTCTCGGCGTTTCTTGCTGGTGCTCGTGTTCCACCACTCATCTGCTTACCCTGCATCTCAGAGTTGGGGAAAGAATCTATTGCAAAGAAACCTCTATCCTTTATCATTCTCTTACTAATCCCTTCTTTGTTTGGCAACCCGAATTATTTTTCCAATTTATAAACATTGTTTTAAGATTTTCATTTTCTTTTAATTTTTTTTTCTATATCATTTCCCTACGTTTCAACGGAAGAAGACATTCCTTGCATTCCTCAAAGGAAATCAATTTAGTACTTACGAATTTTTTTTCCACTGTGAATATTTGGTTACAACAATGTGAGAATATCTTTTTGAAAGATGCAAGTTTACACGAAAACCCAACGTCGTTAATGTTGGATAAGGCGAAGTTGGGACAAATAATTGAGAAATCAGTATCATAATAATGTGTGATAGTAGGTGATTTAGTTTTATAACTATAGGCTATAGCTTCAACTCATTCATCATTCCACGACAGCTTCCACTGCTGACATCGTATATTGTCCGACCAGTTGAGTGGCCCCAACGACTAAAGCTACCACTCAGCTCGGCAGCTCTATCCAACTTTGAATACTGAATAGCAGCATAGTTTAAGATATTTATGCTTTCGTGCCTTCAATAATTTAAGGTCATGAGATTGAGTTGAGTTTCTTCGCGTAAATGTTCACATTTTGTTATTAAAAAATGTTTAGATTTTGCTCATGTGACTCCTCTTTTGTTTTTATAGATTTTTTTATGGTTCTCCATAATCTATATCATTAAAAATAATATTAACGAAGTTAAGATCAAATATAAATATTTTAAAAATACAATATCAATTAATTATTATAATTCAATATACTATTTAACAAACGACACTTTACAAATCTATGTGAATATTTAAAAATTTTAAGATTTATTTTTATTTTATTTATTTTAATATAATTTTTAAAATTTTCAAGAAATGACACGTGTCCTTTAACGGTGAGAATTAACGGAAAACCTTAAATGTGTTACGAAATGAAATTATAAGACCTTATTTAGCCTAAAATATAATTTAAATACCTAACTGAAAAAATATATAGTTTAGACACTTATTTGCCTATTAATTCTTTCCATATGTGGCATACAGTGTCCCACTCCCTCCAAATAAAGAGAAAAAAAAAAGAGGGAAGAAGCTTGATATATGAAAATTCAAAAGAAACAAAAAGCTTCATTTGCTATAATCAAAACTCAAAAGCCCACTTTAACAACCATCGAGGCATCATTGTTCGACCCACTCCTCCCCTCTTTTGTTCCATTTAACATTTCTTTCTTTCTTTTCAAAATTGTCATTCGGCCAGCCATCCCCACCCGAAAGCTTTATTTATCTTCACTTTCCGTCCATTTTGCACTACAAATACCTTCAATTTTCCATGGCAGACCAAGAAAGCCCAATTGACAAAATGCCCAAAGAAAGTAAAATCAAGCCACCAAAACAAAGCCATGGAGGAGGCGGAGGAGGTGGCCGGTCTTGTGGCTTATGTCTTTTCATTTTCCTCCTCTTAGTAGGAGTCGCAGCACTTACCCTTTGGCTCATCTACCGTCCCCACAAGCCTCGTTTCACCGTCGTGAACGCCGCCATCTACCAACTCAACGCCACCTCCCAACCCTTCATTTCCACTTCCATGCAATTCACCGTTGTCACACGAAACCCCAACAGGAGGGTCTCCATCCTGTACGACAAGTTGCAGGCTTATGTTCTGTACAAAAACCAACAGATCACTCCCCCGCTGGACTTACCCCCACTCTTCCACGAGACGAAGACCACGGTGGCGTTTTCTCCTGTTCTCGGAAGCGAGACGGTGCCGGCGTCGGCGGAGGTGGTGAATGGGCTGATGATGGATGAGATGTACGGGGTGGTGTCGCTGAGGATGGTGTTGTTGGGGAAGTTGAGATGGAAGGCCGGTGCCATAAAGACAGGCAAGTACGACGTTTATGTGAGATGTGATGTTTGGGTGGGGTTGAAGAAGGGTGTGACGGGACCGGTGCCCTTGGTCGGAGCTCCGCCGTGTAAAGTTGATATATGAAGCATATATGAAATGCCTATTCTGGGTTCTTTCTTCTCTTTTTGTTTCATGAATTTCAGTGTAGCCTTTGGTGCTTAATATTGTACATTTTCATAGTTTTGTAAGCTTCTTTTATGTTTTATTAATATTATAATCATATGCTGAAAAGCAGAAAACGAAAAAAAATGAAAATGTAATTCAGGCACGGAGGAAAATGTATGTAATCCTAAGCAATGTAATGCAGATGGGCTTCTTCTTCATCATCTTCATCTTCATCTTCATCTTCTTGCTGGCTCAGTTTCAGTGTAGAGTGTAATTTGTATAGTAGTAACTGTAAAGTGTAGTGGAAAAAAAATGTGTTTTGTCGGTTCACAGTTTTGGAATCGGCACAAAGCGTCAAAATTGAGACGCATGGCTGTACATGCATCTAAAGTTGGCCACACACCCCACTACCCGTTTCTTTTTGGCTTTTTTTTAATTATCATTTGTTGCGATTGCTTCTTCTTCACCGTGCGGCGTCTAATAAGCAGTTTAATTACACACGAAATAATTTATTTTTGGCATAATATAAAAATATGTCTTTAATATTTGGCTCGATAGGTATTTTAGTATATATATTTTTTGAAGTAATTTAATTTTTAATATTTTATTGGAAAATAACATATTTAATACTTTAACTATGCACATGTTAATGTTTTAGTATTTTAACTATTATTTTTAATAAAATAGTACATAATGTTACGTTTTTATTCTGTTTTGATACTCCTACCGTTAGAAACTAACAAAGATGATAACGTGACTTGGTAGAATCACAGTTTTTGTTCAAAACAATTTTATATATTATCAATTTAGTCCAAAATTTATCAATTTAAAATATCATCTTAATTTTGATAAAATTTTGCCCCATCCCTTTCTCACACCTTGTATTCTCTTCGGTATCCCGATCATGAAGTTTGGGTCCTCCAATAGACCCTGCACTAGCCTCCTATTGATTCGCAAATTTTAAAGTTTTGATTGTCCCTAGCGTATTTTTTAAATTTCAAAACCCAAAAAAAATATTTGATTGGAAGAAGAAGAAAAATGAGGACTTTATAATTTTAATCCAAAAATTAAAATAATATTTAAATTGATAGAATTTTAGACTAGATTGATATATTGTATAAGTTTTTGGACTAAAACTGATATTAACCCAATCCATGTCACTATTCCTGTTAATTTTAAACGGTAAAGGTACCAAAACAGAACAAAAGCGTAACGTTAGGTACTATTTTGTCCAAAATAATAATTGGGGTACCAAAACAGTAATGCATACATACTTAGGGTACTAAATATGTAGTTTTCCCTATTTTATTTTGGCATAAAGTCAAAAATAGCCCCCAACGTTTGACCTTTTGATCATTTTAGTCCTTATTTTTTGGTGTAAACAGGTACCTAACTTAACCGCTAGTCAATAAACGGTCAACACCCTTTGATGATGTGGCAATGCCACGTGGCACTTTGCTAACGTGGCATCATAGTTTTTTAAATAAAATATTTATATTTATATTTTTTAAAATTTTAATTATTTTATATTTTTTTGGAAAAATAATTATTTTTTTTATATTTTTAACCAATCAAATAATGCCACATCAGCAAAGTTCCATGTGGCATCATCTGATTGTTAAAAAATAATTATTTTTCCAAAAAAATATTTCTAAAATAAATTAAAAAATAATTTTAAAATATATTAAAAATAATTATTTTTAAAAATTAATTAATTTTTAAAAATTAACTATTTTTAAATATTTTTAACCAATCAGATAATACAACATTAGTAAAGTGACACGTGGCATCATATGATTGGTTAAAATACAGAAAAATAAATTTTTTAAAATAAAAATTTTAATTATTTTTTTAAAAAATATGCCACGTCAGCAAGTGTCTCATGGCGTCACCACATACATGCCACGTCATTGAACGGATTGTCCGTTAGTTGACTGACGATTTCTGTCCATTGAGGGTGAATTTTAAATGAAAATGAAACATTAGGTGTCTGTTTGCATCAAAAAAAGAATAGGGGCTAAATTGACTAAAAGGGTTAAACGTTGGGGGCTATTTTTGACTTTATGCCTTTTATTTTGGGTTAGAATGATCCTTCCGTTAATAAAAATTAATAGTCAACTAATAATAAACAACTTGAAACGATTTAATAGAATGTCACATAAGCAAAAGAAATAATTTTATAAAATTATTTTTTGACTAGTATGTTATTATGTCAATTCATCATCTTTGTTTATACGATAATGTTATGTTACCATGCACTGTCATGTAAGTTTGTCACATCATTTTAAGTCATTTAAAGTTAGTTGACTAACAATTTTTTTTTCTATAAATAGGGAGAAAAGACCCCTAATATTGTCTTCTTATTTTTTTCTCCAAAATATGATACTACCCAGATTATTTATTAAAATATTATTGTTTTTACAGTAAAGTGAAGTCGGATGCATTGCAATCCGACTTTGAACAGTAAAATCTATTTCTATGATTAAAAAATTGAAGTCGGAGGCATTACAATCTGACTTTGAACAGTATTTTACACTAAAGTCGAAACCCTATGTCACCGTCTTCAACATTTTTTAATCCAAAAAAATAGGTTGAATAGTGAAATCTGATTCCTATGCCACTTCACTCCTACTGTAGCAAGTGCTATAGATTGGGAAATAATCTAACAAGTACTATATTTTTTTGGAGGGGGAACCCAACTACCATATTTGGGTAATTTCGCCATCATGGTCTATTTTGGCCTAAAATGAAACGTTGAGAGTTTAAATGCTTAAAAAAAGAATAGAGGCCAACGTGACTATCCAGTCAAACGATAATGTATTTTTTATATTATCCAGTCCAACGTGACTATCTGTGTCTCCTAGGATAAACATCATTTGCTTTTCTATTGGGACTCTTGTTAGGTTCGAATATGAGTTTAACGATTAATTTTTATATTTTATTAATTTATAGTATTAGTGTAAACGGTGGCTACAAATATATGGTATATTGAATAATGGCTAAAGGGTCAAATTTGTCCCTGTAGTAATTCGAAATTAGCAATGTTACCCCTAATTTCTCCCTGTAATTTTGCTTTCAAAGTCATTCAATTGCAACAATTTTGTTCTTTGACCGATGTTGACCGTTAAAGTGATGACGTGGCAATTAACGGTGCCGACGAAACAATTTTGTCCGTTGCAATCGAAGTCATTCAATTACAGCAATTTTGCCCTTGGTTTATTTAGTTTTTGAATAAAATTGGATAAATAATTTGGTTTTTCGAGTTAAACTTTAACAAACAAAATATATGAAAAATCGATTAACAAATTGGTGTAAATATCTTTTGGGTCCCTAGTAATTTTAAAATAAGCAAAATATGAACTCTCAAAAAAAATTCTTTAATTTGTTTTTAAAAAGATTCATAAACTTAATAAAAATAAATAAGATATTTAAAAAATATTGAAAATAAAAATTAATATAAAAATAAAATTGTATTAGAAATTGTAAAATGATAAAATATAAATATAAAAATTAAAAAATATTTATAAAGTATTAAAAATTGAACAATTTTATCAAATTTTCTTATGCTTTTCTACATCAAACTGATACTCATTAATAGTTGATAAGTTTTATTACTACTTTAATCGAAGGATGATTTCATTGAAAACATGTTCAAAGAATATTGGTTAGCATAACCATAAACAGTTGAAGACTTTTTCAATGGTTTTTATAAATCTTTTAAAATTTTGATTTTTTTATATTTATATTTTATCATTCGATGAAATTGTTAATTTTTTAAAACTTTATAAATACTTTTAATTTTTATATTTATATTTTTTATTTTATAATTCTTAATACATTTTAACTTTTATATTAGTTTTTATTTTCAATAATTTTTTGAATATCTTATTTATTTTATTAAATTTGTGGATTTTTTTCAAAAAAATTGAAGAATATTTTGATTTTTTATGAGAGTTCTCTCTTTGCTTGTTTTTAAAATTGCTAGAGACCCAAAGGATATTTATCAAATTTTAATTGGTTTTTTATATATTATGTTTGTCAAAGTTTAACTCGAAAAACTAAATTATTTATCCAATTTTATTCAAAAACTAAATAAACCGAAGGCAAGAATAATTTCGAGAGCAAAATTGCATGAATGACTTCGAGGGTAAAACTGTCAACATCTGTTAAAGGACAAAATTACTGCAATTAAATGACATTAAGAATAAAATTACATGAAAAAAAATTAAGAATAACATTATTAATTTTAGATTACTAAAAGGACAAATTTAATCATTTAGCCTTCAATCATCCTTTAAAATCTCTTATGATACAATATTTTTATTTGTAAAATTCGAAAAGTCATTTAATTGTTTTTTTCATTGCCAACTAATAATTTGATGAGAATAGAGTATGGAGTCCTTTAAAAGGAGGGTGGACAAACTAGGACTCCTTTAACAAATTCAGTGTTGATTTAGAATTTGGATATTCCTTACTCCGACCTGGAAAACGGGACAAATACTCCATTTCCACCCACAAATATCTCTGTATTTAGGTGGTAGGGTTTCAATTTCTTCTGCTTTATAATATTCGCTTCTTATTTTTTTTAATATCTCTGCTCCTTATTTTTTATTAGGCTTAATTATAAATTATTTTTTGTACAATAAGTATTTACAGTATTTTTTGATTAAAATAAGTACTTAAAATTTTATTTATAATTTATTTTAAAATTAATTGAAATATTTATTTTAATATCTATTTCAACTAAAAATAAAACTTTAAGCATTAATTTCAAAAAAATGCTTTATATAGATAACAGGTGGCTCTGTTAAGTAAGATCATTTTATTATAAAGATAACACTTACTTTTAAAATTGTTAACTACTATTTAACGTGTTAATACTTCTATAATTTTTATGGTTATACAAATGAAAATATAATTTTAGCGTAATTTTTTAAATAGTAAATTTTAAATCTGTAAATATTTGATTTTGTTTAATTATTTTACTAATAAAATATCAAATTGATTAATTTAAGAGTAAAATGATTAATCTGAACATTTTTTATAATAGAGAAAGTCAATGACTATATTGATTCTTTTTAAATAGTCTAAAGGTGATTATAAGATAGTATTTGTTCATAAATATTTTTAACTTTTTGATAATGCACATACACCATGTAGACATAACGATTTGAATTCGTGTTTATTAGAATAAACATCATCCGTTTTTCTACCGAGATACTTGGTTAGATTTAAATTGATTCTTTTAATAGTAACGTTATTAAATTGGTCCGATACATATAAGAGACGACCCGTGGTAGATGCTTTCTCTACCATATTATATAATTATACCTAAGTTGTAAATAATAGTTTTATTATATACTTCCATTGTTCTTTTAATTCTCTTTTTTTATTTTCTTTTCTCGTTGATGATAATATAATTTTGAGTTTTTTTAATTCTCAATAAAATTTATCTTAGATTTTCTTTTTCACACATCTTACTATATTTGTTTTATTTCCTTTGTAGAACTATTTTTTTTGTCTTGTGTATAGTTCTCATCTACCTCATTTATAGTAGTTTTACGTTTGTTTAGCTGTTATTATGGCACATGTCTCTGATTAGGAAAGGATAATGACCTAGTATGATAAGATTTTTTTATGACAGTTTGTCGACATATAAGAACTATTAGCGGAGCAGCTATGTAAGATTGTTTATGTCTATCACATTTCCTATATCACTACATAAGTATATAATTGGATACAAAAAAAAATTGCTGTTAAATTTTCATGTTTTATTTTTTGTATGTATAAATCCTTAGTCGATATAGTGTCTGAATTTCTCTAAATATTTAAAGTGTTTGTTGTTATATATTTTCTTATCTTTAATGAAATCAAGCTATTGTTTTTTGTGTCTCAAATCCATGCATTTCCAGAAGATACAAGTTAACCCCTTTGATAAAATCAATCGGCTCTAGCTCTACCTCCATAATTAGATTGATCTGTAAATGGGGTAGTATACTACTGTAGTTTTATTGAGGAAACTTGCCGACAAAGCCCAACCTAACATGCAATTAGGACAGTCCACCCGCTCACTGTTCATTCTCTCCTTAGGCCTGAAAGATTAAAATAAAAAAGTGGCCATAGATTTTGAGCTTTGCACACAGTTTGAGGAGCTTACCAACTGTTCTGAAAGCTACTCCAATTGTTAAGCCCATATCTTTACAATTTCCATTGGTAAAAATTTTATTACAAAATTTTGTTACCTCTCCAACTATTCTAGTTTAGTCCAGGAATGATAATCAGTTGGATATCTATATATTTTTTGAATTATTTAAATCTATATATTTTTCTAAAATTTTGAATTCTTTTATTCGTAAATTATCCGAGTATTTCTATTTGAAATTATATGTTGAATATGCAAATCTATAAAAAAAAATATGGATTCAAAATTTGAAATTATATGTTGAATATACAAATCCACACGCATTTGAATCTAAATCCACCGGAAGTTGGATGACCAAAGTTCGAATCCCCTTAAAAGTAAACATATTTTATGTTTTGTAATCTAAAGTCAGATTCGGATATCTGAATTCACAATCCACGACGGAATAAGTAATGCAGTTTTGTATAACAAATATTCAATGGTATATTTGTATTTACTCTGAATCTGCAAGAAATAATAATTTAAAAATTAGAGTCTATAAATTTTCTGGATATGCAATATTTAAATCACAAAACACAATTCAGATATTTATGAATATCCGAATTGTCATCCCTTGTATAGTATTAGTTGGTGTATAATTGTATATAATGTATTAAAGTTGGAAAGGGGTGTTGTACAAAGACGGAGGTACGCAGGTGATGGTGGTGATTGCTCCTAGTTTTTTTTAATAAAAAATATATATAAAAAATACTGTTAATATCAGTTAGAATAGTTTTTATATGAACTCCAATTTCAATTTATTTGGACTTTATCTTCTATTTTTTATTTCTAGTTATATTTTAGCTCATTAAGCTCGATTTCTTAGTCGTTCCTGATTTTGTAGGAGATGGGGATGTGTTCACGAGCTGCATATATGGGTCATCACTGTGGGGAAGGTTCTGTTGAGTTCCCATACCAAAGCCGGGCCAGAAACAATGTAATAATAGAGTATACAAACAGTTTAATATTACCGAACAAAAATCTTCTCTTTATTTTTTGTGTCCCTTTTCGTACCCCAATATTAAAAAAAAATAAATAAATTCTAAGCCCCAACACTAAATTTTAAAAATACACCTTATCTCAATTCTCTAAATCTTAATCTTAAACCCTAACCTTAAACTTAAATCCTAAACTCTAAACTTAATTTTTTAATATGACGAATCAATAGAGGCAGATGATTTGTATTCCACATTACCCTCTCTTTTCAAAGCTTTTTAAATTAGATGGAAATTGTCTGCCTCTTAAGTATGCCCCTTTTGTGCTCCACTTTAAAAAAGTGGGTTTAGGATTTAAAGTTAGGATTTAGAAAATTAGGAGTATGTTGTATTTTTAGGATGTAGGGTTTAGGGTTTATGATGTAGAATTTAGGGTTAAAGTTTATAATTTAAATTTTAATATTTTTTAGTGTGGAGCATAGAAAGAGGGCGAGCATAGAATTTTTTTTGTTATTTTACATCCACCCCTAGCTTTAATTAAACTATAGCTGGTATTTTATGTAGATTAGCACATCCTCTTCTGCTTACAAGTCTCTATCGAAGCCATAATCAAGCATGCAAATTTCGTTTTAAGGAATCATCTCTTTCGGTCCATTTCACGTTTATTCCCATTTTAGTTTGATAAATACGTGCATATCTCTTCTTAAAGGAAAACTTATCCCCATGCTTTTGCAAGACAATTTAGCTAATTTTACCAATAATTGGGGTCTACCACCTCACAAGGATCATGTGAGACGGGAATCAAGGTACCTAGTCCGCACACAATTCAGCTGCTATGGCATGACATGTGATGTTCGGAGTCGGGGGCTCCGGCATCGATCGACCACTTTACATCTAAATGAAAGATGGAAAGATTCAACTTTGGAGAAGAGGATAAGGTTCATTGCAACCTTGGGGCTTTGGTTTAACCATGAAGATAATACGAGATATTGTTGATGATGACATGAATGCCAGCTCAGTAGGTAATGGTAACACTTATAAGTTGCGTTTATTTACTTTTTACTGATTCTAGTGTAGGTGTGGGCATAATCTATTAAACTACAAGACAAGTGACAAGTGTCGTAATTTTTCAAATAAATATTTCTAAATTTCGAAATAAATAAATAAAAGGCGTAGTAAAGAGAAGAAGGGTCGATCCGCAGGGATTAAGGAGCTTATGATATTGAGAGGTCTTAATTCTGACTTAAGTCCGAAAATAAAGTAAATCGGGGTTGATCGAGAAGGTAAAAATTAAATGTAGAGTAATAACAAATATAATAGCCTTAATCTTAGCTTAGCTTAGCCTCAATTCAAACTGATCATGAAAAAGATATTTTCACCGGATACATGCCGGTTACAGTCTACAAGGCCCAACCCTTGTAACTTACTTTTCACTTTTGTAACCAATAATCCCAAGGCAATCTTTGGAATTCGGTTCTTACTTGGACTAGCCACAACTATCGTCGCTAGCACCAATGTAGTTAAGTGTTTAGAAAAGCCCGACTCGGATCATGTTGTCTCAATGAGAATCGAATCCGATCTCAATTTTCCTTAGCAAATCCGTCGCTAAGTGTGTTCATAGGAAGTTGAATATGCTACAGTCGATCCTTCCTCCCAACTTTAAATCAGAACAACATTCAAGTTAACGCGCGCTTTTTGAAATGAAAGTGTAAATATTTTTAAAAGAAATGCCAATTGCCGATCTAAGTTTTTAGAAAATTGAAAATGTTATCCGAAGATATTAAGTATTTTTCTATTCTCACAAAAATGAATCGAGGCATCACTTTAAGCCTTTGGCTAATTGGGAAATTAGCTAAGCATGATTATGGTAAAAATCATACTTAGCATATTTAAAAATAGATAAAAAAAACTTAAGAACAAGAAAATAAAGAAGAAGAGATTTTAATTAAACTTCAAAAGCTAGAACAAACTAAGAATGGGAGATGATTTTCTAGCTTACCCAAATGGGGTATTTATAGTATTCTGAAACCCTAAAAATAACCTGGAAATGATAAAAGATAAATTTTAAAAATATTCAAATTTAAATCCTAAAAACAAAAGATAATTTCTAATTTGAATTTTAATGTAGCTGATCTGCTCATCCGTTCGTGCTGACTAGACCTTCTAGAAGCTACTGACTGGATCTTCTAGAAGCCTCTGATTGGATGTCATGTCAGACTTCATGCCCAGAGTCATGCTCACTAGCCTAGCCTTGATTCCAGAAAATAAAACTGCAGAATATTGTCTTTTAAGTGCATTTTTCAGAATTGTAGTCATGCATAGAAAATGTCCGAAAACATCCAAATCAGCACAATGAACTAAATATTAAAGGCATAATTAAAGATAAAATAGTACCCAAATTAACTACCTATCAAATTCCCCCTCACTTATTCAATGCTTGTCCTCAAGCATCCCTTAACTAATACATCAAAACTCAAGTTCTCATCCTTTATTTCACAATGTATCTAAGATAACCAAACGACCCAAGATCAAAACAATTATTGAAATCGAGAAACAATTAGGTAAAGGAAAAACTAGGAACAATTTTAAGCAAAGCAAGACATTCCAACAACTTGTTAAAGTTAATGAGGCAAAACTTAATACCCTCACAAGGATTCACTCGTTCCGCTCAAAGTGTTTGGGTTTAAAGAATTTCTCAAGCTAGAACTAATCAAAACATTACCATAAGCTTGTAATTAAATCCAATCTCCACTGCTAAAAATTGAACATGATGCAGAAATCAAGGGGTCTTTAAACAAGATTGTAACGGGGCTTAAGTAAAGGTAGGGAATAAGGCCAAATATATGGGCTAATGTCAAGACAAGAGATGCAAAAACATATGAGCTCAAGCCACAAATCAAACCAATATAATGAGACAAGCAAAGAAGTTTAAGCAACCATATTTTTTCTTTCCTTTTTTCCTTTTTCTTTTTCTTTTGTTTTTTTTCTTTTGAACTTTTTGCTGTTTTTCTCTCTTTCCTGTTCGAATGAAGGTCGAGCAGTTTCTTTTTTTCTCTTTTTTGAATTCCTTTGCTCTTTTTTTTATTTTTTGTGTGGAACAAATCTTCTTTTGTCTCGACAAGGGTATGAAAAAATGGGGGATAAAATAGGATAAGGTTCGGGTTTTGTAAATATGGTGAAAATAAAGAATCGGAACAGGCTTAAAAGTAGATAACTAGGGGAAATGAATGGGAAGCCAATTTTGGGTAGAGAAGCAGTTAATTCTAAGTGCCCTATCACTTTAAAGCATCATATTCAAGTATGTAGCCTCGACAAGTATTACGCTACAAGTTCTAGAATGTTGAGAACTAGTTCGGCACACTCAATGAAGTAAAAAGCAAGAATGAAAATATATGCTCGTAAGGCTCAAAAACTTACATGAGGTGGAATGTATACTAAGTTAAGTAACATGTCAACTAAAAAATGTATGGAATGTCAAATAAAAATTTATTGAAAATCACTAGTCATGTCTATTATCTATCATGCATCCTAAATTCCAACAAAAGCAAGTCATAAGGAAATCAAAGAGATAAAGTGAAATATAGGATGAGCAACAAGAAATTCCAACATATTATAATTAAGAAAAACTCAATTTCAACCAATCGAATAAGCAGAAAAAGAATTTGACACAAATTCTACCCCCTCACTTAAATCATATTGTCCCTATATGTAAATGAAAGCACAAGAGAAGGAATAGAGAAACTCCCTGTGTCTAACGATGATCGCGGCCACGGACCGATTTTGCTTTCGATTCAAGAACACCAGATCGTGGTCAGGAACTTGGCGTCTTGTGTGGACCATCGCGGTGGCTGTCAGCTGGTGGCAGTTGATGCGCAGAACGAAGGGTACGATGGCAGCTTGCACTCGGCCGATGGGTGGTTTAGGGAAAATGATTTGTATGGCTGGTGAGAAAGAAAAATAAAAGGATTTAGGTTTGTTTGTTTTGTTTGAATTACGTGGGGAAGGTTAAATTAAAAAGGGAAAAGAATTTGTCTGGGAAAGGGGATTTGGTTTATAAACAAAGTGTGGGGTCTACGGGGAGGGAATTTAAAAAGAAAAAAATGGGTTTAAAATAAGGATAAAGGGAGATAACTGATGTTTGGGTTTAAAATTTAAAAAGGGTAAAAATGGGTTGGTTGCAGGTGAGGTTTGGGTTCGGCTAAAATGCACCTTAATGTGGCAAGGGCTTAGCTAACGTGCGCCTAAAAATGGTAAGAGGGTATGCTAACATGTACCTTTAAATGAAATGAACTTTCTTGTACGTGGAATGGTTCTATGGTTCTGGGAATGCTTTACGTTCTATTCAAATTAGTTTGGGGTACCTCAAAATTCAAAATGATAAAAAATGAATAAAATAAAATAAATTAAAAACTAATAGAAATTAAGCAAAATTAAATAAAATGGGTTGCCTTCTATTTAGCGCTTTATTTAACGTCGTTTAGCTCGACGACCTGATTCAGACTATAGGTAATACTTCCTCTAATTCATGCATGTAGCGAATGTCCCTCTTTCTTCTCATCGCTAAATAAAAACGAGGTTTTTCGAAGGTATTTGAAAGGTGTTTGTGATTCTTTTGGATATAAAATGTTTATTCCGTGGGTTTTTTTTAAAAAAAAACCGTATTAAAAAAATGGAGTCGCCACCGGCCACTTAGGTAGGCCAGACACCATAAAACCAGAGATTCAAAAAGATTGGGTTCGGGAGTCGGTTACGGATGGGGAAGGATTAGCACCCCCACACCGCCCAAAATTGGTACTTTAATAATTACCGCTTTATAAATATTGGATTTTCCGGATTAAACTGACGATTATTTTAAAATTCGGTCATAATTGCGAATAAATTTTAAGGGCCCCGTTATCCAAGAATAAACGCCCAACCACTATCACTACGCCTGATACTGGCCCCGTTTACACTTGGATAAAAGGGCACCGCATTAACAATTTATATACCATATGCAATCTTAGTGACAAAAATATAAGACATAGCAGATAATTTAAGAACAATAAATATTCACATATCAGAATACTAGTCTAACATAAATGAAATACGTAATTAAAACACACATATACATACCAAGCTTAATATCAGATAAAAGCAAACTTAACATGCCACAATAACAAGGTAGGAATAAATACATATATAGACGAACATATATTTAAAAAAGACGTACATACTAGTGATAAAACATATTTCAACATATATGGGACAATATATCGTACGAAAAAAGGTAAATACACTAACATGTAACCTAAAAAAACCAAGAGAACATACACATATAAAAATATATAAAACATGCTATGTACGAACCAACTAGAATATAACATACTTAATGCGAATAACCGGATAAAAAAGATACGTTACTATCATAAGCTTAATACACATATACATGTAAACATAAAAATACGAGGCATATACGAGGGATATAAAATAAGACAAAAGAATACATTAACATATACGATTATAATACGAACATGAGTATTTACAAAGAAACAAGACTGAAATGAAAGAAAAAATAAAAGTCAGTGTGGCGAAATTGAAGAACAATAATAGGTAATTTAAGGACTAAAATGCGAAATAAATGAGAACCTAAAAGGATCAAAATCGTAATTGGACCAAGGGCAGGACCCAAAATGAAAAGTTCAAAAACGCGGGATGGTTAAAGGGGTAATTTTACCATTTAAAAACTGATCCGGTGTAATTTAGGGACTGGATTGCAAGATTTTGAAATACAAGAGGGACCAGAGTTGTAAATATACCATGCGGCAAGACAAAAATGAAAATATTGGAAACGCGGGGGGATTTAGTGTGTGATTTACCCATTTAACGAAATAATAATAACTATATAAACCCTCTTTTTAGGCCGAATCCAATTTCCCCCCATTTTGTTTCATTTTTCGGTTTTGCAATAGCCTTTTGTTCTTCATTTTCTCTCAACTATCCCCTGAAACCCAGAATCCGGCGGCCGGCCGCCGTGTTCTCCGCTGTCGGCCACCGCTAACTGGCACCGGCGAGCCTCAAAAACACACCAAAATAACCCCCGTTTCACCCTCGACACGAATCCAAGGTTGGTTTCAGAGGATAAGCCTCTATTTACCCTAGATCTAGGAAATACGAAGCGAAAAAAACCTATTTTTTAAACCCAAACGAAACTACCAGGGGTCTTCCCCTCCCTTCAGTTCACCGTATCTGGCTTGGGGAAGCCGAAAGGCTTGTCACTGAGGAGGGGAGACCCACAAACGGCGACGGTAAGAACACTCCTTCTCTTTTTTGCTTCTTTTGTGTATGCATGCAAAAATTAAAAAAAAAAGGAAACGAGTCTTTACCACTGGACATTTCTTTCGATTATAACTTGACTGGTTACAACTTTGTTCCTTTCGATTACAACTCTCTGTTTTTTTCTGTTACCACTCTCCCTCGTTACAAATATTTGTTTCCTACATATATATGCCTATCTTTGTTTTGGTGCAAGTTGCATGTTATTTGCCTTTTTTTCAGATCTGGACTGACATTTCTTTTCTTGCTGTGTTTGACATGTTCTGAGCGCGGTGGTTGAAGATCGGCATGGTGGCGGTGTGGGGGTTCTGCCAGCGGCCAGACGTTTTCTCGGCCGTTAGATCAGATCTGATCTAACGGTCGAGATGGCTTGAAGGATGGACGGCCCAGATGAAGCCTCGATTTGGTGAAACGGCTCCAGATCGTGCCACGTGGAGCTCAGCAGTCGAGGAGTCAGAGCGCGTGGGGCTCACGCACGCGTGGGATATCAAAGCGTCTGCGGGTGGACCGCACGCGCGCGTGGCACTCGAACGGTCCATACGTGTGGAGCACACGGCTGGCAGATATTTTGGCTCCTTGGTTAGATCGTGGCCGTTGGATCAGATCTTGATCCAATGGCCCACAGTCACCTGCACACAATAAATGTAATTGTAATTAGATAGGGTTTGGGCCAACCGGGCCTTGTAACTATTTGTAATTGGACTTGGACTGTAATTTATTTATTTAATATATATATATATTTTGGATTTCATTTCATATATTAGCCCAATAATATTAATAATAATATAATTATAGCAGCAATACACATACATAATACTAACGTATACTTATATAAACATTAATTAATATAACATACTAGCATACGTACATATAATCATACACATAATTAACATAACATCTATATACATTAAACAAATATGCTCGTACTCTATAGATACATACGCGACACACATACACCATTAATACGTATACATACATAGCTTATACATGCACACCACACCTTATATATATTAGTAATACTCATGCAAACAATAAACATATAATATAATAAGTATACATGCAACACTAACATGTATTTACAGGTAAAAATGAGTGATTACAGTTGCCCCTCTTTGCTTGTTCTCATGGAATGGGAAACAAAGCAAAGATTCATAAGCACTCATTTTTATCAAACTTCCCTGTTTGTAGCTTTGGAAAAACGTATTCTTTTGGACATCTCCGCTCTTCCTTGGCTGAATTTTCAGGCTCGTAAGTTCTTCCTATATAGAGCTTCGTCACCTTCCGATCTTGGAGCTACAGGCTCTTCCTATATAGAACCCTTCGCTCTGAAGCCTCGAGTTATAAGTCCCTCCTATATAGAACTTTTCACTTCGAGACAGTAAATCTTGGAGTCCTTCCTATATAGAACTCTTCGCCTTCAACGCTGGTTTCTCCTATATAAAACCTTTTGCGCTGCTGATGGATTCTTCCGACTGGGAGTTCCTCCTATATAGAACTGCTAGTCTTTAAACCCTGGAGCCGTCAGTCCTTCCTATATAGAACTTTTGGCGTCTGAAATCTCAGAGCTACATGTTCTTCCTATATAGAACCTTTCACTCTAAAACAGTGAAACTCAGAGCCTTTCCTATATAAGACTCTTCGCTTTCGACACAACAGGTTTCCTATATAACCCTGTGTCATAGGTGAATTCCTTCGACTGGGAGTTCTTTTTGAGATTCTGGATTTAGGGTTCTCCCTCTATGGAACCTTTCACTGGGGCTTGAAAATGTAGGTTCCCTTTTTTTTACGAGGCTGTTGCCATTTTTGGACCTACGCCCGAAGGACTTACTGATGGCCCGAAGGACTTACTGATGGCCCGAAGGACTTATTACCACGCTTGAAAGACTTATTGGTGGCCCGAAGGACTTAACATCGTGCCCGAAGGACTTGTCGATGACCCGAATAATTTATCATCTGGATCTCGTGCAGCTATGGCTGTTGTTCTTTTGGGGACTCATGCCGATATGCTGCCGCATCATGCCCGAAGGACTTACTGATGGCCCGAAGGACTTATTACCACGCTCGAAAGACTTATTGGTGGCCCGAAGGACTTAACATCGTGCCCGAAGGACTTGCCGATGATCCGAAGGATTTAACATCTGGATCTCGCGCCGCTATGGCTGTTGTTCTTTTTGGGGACTCACACTGATATGCTGCCGCATCATGCCCGAAGGACTTACTGATGGCCCGAAGGACTTATTACCACGCTCGAAAGACTTATTGGTGGCCCGAAGGACTTAACATCGTGCCCGAAGGACTTGCCGATGACCCGAAGGATTTAACATCTGGATCTCGCGCCGCTATGGCTGTTGTTCTTTTGGGGACTTTGGTAAATTCTTCGATAATTCTTCAAATACCTGTTTAGGAACAAGCAAAATTGACATGCCCCTATCTATATGATGCATGCGATGTTGTGTTTTCTTTCTCCTCTTTTTCTTTTTTCTTGTTTCTTTTTCTCCTTTTTTTATTGTTAATCTTATGTCATGTAAAGTCATTCTTCGGATTTCTCTATTTCCTTTCCTTTTGCTGTGTGCTTCATTTCTGTCAAATTTTGTTCAATGAGCACCCGCTCTTGTTCTTTTGCACGAGCACCCGCCTTTCTTCTTCGTGGTCTCTACCTGCTTCACCAACAAACACTATATCATGCATGTGCAAAGATTCTTACTATTTTTTATGTTCTGCATTGCCCCATTCGATCGTGGTCGGCTGCCTTCCAGTTCTTTTGACCCAACATTCTAAGTATTCGTTAATTTCATCATCGGGGTGAGCGAAATACTTCTTAACCTCAATCTTCTGGTTGACTCTTGACGGGCACCATTCATCAATCTCTGTGCTTTAATTCTTTGGAGACTCAATGTTTACTTTTTACCGTCCCCTCACTTTGTAGGCTCATTCTTGTCCTGTTTCGTCCTTCATTTTCTTGAACCAAACAAGTCATCATGGTTGGAATCCGCTTCTTGTTCTTGAGCTGTCTGACACCTATACTTCTGTTATCATTTTCATTCTATGCATTGTGAGGTCGTTTCTGGTTAGGGGCTCCAATAGTATTCGCAACCTTGTGTTCTGGATCTTACCCCTGAAGTAATACATGGAAGTCGTTGTTGCTTTAACTTGTCAATTTGCTGATTGGTGTTCCACTGAAGGGTATCATTTAGATTAACATACAAGATTTTGAAAACACAACATAGGAGCTCTGGATATCATGTGCAAAAGTGGCTTAGATTCAACCACTTGTTAATTTAAAGATGTGAAGTCTTCCCTGGTGACTCGGTTCATCCTCATGATTACCGCGTTGCTGCAGAGTACTACTCTTTCTCAATTCTCATTATCTACTCCGCCTCCAAAAGGGTTGGCTTGTATAACCACTCGAGCGCAGAAATATTACTCTAGGAATAGAGTTCTGGGTGGTGCGAGTTTTAATTTTACCTATGCTATCGCCTATTTTCTTTCTTTTCTTTTTCCTTTTTCTTTTTTCATCATTTTTATTTTTCCCCTTTTTTGTTTTTTTTGTTTTTTTGTTTTTGCTTTTTTGCTTTTATCATTATTTGAGGAAATCAATTCGTCACAGTCTTTTATCTTGAGGACAACGATGGAGCAAACAACACTGCCCCAAGTTACTCGGCATAGGCACGATTTGAAAATATTACCATCACTCATGAAGCTAAGGTTTCTTGAATTGGATGATGTATCTCTACCCTATCGCTTCAGCGGAGTGCCCCAAAATTTCCATACTCTTATCCGAACAAGCCTATTACCAGGTTTCGAACATAGGAGTACTTTTTTATTATTATTTTCTCCTTCTTTATTTTCATTTCTTTTTTCTTTCTTTTCTTTTTCTTCAATTCACCCCTTCTTTTTTCTTCACTACCTAGAAGATTATGCCTAGAGTTTCAATTTCAAGCAACTCTACATGGTTGACATTTAGAGCTTTTTCATCATTGAACATCATCGAAAGAGTAATAATCTCGCTTTGCTGACCAGAGTCCGGTGGGGAAGATCACACATTATCGTTGTCACGACATCTATCTAATGTCACATCTTGCAATTGATATCCAGTGTCCTACCACGGTGAGAAAATATCTATGTGCTTTCAAAAACATTATATGTTAAGCGAAATGTGTTCTTTATTGAAAATAAAAATCAACAAACATGCCCCATCACAAAAGATCTTTGCCACACGGGGGCCACATAGAGTTGATTCCTTGTATTACTTTAGGAAGGTATTTTAATGTAGAGGCATCTCCGGCTTCTTCAGCATTATGTAGACTTGCTTCTCATCCTTGGTCTTCCACTGCTTGATCAGCTCTTGTGTCAGGGTTCCATCATTGACCAACTTCTTGATTTCCTCCAGTAAAGGTCTACATTTTCTGGTGGGATGCCCCGGTGCCCCCATATAGAATTCGCATGTGCTACTCGAGTCAAAACTATGGGCATACGGATCAGGTGCACTCTTTATCGGCCTAGGAACAAGATAGTGACCCCCTACCAGATGAGGCCAAATGTCTGAGATAGATGTTCCAAACACTTCCAAATTTGCGCTCGTCTGAGGGATTTTTCTTGATGACTCTGATTTGTCAGTCTGTCTCATTCTTTTACGGCTATGCGAACCCTGGAGATGACACTCATTTACCTCTCCATCCTTATCTACCTTATCTTCACTTTGGTCCTTAGACTTAGGCCCCAATTTTCCTTCTTTGACTGCGTATTCTATCTTTTCTCCAATCGTCATGAAATCTTCGAATCTGTTTCTTGACTTTTCCAACATCATATCGAAGAAAAGGGGAAGCGTTGCGTGGAACAAGGGAGTCAACTCTTCTTCTGCTATAGGAGGCTGGACTTGGGTCGCCAAACATCACCATCTTAATGCATATTCCCTGAAGCTTTCACTCGGCCTCATTCTCTCATTCTGAAGAAACTGGCGACATGGTGCTAAATCTAAAGCATATTCATATTGACTCAAGAAAGCATTAGCGAGGTCACCCCATGACCTAACTTGGTCTTTGTTCAAACGGTTATACCACACTGCTGCTGGTCCCGTCAGGCTATCATGGAAATGGTGGATCAACAATTCTTCGTTCTTCATGTATCCTTCCATTTTTCTACAGAACATGGTTAAGTGAATCTTCGGGCAGCTGGTTCCGTCATACTGCGAAAATTCGGGAACCTTGAAATCCGGAGGAATGACCAAATCAGGGACTAGGCAGAGTTCCCTCGTATTGAAGATATTTATCTTTTCTTTCTTTTTAAGCTCTTTCTCGATTTTTTCTTCTAACTGGTCAAACCTCGACTCTTCAATTCGTTCCATTTTCTGATTTATTCACACACTAGCATCGAACCCCAAGTATTAAATGATGAAGTGTCATACGATGATAAAATTATTAAACAATGCACAGGACGTGATGCAAATGCAATGCATGAATGCAATAAAGCATCGATTCCGCAAGTGATTTGTCCCTATAGGACATCTTTCATTCAGACCAAGAGGTTTCATTACATCCGGTATTAGGGTTTTACAGATAGCGGTGAGCCCTGGCACCTAATGTCTTGACCTCATTCAACAGTCCCGTCAGCTTTCCTTCGCGGTCCAATGCTGGATCCATATTCTGGCTTATTGGTGCTGCTGCATCGGCTAATTCTGCTACCTGTTGAGCTACTTGTCGGGCTTGAGTCGTAACCATCTTCATGTCCCGGTCTTTCTCCCGTATTGTTTGCTCGACCTTTTGTAGCTTAACGGTCATTACCCCAGCACAGATCTCACTGGTACGTAAAGCAGTCTCGAGCCTCACTATCTACTCTTTGAGTGCTGCGTTTTCCATTTGAAAGGCTTGTGATTCATTCTTTTCCTGCTGCAGACTTGATTTCAGGATATCTTCCATGGCCAAACTGTTTTCCAACTCATTTTGGAGAATGTCGCGTTGGCCCTCAGCTTCTTCCAGCTTCTGTGATAATGATCTGACTTTATTCTTACTATTCTTGCATTTCTGCTTCCAGCATTCTGAACCGTTCCTCAGCTGAATCATACCATTGACTCACTCTTCCGCGGTGTCACCCAGACCGAAACTCTTGAATTCAAAGTGCAGCTTCTGGTACTCGTCTTGTACGTTCTTTAATTTCATGCTCAGATTGTGCCTCTCATGCTCGAGCTGGCCGCGCTTGCGTGCAAGTTCACCTTCTGAGACGCTTTTATTCTCGACTCCTAACTTTATCCCGCTTGAGTGACCCACTTCTGTGTTACCCGAACCTTGGGCTGGGTATTGACCTTCCTTCGACTTTGCCCCTCGGGCAACGGCTGGCTGGCTGAAGAATCGGGGTTGTCCGTCTTTGAAACCCAAAATTCCCATTCTGATAAGATCTCGAACTCTGTCCTTCAGGGCCCTACAATTTTCAGTGTGATGACTCGAATCGCCTATGTGGTAGCTGCACCAGACACGACTGTTGTAATCTTTCGGATAAGGAGGTTTTCTTGGTACAGACTTCATTGGTATGATAAAGTTCCTTTCGACAAGCAACGGAAGTAACTCGGTGTATCTCATGGGTATAGGATAATGTCTTTTGATGTCATTAGATTCTCGAACTTCCCTGGTTTTGCCTCTGTTCCCTGGGTATCTACCCCAGATACGCTACTTGTATGCTTCTTGAGATTGATCACAAAGATATTCGATTTGTCATATTTAACGGTGTTGTCTATTTTGACATTCTGACCATTCTGTTCCATATTCTGCTCCCCGACCGAATCTTTTCTGAGTTCGACATGCTGCTTGCCTTTCATCAAGGCATTCATCTGGTCCATCGTCTCGGACATCTGCTTCTTTAGTTCTTGTATTTCATCTTGTTTGTCCCCAGAATTGACATTGCTTACCAAAACTGTTCTGGTGTCCTTGAATGGTTCTTCTTCGGCTGTCCCTGGCCTAGTCTTGGGATGGAACTTTGGAATTGGACCCCCTTCCTTCAGGTCAAAGAACCTTTGGTCCATCATGAACAATATTCTATTATGGGAGAAATCACTCGGGAATCAATGCCCCTGTGTAATGCGAATGCGATGATATGCAAAAACAAAGCAAAAGAAAACAAGTCAGTACCGGACAAAAATGATAAGTACATAATAAAAGAGCAAACAAGGCAATCCTATTTACATTCCATCTAAGACACCTAGGTTATCCGCATGGCTCTAACAGGGTGGGTTTCTATGTGTTCTCTATATGCAGTTTTGGTTCTAGGAGGTACCCAAATTGTCCTTGTTGTCCTCTACTAAGAGTAGCAAGGCCCCCGATCATCACCCATTATAGGCTCCTTTTAACCGGGTTCAATTCAGGGGGACCCATTCGCTTATGCCTGCACGAAGGAACGATATCCTTATGAAAGCATAAGGTACTCAAGCCCCGAAGGTACTTGCTAGGCCCATACGGGAGAACGATATCTCCACGAGAGCATTAGCGTTTTCCCCCCACTTAAAAAAATGGGTTTATATGCCAAATTTTAAATGCGTTAAAATAAACGCTCAATTATGACCGAATGTTAATTTAATAGTCACTTTAACCCAGAATTTCTAATATTAATAAAGCGGTAATTATTTTAAAAGCTTGACTCTCATTTGTTTTTGAAAAACAAAAAATTGTCCTCAGCGGAGTCGCCATCTGTAGCGAATGTCCCTCTTTCTTCTCATCGCTAAATAAAAACGAGGTTTTTCGAAGGTATTTGAAAGGTGTTTGTGATTCTTTTGGATATAAAATGTTTATTCCGTGGGGTTTTTTTTATAAAAAAACCGTATTAAAAAAATGGAGTCGCCACCGGCCACTTAGGTAGGCCGAACACCATAAAACCAGAGATTCAAAAAGATTGGGTTCGAGAGTCGGTTACGGATGGGGAAGGATTAACACCCCCACACCGCCCAAAATTGGTACTTTAATAATTACCGCTTTATAAATATTTGATTTTCCGGATTAAAGTGACGATTATTTTAAAATTCGGTCATAATTGCGAATAAATTTTAAGGGCCCCGTTATCCGAGAATAAACGCCCAACCACTATCACTACGCCTGATACTGGCCCCGTTTACACTCGGATAAAAGGGCACCGCATTAACAATTTATATACCATATGCAATCTTAGTGACAAAAATATAAGACATAGCAGATAATTTAAGAACAGTAAATATTCACATATCAGAATACTAGTCTAACATAAATGAAATACGTAATTAAAACACACATATACATACCAAGCTTAATATCAGATAAAAGCAAACTTAACATGCCACAATAACAAGGTAGGAATAAATACATATATAGACGAACATATATTTAAAAAAGACGTACATACTAGTGATAAAACATATTTCAACATATATGAGACAATATATCGTACGAAAAAAGGTAAATACACTAACATGTAACCTAAAAAAACCAAGAGAACATACACATATAAAAATATATAAAACATGCTATGTACGAACCAACTAGAATATAACATACTTAATGCGAATAACCGGATAAAAAAGATACGTAACTATCATAAGCTTAATACATATATACATGTAAACATAAAAATACGAGGCATATACGAGGGATATAAAATAAGACAAAAGAATACATTAACATATACGATTATAATACGAACATGAGTATTTACAAAGAAACAAGACTGAAATGAAAGAAAAATAAAAGTCAGTGGCAGAAATTAAAGAACAATAATAGGTAATTTAAGGACTAAAATGTGAAGTAAACAGAACCTAAAAGGATCAAAACTGTAATTGGACCAAGGGGCAGACCCAAAATGAAAAGTTAAAAAACGCGGGATGGTTAAAGGGGTAATTTTACCATTTAAAAACTGATCCGGTGTAATTTAGGGACTGGATTGCAAGATTTTGAAATACAAGAGGGACCAGAGTTGTAAATATACCATGCGGCAAGACAAAAATGAAAATATTGGAAACGCGGGGGGATTTAGTGTTTGATTTACCCATTTAACGAAATAATAATAACTATATAAACCCTCTTTTTAGGCCGAATCCATTTCCCCCCCATTTTGTTTCATTTTTCGGTTTTGCAATAGCCTTATGTTCTTCATTTTCTCTCAACTATCCCCTGAAACCCAGAATCCGGCGGCCGGCCGCCATGTTCTCCGCCGCCGGCCGCCGCTAACCGGCGCCGGCGAGCCTCCAAAACACACCAAAATAACCCCCGTTTCACCCTCGACACGAATCCAAGGTTGGATTCAGAGGATAAGCCTCTATTTGCCCTAGATCTAGGAAATACGAAGCGAAAAAACCTATTTTTTAAACCCAAACGAAACTACCAGGGGTCTTCCCCTCCCTTCAGTTCACCGTATCTGTCTTAGGGAAGCCGAAAGGCTTGTCACTGAGGAGGGGAGACCCACAAACGGTGACGGTAAGAACACTCCCTCTCTTTTTTGCTTCTTTTGTGTATGCATGCAAAAAAAAAAAGGGAAACGAGTCTTTACCATTGGACTTTTCTTTCGATTATAACTTGACTGGTTACAACTTTGTTCCTTTCGATTACAACTCTCTGTTTTTTTCTGTTACCACTCTCCCTCGTTACAAATATTTGTTTCCTACATATATATGCCTGTCTTTGTTTTGGTGCAAGTTGCATGTTATTTGCATTTTTTCAGATCTGGACTGATATTTCTTTTCTTGCTGTGTTTGACATGTTCTGAGCGCGGTGGTTGAAGATCGGCATGGTGGCGGTGTGGGGGTTCTGCCAGCGGCCAGACGTGTTCTCGGCCGTTAGATCAGATCTGATCTAACGGTCGAGATGGCTTGAAGGATGGACGACCCAGATGAAGCCTCGATTTGGTGAAACGGCTCCAGATCGTGCCACGTGGAGCTCAGCAGTCGAGGAGTCAGAGCGCATGGGGCTCACGCACGCGTGGGATTTCAAAGCCTCCGCGCGTGGACCGCACGTGCGCGTGGCACTTGAACGGTCCATACGTGTGGAGCACGCGGCTGGCAGATATTTTGGCTCATTGGTTAGATCGTGGCCGTTGGATCAGATCTTGATCCAATGGCCCACAGTCACCTGCACACAATAAATGTAATTGTAATTAGATAGGGTTTGGGCCAACCGGGCCTTGTAACTATTTGTAATTGGACTTGGACTGTAATTTATTTATTTAATACTAATGTATACTTATACAAATATTAATTAATATAACATACTAGCATACGTACATATAATCATACACATAATTAACATAACATCTATATACATTAAACAAATACACTCGTACTCTATAGATACATACGCGACACACATACACCATTAATACGTATACATACATAGCTTATACACGCACACCACACCTTATATATATTAGTAATACTCATGCAAACAATAAACATATAATATAATAAGTATACATGCAACACTAATATGTATTTACAGGTAAAAATGAGTGATTACAATGCACTTTGTCCAACTAAGAATTTCTCTATGAGAAATTTTACGATCATGAAGTTCTTTCATTTTTTATGACAAAATATTTTCTTTACTCTTCAATTTATCCGGCGATAATTTTAACTCCAAATTTGGTGCCTGCAAGATGGAAGGTAATATTTGAGATTTCGAAGGAGTTAGGCGCAAATCAGAATGAATAGAAAAAATATTTTCCAACTCCCTAATTTCTTTGTCGCGACCCTTTAATTCCCTGCACAAATCATCAGATACGTTAGTTTCCACAGATTCATCAACTAAAGGTTCATAAATACCAACGAAGCTAACGTTTGCCATAGAATCTAGATGTTTCATCGCTTTATAAACGTCAAACTTAACAACCTCACCGTCGAACTCCATTGTAAGAATCCCGCTTCTTACATCGATTTTTGTATTCGCCGTACTAAAGAAGGGACGGCCGAGAAGGACTTCTAAGGAGGTGTTTGATCGGTTGTTTTCCATGTCAATGACATAAAAATCCCCCCCAAAAAATAAGTTCATTTACCTTCACTAAGATGTTATCAAAGAGTCCTTCTGGTATATCACGGACTGGTCAGCCAGTTGTATCGTCACTTTCGTATCCTTCAAAGGCTCAGCAGAGAGTAAGTTGTACAAAGAAAGAGGCATAACATTTATAGAAGCGCCTAAATCACACATTGCACGTTTAATCCCAATCTTTCCTATTTCACAAGGAATAGAAAACATACCTTGGTCCTTTGACTTTGGTGGAAGCTTTCGTTGGAAAATGGCTGAGATGTGTTCCCCCAAATTCACATTCTCAAATCTGTTATGACTTCGTTTGTTTGTGAAAAGGTCCTTCAAGAATATGGCATACCGTCGAACCTTTTTAATCACATCAAGAAGAGGTATGTTTAACTCTACTTTAAGGAACATATCAAGAATCTCATTCTCCTCGACTTGTTTATCACGTTTTACCAACCTTGAAGGGAATAGAGGTGGAGTAGCATAGGGAGATGGTGCAGGAGGAGCCTGTGACTTGGCTTTCTTCTTCTTCTGGGTTTTTGCGTCAACATCTCTTTTTTGGGGTTTTGTGACAACATCTTTAGGGATTGGTGATGTTATAACAGTGCCACTCTGAAGGGTTATTGCACTAATATTTTCTCGTGGGTTTACCTCGGTTTGCGACGGCAACTTCCCTTTGGATTCTAAACGACTTACTGCTAACGTAAGTTGACTCGTTTGTTTGTCAATTGCTTGAAAGTGTGCTTCGGTCTTTAGTTGAAATTTTTCTTGGGATAGCGCCAACCTTTCAATAATTGACTCCAACGACGGTTTTTGCAGTTGATATTGTTGTGGTGCAGGTGGTTGATAGTTGAAGTTTCGATGGTCCTTCCACCCTGGATTATAGGTGTTGGCGTGAGGGTTGTATGACCTTTAGGGAGGTCCTGAAAAATTTCCCATTGCATTTACTTGCGCAGAAGCATCTTCTTGTAACATTGGACAACAATCCGTAGGGTGGTCGGGCTTTGTGCATATTTCGCAAACTCTAGCTATAACTGTTTTACCTATAACAGGAGATTAAACTATTTCAGCTAACTTATCAATTTTATTCTCCAGTGAAACTGTACTTATCTCGTGAACCCGTTGAGACGGTTAATTGGAAAGGCGAAATTACTGCGAGTTAGCGGCCATAGTAGAAATTAAGTTCATAGCGTTGGAGTTATGTTTGCTAGTGCTGCTCCACTTGCTGTATCGACCATCTTCATCTCCATAGGGGTTAAGCCTTCGTAGAAGTATTGAAGAAGTGTTTGTTCCGTCAATCCATGCTGTGGAGAATTCACGCATAATTTCTTGAATCTCTCCCAATAGTCATATAATGACTCAGTATCTTTTTGTCGGATACTCAAGATGCTTCACCTTAGTTCACTCTCCTTGGCTACAGGGAAAAACTTGTCAAGAAAAAGTCGAGCCATGTCAGTCCATGTAGTAATTGAATTGGATGGTAAATCAAATAACCAATCTTTAGCTATATCGACTAAAGAAAAAGGGAAAGCTCGGAGTTTAATTTGGTCTTCAGATACTCCCTAGGGTTTTGTGCTTAAGCAAACCATATGAAATTCTTTAAGATGCTTGTGGGGATTTTCACTAGGCAGACCATGATAGGTTGGTAGAAGGTGTATCAGGCCCGTCTTGAGTGCAAATGGTGTTTCTCCATTCGGGAATGTAATGCACAGTGGTTGTTGATCTTCTGGTGCCGCGACGAGTTCGCGAATAGTTTGATCTTCTTCTGCCATCAGAATCTGTTCTGCGTTGTTGTGCTCAAAGTATGTTTCAGCTTCTGAGGATGTTTCTAGGTCTCGTTGAAATTGTTGTTGTCGTTGTCTTCTTTCCCGAAGTGTGCGTGCGTGCAGTCTTCGAGCTACTGCTTCAATTTCTGGTTCAAAATTTGCTAATGCGCCCGGATTCTTCCTGGTCATAAATGAAAACAAACTTTAATAAGTAACTTTACCGAAGTCCTCGGCAACGACGCCAATTTGAAAAGTGTCTTAATTTGTCAAATAAATATTTCTTAATCTCGAAATAAATAAATAAAAGACGTAGTAAAGAGAAGAAGGGTCGATCCCCAGGGATTAAGGAGATTATGATATTGAGAGGTCTTGATTCTGACTTAAGTGCAAAAATAAAGTAAATGGGGGGTTGATCGAGAAGGTAAAAATTAAATGTAGAGTAATAAGAAAATGATGAGAGTAGATTTTGAAAAGAAAACTGAATAAATATAATAGCCTTAAGCTTAGCTTAGCCTCAAATCAAACTGATCATCGAAAAAGATATTTTCACCGGATACATGTCGGTTACAGTTTACAAGGCCCAACCCTTGTAACTTACTTTTCACTTTTGTAACCAATAATCCCAAGGCAATCTTTGGAATTCGGTTCTTACTTGGACTAGCCACAAGTATCGTCGCTAGCACCAATGTAGTTAAGTGTTTAGAAAAGCCCGGCTCGGATCATGTTGTCTCAATGAGAATCGAATCCGATCTCAATTTCCCTTAGCAAATCCGTCACCAAGTGTGTTCATAGGAAGTCGAATATGCTACAAGCCGATCCTTCCTCCCAACTTTAAATCAAAACAATATTCAAGTCAACGCGCGCTTTTTGAAATGAAAGTGTAAAGATTTTTAAAAGAAAGACCAATTGCCGATCTAAGTTTTTAGAAAATTAAAAATGTTATCCGAAGATATTAAGTATTTTTCTATTCTCACAAAATGAATCGATACATCACTTTAAGCCTTTGGCTAATTGGGAAATTAGCTAAGCATGATTATGGTAAAAATTATACTTAGCATATTTTAAAAAAAAACTTAATTCCGGTTATAGTCTACAATGACCAACCCTTGTAACTTACTTTTCACTTTTGTAACCAATAATCCCAAGGCAATCTTTGGAATTCGATTTTTACTTGGACTAGCCACAACTATCGTCGCTAGCACCAATGTAGTTAAGTGTTTAGAAAAGCCTGACTCGGATCATGTTGTCTTAATGAGAATCGAATCCGATCTCAATTTCCCTTAGCAAATCCGTCGCCAAGTGTGTTCATAGGAAGTCGAATATGCTTGAAGTCGATCCTTCCTCCCAACTTTAAATCAGAACAACATTCAAGTCAACGCGTGCTTTTAGAAATGAAAGTGTAAAGATTTTTAAAAGAAAAGCCAATTGCCGATCTAAGTTTTTAGAAAATTGAAAGTGTTATCCGAAGATATTAAGTATTTTTCTATTCTCACAAAATGAATCGAGGCATCACTTTAAGCCTTTGGCTAATTGGGAAATTAGCTAAGCATGATTATGGTAAAAATCATACTTAGCATATTTAAAAATAGATAAAAAAACTTAAGAACAAGAAAGTAAAGAAGAAGGGATTTTAATTAAACTTCAAAAAGCTAGAACAAACTAAGAATGAGAGATGATTTTCTAGCTTACCCAAAGGGGTATTTATAATATTCTGAAACCTTAAAAATAACCTAGAAATGATAAAAACAATTCTTAAAAATATTCAAATTTAAATCCTAAAAACAAAAGATAATTTCTAATTTGAATTTTAAATGTAGCTGATCTGCTCATCCGTCCGTGCTGACCAGACCTTCTGGAAGCCGCTGACTGGACGTCACATCAGACTTCATGCCTAGAGTCATGCCCACTAGCCCAGTCTTGATTCCAGAAAATAAAACTACATAATATTGTCTTTTAAGTGCATTTTTCAGAATGGTAGTCCTGCATAAAAATGTCCGAAAACATCCAAATCAACATAATAAATTTATTATTAAAGGCATAATTAAATATAAAATAGTACCCAAGTTAACTACCTATCAACAAGAACAAAGTTTGCAATTATGTCTTAGCAAGAGAGTTCCCCCTGGTTGTGTGGCTGAAGACTTTAACAATGGCTAAACCTCAGTTCAAATGGATTAGGTTTTTTCAAGACTCGTATCCTGTGTCTAGAATTCTCAGGCTCTCCAATTTTATCTCTGCTTTTGCTGGTGCCAGAAGCTGGTAATGATATTAAATCATTCAAATGACTCACCTTTTTTTTATTTAGGAAAGAAATCGCCTTATAAGACAGGTGAAGAAGCTTCGGGGTAATGATAGCAACTCCCAATATTATTACATACTACGTCCGGCAGTCAACAAGACTATAGTCTTTTTAAGTTGAGACGAAACTAAAATTAAATATTAATAAATATTAAAACACAAAGATTTATTAAGTATTTAAACTCAAAATTTATGTGGCAAATGCATAATTTAGTTAATATTTATACTTATAATAACGACCTAAATTATTGTTGGACAAAAAAATTAAAAACACGACCTCATTCTTCTTTAATGCAACCTTTACTTATTGTATATTTAATAAAATTTTGTATTTTTTTACATTGAATATTTATTTTTTACAATGACCAGATTATTATTTAATTAAAATTTAGTAAATATTTAAATTTTATAATAAGGGTCGGGTCCTTTGGACCCAAAAGAGCTCTGTCCCTGTTCAAAAGCTTTAAAAATGAAACAAGAACCTTATTTTTTAGACAAATTTATACATAGTAATGTGTTGGTTGGGGGGGGGTGAACTTGTAATGACCCGTTTAGACCCAAACCCAACTCAACTGTGACCCAACCAGACCTGAAAACCCATTACAACCCGGTAACCCAAACTTAAAACCTGGTTCAGACCAAACCCGACCCGGAACCAAAAAACCTAATTTCAGAACCCTTACCCTAACCCTAATTTGAGCCGTCGCCGACAACCACCCAAAATCCCTAAACTAAATTCCGAAAGCCCCAAATTAATTGACCCTAAATTTCTAAACGCAACCCTAATCCCTAAATCCAACCTAAAACCAAATTCCAAAAATAAAAAATAAAAAAAAATAAAAAGCAAGGCATGGTCTCCACGCAGAGAACCATGCCCTGCCAAAGCAACCCCCACGCACGCATCACCCAATACCGGCCATACGCTATTCCACCAAAGATCCCTTAAAATCCAGATTGCTCCCATCAAGTCAGAGCTGCATCAGATTAAAGTATGTAATTAGTATAGATTTGGATATAAAACCGAATCAAAATGCTTGTAAAAAAGGTTTTTTTTTGTTCGAAAAAGAAGGGAAATTTCTGATCAAAAAAATTGTAAGTTTCAAAGTTAATAAAAAAAACTTCAGATCTAATTTATTCCAGTTTTTTCTTTGTTTACATTTTTTCTCCCAATTCGAAACATATCAAAAGGGAGGATTTCGAGAAGCTTACCTGGTTGTCGTAGTCGTCGTCGTGAGGCTTGCCGCCGATGAACAGCGTTGTGGGGATGACAAGGAGGCGGCCTTCGTCGGTTGAGAGAAAGTGAGGGTTGAGGGAGACACATTTCAGGGTTTTTTGTTTTATTTTTTTACCCAGTTTTGAATCGAAATGAAACCTGATTATTTTAAGCTGGCCTAGCATGAAACAGCATCGTTTCAGACGCCCGACCCGAGCAGTGACCCGATCCATGGGGAGGATCCGCCTGTTTTAAATGGGTTAATTGCCACATCAATCCCCCAAATACTACCCCGTTCATGTTTTTGTCCATGGGTTAATTACGCATTTAGTCCTTCTATTTTAATTTTGTTTTTATTTTGTGTCAGTAGTCAAATTACGCCAGTGGTCCCTCCCTTTCTTTCCCGTTTTCACCTTTGTCTGTGGTTTTATTCTGTTTCAGTCCTTATACTTTTGTGCGTGTTTATTTTTGCCTTCAGCTTATGTTTCATTTCATTTTAGTCATCTGTTTAGTATTTATTTAATTTTTAGCACTTTTATTTTATGTCATTTATATTTCTGCCCAAGCATTTTATATTTTGTTCATTTTAGTCTTGTAATATATATATTTTTCATGCCACGTAATTTAATGTTTGTGCATTTTAGTCCTTAAGTTGTTATTTCCATGTTGTTTTATGTATGTTAGTATAAATCCTTGGCTATTGTTGTCATTATTATTATTGTTATTATTATTATACTTTTAGATTATATTAGTATTTTATTCATGTCAGATGTCAAGTTTATAGTTTCTTTTATATATTTGCATGTTGCTTTGTTAATTTAGTATCATATTTTGTCATATGTTTATGTCATGCACGTGTTATAGTTGTGGTTTGTATTAACGTGTTTTAGCATGTTAGAATTAATTAGTTTAGTTTTGGAAGCATGTCTTTTTGCATGTTTATATTTATATTTTGTCTTATTATTGTAACATGTCATGTTATTTTCGTTCATGCATTTCATTTAATATTATTTATGTTAGACTAGTATGTTATAATGTTAGTATTTATCTTGATTATCGCATCGTAATTATTTATGTTTATCGTGTTTTTTAAGTTTGCATTTCGGATATATAATTGTCAATGCGGTGCCCTTTTATCTGAGCGTAAACGGGGCCAATATCAGGCGTAGTGATAGTGGTTGGGCGTTTACTCTCGGATAACGGTGCCTTTAAAATCTACTCGCACTTATAATCAAATTTTAATTTAATCGTCACTTTAATCCGGAAAGTCTAATATTAATAAAGCGGTAATTATTAAAGTACCAATTTTGGGCGGTGTGGGGTGCTAATCCTTCCCCATCCGTAACCGACTCCCGAACCTGACATTTTGAAATCTCTGGTTTTTAAGGTGTCCGGTCCACCTTGAGTGGCCAGCGGCGACTCCATTTTAAATAAAACACGGATTTTGCAAAACTCCCACGGAACACAATATTTTCAAAACAAAAACAAAACCACATTTTTTTAGCGAGAGAGACATCGCTACAGATGACGACTCTGTTGTGGACATTTTTGTTTTTTCAAAAAAATAAGAGAGTCGAGCTTTTTTCAAATAATTACTGCTTTATTAATATCGGAAATTTCGGATTAAAGTGACTATTAAACTAGCATTCGGTTATAATTGCGCGTTTATTTTAACACATTTAAAATTTGGCATATAAACCCGTCCTTTTAAGTGGGGGGAAAACGCTAATGCTTTTGTGAGGATATCGTTCATCCGTGTAGGCCTAGCAAGTACCTTCGAAGCTCGAGTACCTTATGCTTTTGTAAGGATATCGTTCCTTCGTGTAGGCATAAGCGAATGGGTCCCCCTGAATTGAACCCGGTTGAAAGGAGCCTATAATGGGTGATGATCGGGGGCCTTGCTACTCTTAGTAGAGGACAACAAGGACAATTCGGGTACCTCTTAGCACCAAAACTACATATAGTGAGCCGTAGGAGCCCACATTTTAGAGTCATGTCGGTACTCTACCCGTTAGTGGTCACCCTATTTAGGCTTTGGTACCTTATTTTTTGTTCATGAACGGTTTTAATTGCTTTATTTTGTTTATCATTTGTTTTATTTAATAATTTTATTTGGTACTACCTCGTTTCATTTTATTCTCATCACATTGATTTCATCTGCATCATTACACAACATCATCACAATCTTGATTTTGCATTGCATCGATTTAGGACACATTTTGCATGCATATACATTCATTTTCAAAATAAAAAAAAACTAATTCTAGGGGTGCCCTATGACAGTGATACTGGATAAAGTAGAAGATCAGTCAGCTCAGCATCCATACGGAACCAGGTATAAAACAAAGATGGAGAACGATGAAAGATTGAAAAAAATTGAGCAAGATCAGAAAGAATTGCAAGAGAACATAGTCAAGCAGGTTGAGGAACAGTTGCCGAGTGTCCAACATGATATGAGGGAACAACTTGCGAAGTCACAACAAGACATGCTGGGCCAAATGGCACAAATATTGGGATTAAAGCTTCCCGAGCTTGGAGAGGCCTCTGTTGTAAACCCCACTGCAAATCTTAAACCCACTGTTGGGGACGAGGATCTTATGTATCCTCCGGGGTTCACGCCCATTCAAACCAGGATACAACCGAAAACTCAACCTCAGGTGATCATTTCTCGGGGAAAGTCTTATCTACATCAGGCCGGTACTTCGATCCCTATAAATCAGCCATCTGCATCAGAAGTTAAGCCGGGGGCAATCAAGCTAAAAATTTTATCTTAGAAATGGATCATCTGTTTGAGACCAAGAGGCTGAAGGTAGAAGCTTCAAAGGAAATCGAAGATCGATGTAAGAGACTCGAAGAGAAGGTAGGGGCTATGGGAATAGAGGATACCTTCAGTGGATTCGATGCCAGTGAACTCAGCCTTGTCCCAGATTTGGTTTTACCTCATAAATTCAAGGTCCCAGAGTTTGAGAAGTATGACAGGACAAGCTGTCCTCGCGCTCATCTTACTATGTTCTGTCGGAGGATGACAGGATACGGCCGAGATGACAAGCTGTTAATTCACTGCTTTTAGGACAGTCTATCAGGATCTGCCGCCCGATGGTATAATCAATTGAGCCGACATCATATCAAATCCTGGAAAGACTTGGCCAAAGCTTTTCTGGAGCAGTACCGACACGTCAATGATATGATGCCAGACCGTTGGACGTTGCAACAGATGAAACAAAAGCATAATGAAAGCTTCAGGCAGTAGGCTCAGCGCTGGAGGGATATAGCAGCTCAAGTCCAACCCCCACTCAGTGAGAGGGAGACGGTGGTCACATTTGTACAAACTTTGGAGAGTACGATCTTGGGCTGCTTGATAAGCAACGCGACTACCAATTTTGTCGACCTCGTGTTATCCGGTGAGCTCATCGAGAATGCTTTCAAGACTAGCAAAATTGACGATGGGGGTAGTTCGTCCCATAAGAAGCCTTACCATGGAAGGAAAGACTAGGAAGTAAACTCTTCGGGAGTTTACAATGCCAATTATTCCAAGCCCAACACAGTTGTGTAACCTAAGGCCGTGCCAAGTGCTCACGTTTCCTCAAGCCAAAGTTCTGGTCAAAAGAAGAACACTAAGAAGATAGAGTTCACTCCCCTGCCGATGTCGTATGGGGATCTGTACAAGGATCTGCTAAAAGCTCATATAGTGGTACCTTTCCACTAGGCTCCGACGTAACCCCCATTCCCTAAGTGGTATGATCCTAACGCGAGTTGCGAATATCACGCTGGACAGGTGGGCCACACGATTGAAAATTGTTGGGGCTTCAAGAGGCTGATAGAAAGGTAACTCAAGCTCGATGTTATAAGTATTGAAAACCTTGCAAGTTCAGCCACAAGTGGGAATCCCTTACCACAGCATGAAGACCCCAAATGAGAATTTTTGAAACCCAGTATTAGGGCATGCCCCATCATTAAGGATCTTATTTTGAAATGCTGGATATTAAGCTATTCCGACCCTTGTAGGCCCGCTTGTAGTTTTTCTCTCTTTCAAGATAACACTTTTTGGATTAATTTCACTGTCTCAAGCCTGATGACAGTGAAAATCTTTTGTAAGGGCAAAAAACTACAAGTTTTAATGAAATGAACCTTCTTGATTCAACTATGTTGACTCTGATTTGAAGACTGCTGTGATCGCACTTATGGATAAAGGAAATCGAAAATTATGAAAACAACAAATGTTTGGATGGTATTATGATCTAATTTGGGGGCATTATATTTTCCACAAAGGGACAAAAGAAAAAGCCACTATGTACTCTGAGGGATCAAGTTTGATGTGTAAACCTTTTTGGGGCATCCATTCGAGATAAATGAGGATATCTGGAGTCAGTTGAGGTTGGGGGCATCATGTTAGAGACCATAAATCTAACAAGACCAATGAGAAGTCAGGGGCATCCTTCTGAGGACCAAAAATTACATTCACACGTTCAAATAATTTTGCATGTAGGATAAAATGCATACATCTTACATACATTTAAGTTGTCATGTATTTAGACTAGTGTTGCGCATAATAAGTGCTATGCAATTGTGCAAGTATACACGTTGCAAGTTATAGTATAAAAGATATCGTCTTCACATGGATTGGTGCCACTTCAAGAATCTAGTCTCTTGCACTGTAAAAAGTAAAAACACAAATAAAGGATTATAGAAGTTTAACTAATAACTAATCTAGAAAGAAATAAAGTAAAAGAATAGATGAGATCAAATGAGAGAGAGATAGGCCAGGTTATCGTGAGTTGAGGTGTGATAGCCGATTGGATCGTCTTGGTAAAAGAGTGCACGGGCAACTCAGTTGCCGTGGCAACTTGCACAACGGGGTTGCCTTGGGAACTAATCGGTGCTGCGCCTGGGTGACTAGTTGGGCAACTACTTGGGCGTCTGGGCAGCAACCTTCAAGGTTCGGCAGAGCGTTCTTCAATGGTTTCTTCTTATCCCTAAGTCGAAACTCTAGCTACTTGTGCATGCCTTGATAATACATCCATGCGTGAATCAAGGGTGAACAACAACCAATCTTGCGTTCCTCTTAGCCGTTGAAATCCTTGACTTATTCCTAAGCCGGATTAATCTTCACCATCAATAGATTGAATAAAGATCATATTCATTCATTTCTTGAATCTAACTCTCTCGATATTAGATAAATAGATGAAATCACGAGATCCTCTCCCAATTCACTCGAAAACAAGAATAAGAACCAAGAATGAATAAACCTTGAATAGAAAAGTGCAAACTCTTATTACCTAAACAAAATCCAATAGTTTCTCACAACCACAAAACACAATAACCATAGCCAAATATATTTAGTTCATGGCTAGGTTCCAAAGAAACACAAGATAAATAATCCCTAGCATGAACCCAATCGAACAAGAAAGAAAATGATGAAGAAGGAGGCTTGTCGAAATCCTCCTTGCCCTAGATGCTTGTCGAAAATTCTCTCCTCTTGCCTTCCTTGGAGTTGTCAAAATTCCCCTCTCTTGCTCTCTTTGGAGTTTGACGATATGACCTCTTATTTATAGGGCTAGGTCAAAGTCCTTCTTTGAGGATGAAGTTAAGCTGGAATTAAATTATCTTTAAAGAATATAATTCTTTATTATAATTATATTCCTACTAGAACTTCTCCTATCTTCTTGGAATTTAATTCTTCTTTAATCTCTTCATGGAAATCAAATTCCTTTGGGATTGAGCTTTGCTCCACGTCATCTTGGGCTTGTCTAGTCATCAATTTCGACTACCATATAACCTTTTCTCTTTGTCGACAATTGCCCTGGCAACTGGCTCGGCGTCTCCTTCATGCATTGCCCTGACAACTAGCTCAACATCTCTTTCATGTATTGTCCTGGCAACTAGCTCTAGCCTTGCTTTGGCAAGTGATCCTACTACACACAAAACACACCAAAGCATCATCTTTTCCCACAAAAACTACCAAGTTATGTAATCAAGCTCAACGATGGAAGGAAACATGGATTAATACATGAATGGCTAATTATGCAACTAATATGAGCCTAAGTCTAACAATAATATGAGTAAAAAGGGTAAGAAAAATAGTAATTTTGAACACTTATCAACTAGACACATGTATTAGGCACAAATTTTGGTGCACTCATGGTGCATTTATTAGTGCGTGCGAACAGATCCAGGGAAGAGACCGAAGAACCTCAGCCATGGGGGCAACAACACAACTGCCAACCTCTAGCCATGAAGAAGGCCGAACATGTAGAAGAGCTGAAATCTTTAGACAAAAGGTATCAACGGTAAAATTTTTGAACAAATACTAACTAATGATTTTTTTCATTTTCAGGTCTTGTCTACATCAGTAGTGGTAGACCAGCTCAGACAATCCAAACAAATCCAACATTTTGAAGATCTTTTTCTCCATTGATGGTGTAATAGGTCAAATTTTCTTTCGAATCTCACCTCTTCGCCAGTGATGTAACAGATCCGGCATCTTTCAAATCTCGCTTCTCCGTTGATGGTGCAGCAGACTAAATTTCTACTCAGGTCTTGTTTCTCCGCTGATGGTGCATCTAGATCTAACCTTTTTCCTCAAGCTACTTCTTTGTACAGTTACAATAGAAAAAATCAAAATAAAAAAGTAAGTAAAAATGAAAAAAATCATCAAAAAAAGAGAGAAGAATTCAAATAAAAATTGAAGAAAAATTGAAAAAAATCAAAAATCAAAAAATAAAAAATAAAAAAAAAATCAAAAATCGAAAAAATGAAAAATCAAAAAAATGAAAAATCGAAAAAAATGAAATGAAAAATCAAGAGAAAATTTATCAATTTTCATCGCCCGATCTAGTCTCTTCGCTGATGGAGTGGCTAGGTACAAGCTATCGTCATCCTTAGATCCTGCTCTCCGCTGATGGTGTAGCCGGTTCTAGGTCGTCATTATTCGATCCAGTTCTCCGCTGATTGAGTGGCTAGGTCCAAGCTATCGTCGTCCTCAGATCCTGCTCCCCACTGATGGTGTAGCCGGTTTTAGGTTATCATTATCCGATCCAGTCCTCCGCTGATGGAGTGGCCGGGTCCAAGCTGTCGTCGTCCTCAGATCCTGCTCTCTGCTAATGGTGTAGCCGGTTCTAGATCGTCATCATCTGATCCAGTCCTCCACTAATGGAGTGGCCGGGTCCAAGCTCCCGTCATCCTCAGATCCTGCTCTCCGCTGATGGTGTAGTCGATTTCAGGTCGTCATTATCCGATCCAGTCCTCCGTTGATGGAGTGGCTAGGTCCAAGATGCTGTCGTCCTCTAATCTTGCTCTCCGCTGATGGTGTAGCCGATTCCTGGTCGTCATTATCCGATCCAGTCCCTCCGCTGATGGAGTGGCTAGGTCCAAGTTGTTGTTATCCTACTTCTCCGCTGATGGTGTAGTAGGGTTCCATTTAATGTTCTGCTTCTCAGTTGATGGCGAATAGGGTCCAAAATGTTATTATTCGATCTTACCCCTCCGTTGATGGCGAGGTTAGATCAAACTTTACTGATTTTCAAGTTCTCTTTATTAATGTTGTAGCTAAAAAAAATCAATCAAAGAAGAAAGAAAAAAGAAGAAAAAAATCAAAGAAAAAATGAAAAAAGAAAAAAGAAGAAGAAAAAATCAAAGAATTAAGAAAAAGAAGAAAAAATTAGAACAAGTAAAAAAAAGAAAAAAAAAGAAAGAAAAATGAAAAATCAAAAGAAAATTTATCAACTTTCATCGCCCGATCTAGTCTCTTCGCTGATGGAGTGGCTAGGTACAAGCTATCGTCGTCCTCCGATCCTGCTCTCCGCTGATGGTGTAGCCGGTTCCAGGTCGTCATTATCCGATCTAGTCCTCCGCTGATGGAGTGGCTAGGTCCAAGCTGCAGTCGTCCTCTGATCCTGCTCTCCGCTGATGGTGTAGCCAGTTCTAGGTCGCCATTATCCGATCCAGTCCCTCCGCTGATAGGGTGGTTGAATCCACGTTACCAACGTTATCTAATCTTACTTCTCCGTTGATGGAGTAGTGGGGTCCAACATCTATCATTCGACCCAGTCTCTTCGTCGGTGTTGTAGCCAGGTCATTTTTACTCTCGTATTACCATGATGAAAAAAAACAAAAAACAAAAAAAAAATAAAAAAATGAGAGAAAAAAAGGAAAAAGTTGTCAGTTTTCTGATCTTGTCTCTTCGTCAGTGTCGTAGCTGGATCAAATTTTGTAGACCCTGCCTCTTCGTCGGTGTTGCAGCTGGGTCAAATTTTCTTTAGGTATTATCGTCGTCAATAATGTAGCAAGTGGAACTCATTTTGCTTCCCCAACAGACAACCCCTTTATTTTGAAGATTTTCCTTCCCAAAAGTGACAAGGTAGATCAACCAAGAAAAGAAAGAAGACCTGCATCAAAGAGAAAGAAGATCTACCGAAGAAAGAAGACATGTATCAAGAGGGAAGAAGCGCAGCCGGACAAGACAAAACGGGTCATTTTAGTCTTTGATCTATTGTTGTTACACAACAATGAGCAAAGAGGGACAACTGTAATGACCCGTTTAGACCCGAAAACCCGTTACAACCCGGTAACCCAAACTTAAAACCCGTTACAACCCGGTAACCCAAACTTAAAACCTGGTTCAGACCAAATCCGACCCGAATCAAAACCCTAATAACAAACCCTAATCCTAAACTATACCGCCACCGCCAGAGCCACCACCGACAACCACCTAAAATCCCTAAACAAATCTCCTATGATCACCAAATTTTGAACACACAACCATCGAAACCACAAATTAAACCCACAAACCCCAAAATCTAATATAAAATCCCTAAATTAGCCGAAATCAAAATAAAACCTACCCATCTAACGCCCATAAACCTTGACCGAACCACCATCTTCCTCCAACAGTCCCAAATCCATTACCCATAACCTGCCACAATCCCTAAAAAACCGGAACTGCAGATTAAAAAAAAGGAGAGGGATTTGTTAGTTTGGAAACTGATATTAAACCAAAAATCAATTGTAAAGAGGGGGCTTTTCAGTTAAAAAACGGGAGGATATTCAAAAAAAATTGGGAAAACCAGAGAGAAATTGTGGGGAGATTTCAGTTCCAATTTTTTGTAATCTGGAGTTTGTTGTTCGAAATCAATACAAGAGTAAAAAAATTTCCTTTGTTGTTCGATTAAAACCTGTCTTTGTTTCAAATCTTTTTTTTACTCGAATCTCAAAACAAGGAAAAGGGGAAGTTCAGAAGTTTACCTGGTAGATCGAGGTCCTCGCCGTGACGCCGAGTCACCAATGAACGGCATAACAAGCTGGCCGAGCGAGGTATATACCCTTGCGCGGCACCGTGTAAAGAGAAAATAAGAGAGGATGGTAGCTTTTTAGGTTTCATTTAGTTCGAAATAAAAAAATATAACCTAAACCTATTTTAAACTGGTCTAGCATGAAACGGCGTCGTCTCAGACGACCGAACCGTGCGGTGACCCAATCTATGGGGAGGATCCACGTGTTTTAAATGGGTTAATTTCCACATCAGTCCCCCAAATGCTACCCCATTCATGTTTTTGTCCATGGGTTAATTACGCATTTACTCATTCTATTTTAATTTTGTTTTTATTTTGTGCCAGTAGTCAAATTACGCCTGTGGTCCCTCCCTTTCTTTCCCGTTTTCACCTTTGTCCGTGGTTTTATTCCGTTTCAGTCCTTATACTTTTGTGCGTGTTTATTTTTTTACTTTCAACTTATGTTTCATTTCATTTTAGTCATCTGTTTAGTATTTATTTAATTTTTAGCACTTTTATTTTATGTCATTTATATTTCTGCCCATGCATTTTATATTTTGTTCATTTTAGTCTTGTAATATATATTTTTTATGCCATGTAATTTAATGTTTGTGCATTTTAGTCCTTAAGTTGTTATTTCCATGTTTTATGTATGTTTGTATAAATCCTTGGCTATTGTTATCATTATTATTATTATTATTATTATTATTGTTATATTTTGTTATTTTGTTCATACTTTTAGATTATATCAGTATATTATTCATGTTAGATGTCAAGTTTAGTTTTTTTATATATTTGCATGTTGCTTTGTTAATTTAGTATCATATTATGTCATATGTATATGTCATGTACGCGTTATAGTTATGGTTCATATTAACGTGTTTAAGCGTGTTAGAATTATTTAGTTTAATTTTGGGAAGCATGTCTTTTTTGCATGTTTATATTTATATTTGGGCATTTACTCTCGGATAACGGGCCTTTAAAATCTACTCACACTTATAATCAAATTTTAATTTAATCGCCACTTTAATCCGGAAAGTCTAATATTAATAAAGCGGTAATTATTAAAGTACCAATTTTGGGCGGTGTGGGGTGCTAATCATTCCCCATCCGAATCGACTCTCCCTCGACACATTTTGAAATCCCTTTTATCCGAAAACGAAATGTAGATATCGCGCGTAGTGATAGTGGTTGGGCATTTACTCTCGGATAACGGGGCCTTTAAAATCTACTCGCACTTATAATCAAATTTTAATTTAATCGCCACTTTAATCCGGAAAGTCTAATATTAATAAAGCGGTAATTATTAAAGTACCAATTTTGGGCGGTGTGGGGTGCTAATCATTCCCCATCTGTAACCGACTCCCGAACCTGACATTTTGAAATCTCTGGTTTTTACGGTGTCCAATCCACCTTGAGTGGTCGGTGGCGACTCAATTTTAAATAAAACACGGATTTTGCAAAACTCCCATGGAACACAATATTTTCAAACCAAAAATAAAACCACCTTTTTTTTAGCGAGAGGGACATCGCTACAGAACTGTTGAATTTTTTTTTACCACCATGACATGATTGTTGAATAAACTTGTATAAAACACATGAGACCCCAGAAATCATCAAGGGCCGTTGGTACATACCAAAAATTCAATTTTAACTATACTCGAAAGAAAATTATTGATTGGTTCTTGAGGAACATGACTATTCGGGCTTCAAGGCAAGAGACAGATCTAAAACTCAATATCCTTCCTCTTCTCTTCTCCCTTGAGGACAAATTTCTGTCCTTTTGAGACAATTAATGTTTTATTAGGCTCACAGCCTGTGTATAAGGTGGTTAGGCCCCAGTCAAAGCTGTTTTCTCAGTTTATGAGAAATTGTAAATCGGCAACAACCCGACATATTACAAAGCAAATCTCTTTGGTGAAAATAATGTACATTTTTTTAGTATTTATAGCACCCAATGTATTTTGATTTTTATACTTTTAAAACGAGTAAAAAGGTTTATGTATATCAGAAGAATGGGTAAAATGATTGTTTTTTTTTGTAATACTAAAATAAATTGTTAATTTCATGAGTTGGTTGTAGCATTTTTTTAGATGATGAGGCTTGTTTATATTTTTTAATCAATTAAATGTAATATTTTCAGATAAATTTGTAATGGATCTGGTGAACATGTTTTACTATTTAAAGTTTAATGTCATATTATTTAATTAAATTCATCACATAAAATCAATATTTTTTATAAACAATTATAAAATAAAATCATTTTACTTGTTTTCTACAATACAAGAACTTTTTATTATTTTAAAAATATCGGAATACTAATGTACTAGTACTTTTATCATCTGTGTACTTTGGTCCCCCAATCTTATCTATTTTTTATTGTTAATCTCAGTCATTTCCTTGCTATGTTCATTTGAAACCCAATTAGATAGTGAGGAATAGGGATTTGCAAAGTTCAAAAATTGAATTAATCAATTAAACTGAAATAGTTTAATAAATCAATTGGTCACCATAGCGGGTTCAACTTAAAATCAGTTAAATGATTTTTAAAATTTTGGTTTTCAATTAATTAAGTTCGAAAACGGTTAATTAAATAAATTAACCACAAAATCAATATAAGTAATAATTAATATCTATACTATAATTTAATCCTTGATGTTACTAAACTATCATTTCAATAAATATATAAAGACCGAACTCCTATTCAATCAAATTATAAATCTATATTTTTTCACTTTATTTATGATTATTGTTGAACTGAAAAATGCCTGAACTAATATATGTTAGTTCATTTCAAATAATTAAAATTTGAAATTATTCGTTTAATTAATGATAAACGATTGATGATAAGAATGGAATGCTAGTGATTTTGAATGAAGGAAAGAAAATAAAAAGAAGAATCGCAGTTGTTGGTTGATTTGAATGAAGGAAAGATAATAAAAGGAAGTCGGTTGAAGATGATGGTAGACAATAGTATTATAGCTAAAAAAAAGTCCTCCCAATTAGCCTTATGTGAGCATTTATATGTCTATGACCAATGGTTAGTGTCATTTTAGAATTAATAGGTATTGATGATTTGATATTATAATTTTGACTGTCAGGTAGTAGAATCAGCTGATGAGTTAAATGAACTTACTTGTCGTCATATCGATAGAATTCTCTGACAAGACAAGATCGTATTAGAAAAACTCTGGAGGCTTTAAGACCCGTTAAACGGAAAAATTATAGCAAAAAAATAATAAAGGATACGAAGGTGGAAGTACAACGTAAACATTAAATTTTTTAATTAATTTAATTAATTATAACTCGATCATTTGAACATCCTTATAAGGATAGAAAGTGAATGCAAATTAGTTTAATCATTGAACCATTGAGTTAGGATCTAAATGTAACTGAGTTCCCCAGCAACAAGCTAAACCAGAGGAATCATGGAATTAGAGAAAAAAATTGAAGGGTGGCTATATCAAGTATCAACCCTGGAGACAAGGGAAAGTCCTTTTAAATTGAGCCATTGGACCCCATGTGCAACCCAAATGGAAGGTTTTATAGACTTGCAGTAAAAGAACTTTTAAAATGAAAAAAAAGAAAGAAAAAAGAAAATGGAGATGCGCTACAAGGAAACGCCCCATCATGAATCAGACGGGTGACAAAATCCATAGCAGGACTTTCCAAAGCATTTCCCCCATTTGGTGTACGCTCAGAAGGGCAGTCCCCACAACTGTGTGTTCCCGCTGCTGGACAAAACTGCCATCGCCAATAATGCTTGAGACCTTGTAAACCAAACCACGCATTTCTCTCTCTTTCTCACCAAACACCATTCTTTTCTCACATCTGTTTATTAGTTCCTTTAGTTTTCACCATTGTTGCAGCATTTCAGCTCTGTTTACAATTTCCCCCCCTTTTTTTGCTCTTTTTAGTGAGAGTTCTTCAAAGCATTGATTACCAGCACCAGGTTACCAAGGGAATAAATTTGTGGGTTGGCTATGGGCATGGGGTGTTAACATTTATTACTTGTATTAATTTGTTAGCCATCAATATATGGAATGTTGGGTAACTGAGAGAAACGCACAGAGCTTGAAAGAGAAGGAATTTAAAGGCATTTACTTCTACTACTTATTAGTAGTAAGCTGTTATGGAGAAGCTCCAAGGACCAATTCATCCTTATGTATGTTACTTTGCTTACTTTCAGGACTTGTGCTTCTATTTTCTTGAGCCTCATTTCTAGAATCAAGGTGTAGACTGCATTTACTCCATGAAAAAAATGCTTGCATTCAATGCATCTTATGTTGTTTTCCTGGAAAATACTACTGTACTACTGCTGGTTCTTGTTCTTTCAACATTCTATTCACATTCTGCTTTCCTTTTCTCTTTTATCTGATGAAACTGAACCATGTGCCCTCCACCCAGTTAGTAAATTTGCTTATTTTGGTTTGGTTTTTTGTTCTTTTTACCCTTCAAATTGTTCACTGAAGTTCCTAGGAGAGCATTTGGAGGGGGAATGCTTTGAACAAGGCTCTGCTGAAGAAGAAGAGGGAATGCCATTTCTTCAAATGCTTCAAAGTGTTGAATCTCCTCAGCATTTTGCCTTCAGAGAACCAAATTTCCAGACCCTTTTGAGGCTGCAACACTTGAAGAAGCCTTGGGAGATAAACAACAATCCTTTCATTCCGGAAATGGAAACCCAAATTCAAGCACTGGAGCTAGAAAGCTGCATCACCCATGAAATGCTACTCGACTTACATTCACCGGTAAAATCCGAGACCAAAGACCTCATAAAAAGCCCACCTTCGAGTTCATGTTTCGAAGTTCTCAGCTCCATGTCGAACCAAGACCAACCAAAGTCGACAACGGCAGACAACTTGAGCTCCTCACCTTTGAAAAACTTCACAAAATCCACTCCCATTACAAGAGAACGAAGGAAGCGGAAACGAACGAAGGTGGCCAAGAACAAAGAAGAAGTCGAGAGCCAACGCATGACCCACATTTCCGTCGAACGCAACCGGAGACGTCAAATGAACGATTATCTGAATTCCCTGCGCTCTCTCATACCTCCATATTATATCCAAAGAGTATATGTTGACCTTAAACAAAACTTTAGTCCCATAATCCCATTTTTAATACTTTGTTTAACGAAAACCTTTTTTTTTTGCAGGGAGACCAAGCTTTAATTATAGGGGGTGCAATTGACTTGTTAAGGAGCTAGAGCAACTTCTTCAATCCCTGGAAGCACAGAAGAGAACGAAAAAAATTGAAGAAAGCAACAATATTAGTGAAAATTCAATGCCCATGTCCGCCATTGTCAACTGTGGAGAGGAAGTAAAAGCAGAAAGCAAATCAGGTGCAGCCGAAATAGAGGTTAATGTAATACACAATCATGTCAACTTAAAGATTCGGTGTTCAAGAAGAGCTGGTCAGTTGGTGCACGCCATTGTCACCCTGGAAAGTCTTAGATTAACAGTTTTGCATCTCAACATTACTACCACTTCTCAAGCATCTGTTCTCTACTCGTTCAATCTCAAGGTAAACATTCTTTTTTGAAGTTTTTTTTTGGCTGAAACCCTAGTTCCAAAGTTTCTCAAACATTGGTCTTGTTTTCTTGTTGGTTTGGTTTTGTTATTTTCTGTGGTTGTGTTGGAAATGGGAATGGCAGATGGAGGACGGCTCTGAGCTAAGATCAGCAGATGAGATAGCAGCAGCAGTTCATCAAATATTCAGCTAATTCAAAGTTTTTAAAAAGAAGATATTATCATTACTCATTAGGCAGCTGACTTTGATATTTCTCAAGGGAAATAGTAGGGGTAGAAAAGTGAAGAATCAGACCAGAAAATGAAAAAGGGGGGTCCATTGTTTGTTCCACAAAGATAACTCAAGACAGAGCCCTTGATGTCTACATCGTAACTTATGAAACTTCACTTGTTTTATTACTGATGATTCCATTTGCTTTTATTACTGATGATTCCATTTGCTTTACTTAATAGAAATGGTAATTAAATCGATGTAATTTCCAAGTATCTTCCCTTTCTGTGAGTGTGGGGGCCAGGTGGTATGGGATTTCATTTCATCAAGTTTGAAACTTTGTTGTATAAATCTGAGTCTCATGATTACACTTTCGCCCATGATGCTCCCCTTTTTATATTGACTTTGGGGGGTACGCTTGATGTTTCATCATTAGACTAACGTCCTCTCCACCTACTTAGCTATTTTTTTTTGTGTGTTGTACTCCGAATTTTTCGAGTTTTATTTTGACTAATTTTAATTGTTTTGCGTTGCACATTTATTTAATAAATAATTTTTTTTAAAAAAATTGTATACAAAGTTTCAAACTCAAAATTTACTTAAACGCTACTAAACTAGATACTACTTGAATTAATCTCATTAGTTTAAGCTATTTTTTTATATTGTGTCCTAAATTTTATGTTTTGGGCTGAAATAAAAACAATCTAAACCATTCGTGCTTGAATGAAAAGCACCAAAGAATTACCTGTCTGCAGAAGCAGGTTCTGAGGTGACAATTTTTGTTAGGACTCAAAATTAATTAAGAAAAAGCAGATAAGAGGTACATTGGAAATGATGGATAGCGGGAAAGAAGAAGAAAGGCGATGGTTTTGGCGTAAATAAACAAAGTCAAAGGTATTAATCTAATGAAGCTCAAAAAGAGCAAGTGAGCAACCCCACGTTCCCCCTCTGAAATTTGTCATAAGGGAGCAGCTGCAAATTATGCAACAGTGGGCAGCAGCAGCAGCTTAAGGCACACATCCCCATGTGAAAAGAGCAGCAAAAGAAGGAAGGCCGAGCGAGAGACAGATCACGCTCTCATTGTAGCCAATGTCATGGTCATTTTGGACTTCGTGTTGCTTTCCAAGTTCAGTCCCAATCCACCATTGTCATCCATTCCTTTTTAATGATCCTAACCTCTATCCAAGCCAATGAAACTGCCTTCATTTCCGAGTATTATTAGCTGTTTACGACTAATGTGAAACATTATGATTATTTAATCAGCTGTTTAGTACGCAAAACAAGGTATATGAGCATATAAAAATGGATCAAAAGGGGCAACATGGCAATGTGACTACGTCCCCTATTGAATCCTGACTACAAATTCCAATGAAATCGATGTTAAAGCTCGAACACGTACCACAATTGTACCATCTTGCAGTCTTTCACTACAAATTCCAACCATTAAAGAAAGGAATCTGGCCAAGAACTGCCTTTTGATCCGTATGTCAATCGATTCTTGAGAAAATCTTGTTTTCCAACTCTAATATCCAAATGTTAAGGCTTTAAACCTGGGTTTTTTAGATGCCCCGAGGGGTGAAAATGGGGTCACAATCAGAGATTGATTCCGCCCCCGAGGGTAAGCTAAAGCTATTCCCATTTCTAACCAAAGAGTGAGCAGAGCCATCTCCATAGTAAAATATGAGCGTTTTTCTGGAAAATTGTACCTAAGAACTTCGTCTTGTCGGGTCCACTTTCTTAATCTTTCCTCCATAACAGTTCTATCAATCAAATCGATAGAAGACTCTTAATCTCCATCTTTGAGTTTGACCAATAGTCACCATCCTACTTCCGAGAAAGACCTGCTTTATTTCTTAACTTACAAGACATCCTAAATAATTGGCTAATGATAAAGTTTTGTCTGGGAAGAAAGGTTTACTATCAAACCCTGCCTGAATATTTTAAGATGAAATTCTTATGAAAGGTGGATTAAGTTTTAGTTTGGTTGGAATTTTAGAAGACCGTGAATTTAAATGCGTTCAAGTATAATTCCTTTCCCTCACAACAAATTGATAGTTTTTTTAAGAGAAAGAAATTAGGGATTTTCCCAAAAATTAATATATATTTTGAAAAAAATCAGAAGAATATATTTCAGTATGATAAACATAATGTGATAATTTATTTGTTTAAGATGTTGGTTTTTTTTTTTTGAAAAATCAATCAAAAAGTGGTGAGGGATTAATGTTACATTTCACATCCGTCAAAGACCAATACCATATCCCAATGGATTTTCTTCATGTGATTTTCATCACCCACAAATGTTGAATGGATGTGGGAAAAGATACTTTAAAGTTTTTGAGAGTTAAAAAGGGATGATAGAATGAGCAGAGTACAGTAGATGGCTAAATTGGAGCAGTCAATGGAATCAAACACCACAAGTTGCCTATCCAACTGCCATGTCAACGCTATCTCTATCTATATCAACTGAATGAGTGGTTCTGTGGGTGCAAACGCGGAACACAAACCATCTCCACATTCCCATTCCATAATTATCTCATCATATACAATTAAAACCAGAGAAAAAAAAAATTACGCAGATAAATTTATAGAAACCAACCAAGTTGCATCATTTTTTCCATTTCATTGGCCTTTGAATCTCTCTTTGAGGTTGACTTGCCATGGCTTCAGCTTCTTCCAATGCACTATCAATCCCTTCCTCCTCCACCCTTGTGGATGCCAAGGCTCCTCGTCAAACAACCGCCGCATCGCCACCGTGTGTCTCTCTTCCCACGCTTCCTCCCCCACCGGTTCAGTCCCAGAGTCGTGCCTGGAAGTCCACTGCTTACTGTAAAATTCAATATCTCATTTCATAGAATATGATTCAACACAACTTGATCGTGCATGGAAACACTATAACAAATGGTATTCCAACTCTTTTTTTACAGGCCGCAAGATTGCTCGGAACGTGATGGCTATGGCCACAGGGGAGGCTCTCGCCACCCGTGAAGCTCCGGTGGAACTTGCAGTTGCACCAACTGAGCTCCCAGAGTTTGTCAAGACATTACAAGAAACCGTAAGAATTTTGCCCGACATCACATTCCTTTCAGTCTTTGTTTCTGGTTACAACGACACCAACATATCATTGGTTTTCAGTGGGACAAAGTTGAGGACAAGTATGCAGTGAGTACACTTGCAGTATCAGGTTTGGTCGCCGTCGTCGGTTCCGCCGGATTGGTCTCGGTGAGATCCAAATGTTGCAGATAATTTTAACTTTTAACTTTAAGTCTTAACCGATCATATTCCAAAAATGAAAATTAACTTGGTGAAACTGGAACAGGCAATCGATAGGCTTCCTTTGATTCCCGGACTTCTGGAGGCCGTGGGTATTGGCTACAGTGGGGTAAGCTTAATTCAACCATCAAAGCTTATACATTCAGAAACCCCCATTTTTCTCAGACATTTCTGTTATTTTCTTGCAGTACTTTGCATACAAGCACCTTCTTTTCAAGCCAGACAGGGACGCTATGCTAAAGAAAGTAAAGGAGACATACAAGGAAATACTTGGAATTAGCTAGAGGGAAATGGTCAGTGGTTAAGAAATGGATACTTTACTTCACTTTGTCAGCAACAAGTTCTAACAAAAGTAAACCAGTGTAATGTGGCCTTGTCGTGGGCAAGTTCAGACACGTTTATATTTTGTATTTCCCCCTGGGAAGCACACATCTTATGGAAGTTAATAAAAGTACTCTCTTTTGAGTTATCTTTTGATTTCAACTAATATTATTGGTGAATGTAAGTATATATGTTTCTTTTTTAACTCTTAAATTAAACTGTTACAAACTTTGCATGTAAAACTATTCGAACTGAGATTTCTTAAAAAAGAAAAACAACATTTCCTTCTTCATAAAAATTAAAGTAAAAGATAAACGAACTAAGTGGAGTCAAGTGGATTCAAAGATATTTAATTTCTTCCTCTACCTTCAATTTTTTTTACAAAATTTTTTCTAGAATCCAAGTGGGGCACTAGATTGAACTTAAATCCGCTCCTGCAGTTCATACTACACAAAGCAACACCCATACCCCAACCTGACAGATCAAACTGTTTTTCTAATATTTTTATATAATTACAAATCCTAATTTGATATTTATAATTAAATATATATCAAATACAAAAACTTTACACAGGTAACAGTTTTATATGTTAACACAAATTCTTTTTTAAAGTATAATTGAAGTATTGAACTGAAAAAAAACCCGGAAATTTATTCATAACACAAACAAGTACATGATAATACAAATCGAAAATAACACAAAAACAATACCCAAAGAGCCAACAAATACATTCGAACTCATACAAACAGCAAAAAAGAAAATTAGGTAAAACTAATGTATCCAGGGTTTTAGATGAGTTTGGTATGATCAGTATGAATTGCTTTAGGAACAGCAACATAAGGACGAAGGTACTTATACTTTAAACATGTCTAAACATGTTTCAGCGTTGAGACCCCGTTTCCAGAACTTGTCGTAGTATTCACTGTATGTGAAGTTTCTGTAGATGGAGGGATGTTGGACGGGATCGATCAGTTGCGGAGCTGCTCGTATCATGGCGTCAGGTGACGGGCAATAGAACGTCGGAATAGAGATCCTCTCCGCCTTGCAGTTCACCACTGCCCGATGAAGCACGCTCTTGTACCGATCATTGCTCAATACCTGCCCAACAACATCAAATTTTTATGATTATATTTGTGGGTTAATTAGACAAAAATCTCTAAACTATTTCTCAGATTTTATATTGGTCCCTAAACTTGAAAACATTCTAAATGAATCCTCAAAGTATTAATATTGTATCAATTAGGTTCTATTTGTTAGTTTGACCATTAATTTAGACATTAAATGTTTGTACGAATATCACTAGGAGCATATTTAAAATAGGTAGATTAAATTATAAATATGTGTCTAATCATTGCATTTAAAGATGACCATTTGACCCACGAGTTTTGACTTGACCCGATTTTATATGTTAGATTTTTTAACGAAAATTTTGGGTCTAGATCTGATTTTTGAGGATGATGTCGGGTCGGGAAGAATTTGGGTTTAAAGTGAAAAATACCTTACCTGCCCCGACCCAATAGTTTAATTTTATTCTAAACGTTTAGGTGTAATTGCTACAATGTCCCTCTGTTATATATATTTTACTTATATCCCAATTTTGTCTAGAAAAATAGAATAATTATTATAATGCTACTTCTCTATTTATATTTTGTCAATTAACTTTTTATTTTATCGAATAATAATAAAAATTGATAATTTTATTTATATTGGATCGAGTTAGATTCGTGTTTTTACTTCACAATTCGAGTTGGGGTTAGGGTCGGGTGAAACATTATAAAATGTCAAATGAGGTTAAGATTGAATGAAGATGTTAACTTTTTGGGTCGGATACATGTCGGTTAAAAACCCGATCCATCCCAACCCACAGTCATCCCTAATTGAATTGATAGTTTAAATTTGACGTGTTAAAAAAGATAGCGTCTTTTAAATTTAGAAGGGCTATCTCTTGTTTTTAGCACTTCATATCTAAGTTGGTCCCTTAATAAATACATAAATGTTTACAATTTGATTCATTATTTTCTAATATGCCTCATATTAGCTTGAGTTGATATTTAACAACCTAATGAATAAGCTAGCAAAAGGACCGATTGATACAATACTGATGCTATGGGACTCAATTAAAACAATTTGAATCTTAAGGACCAAATTAATAAAATTATTACACAACCTATATGACTTGAACTTTTTGTTAATTTAATATTATATATACTTATGAGTTATGATTGCTGCATTAATATGTGTTCCCAGAAAACTATCTTTCTCGTTAAACGCTCCATTTAACATGTAACCGGCTAAGCTTCACGCCTATATTGTGATTCTAGAATATGTAATAATTCTCAAACCTGCATCTGGTCACCGATGTTGACAATGAAGGTGTAAGGAATAGGGTTGACAGCAATCCACTTTCCATCTTTAAGCACCTGCAGACCAGGCACGTCATCTTGAAGGAGAATCGTGATAGCATTACGATCGGCATGACCAGGCAGCCCAAGAGTCAGCTCCGGCTCTGGACACGGCGGATAGTAGTTGATCGCCATGTGCTGCGCGTGCTTTCCGAGTGCCGAATTCATGTAATCTTTTTCCAGCCCTAAGCTTTCTGATATTGCTTCCAGCAGTCTCAGTGCCAGCCTCCTGGTGTTCTCGCAGTACTCGGCAGTATCTTCTCTGTGGAAACGAGGAGCAAAGAAATGAGAATGATATAAAAATAATACATATTATAAACCCTTTTTACGATTAACTTGAAAGATGGAGGGTTGATTGGCCATTCATGAACATAGTCCTTCAAAGGGTAGCAATGGAGTCTTAGGTAATCCCTCCAGCTCGATACGTTCTCCGTTCGCACGTTGAAACTCGTGGAAAGCCTCGTCGTGTTCATTGGATCATCGGAGTAGTTCTTCAATCGCTCGCTCTCCGGTAAATGGAAGAAATCTTTCGAGACATGCATCATCTTATCGATCACCTCATTGGGAACGCCATGGTTTTTAACCTTCACAACAGATTAACGTTACAGCCGAAGGTGAATTTTTTTTAACAGGGAAGTAAATTTGGAGTACTGCAGAAATTGATTCATACCTGAAAGAAACCATAATTTTGGCAGGCTCGGCCAATGGCTTTGACGACACCGGAGCGGTTGGGGCCTTCAAGGTGTTGGAGATCAACGACGGTGATGGAATGATCGGAGATGACATCGTGGAGGTTTGGACGGTCGGACTCAGGTCGGATGAAATTTGGCGGAACGGAGCTCACAGTGGATACGAGGTCGGTTAACAGGCCATTGAAGACAATACTTGTTAAGCTTGTGGGATTGTGTTGATGGCCACAAACAAATTTATAGAGAGGCCCTAGGCTTAGAAATCAAGAAATTGCACCTCTCTCTTTATTTTTTGGAAAATTTATTTATTTTCCTTAAGAGTACATTATTAGGATAAGTCTAATTTTCTTCTTTTTGGTGTCTAGGATAAGTCTAAATTAATTTCCTTCGCTGTTAGTATCCGAAAAACAACACGTTACGTTGATCAAAAAGAGAAAAATACGGTACAAAACGAGAACAACATGATTCGGTACGTCCAATATGGTCATTTTGCGCACATCGATTTTGCTACTCTTTTTGTGATAGAGCGTGGCTCATCGATTTTGCGCACATTTGTCAGCGAGGCTAATACGATCGTCGATCTATTCAAAAAAATATATATTATAATCGCCGATATCATAGTTAAATCCGACATCTTTGTTGATCATCAGGTCTCTGTCTTCACCGAACTTCTCAATGATATAGTTTATTTGCTTGATCGGGACTCCCATAGCCTCCTTTACATTAGCGTTCAGGACTCTCTAGTGTAATGGTTTTAGCCTCACTTTCAATTTCAAAAAATATAGTCATTTTTACTTTTTTAAGTAAGTTCAAATAAGTAATGTTGCCCTATTTTTTTAATTGCATCAGTTTTGTATTTTAGGTCAATTAGTTGTTTTAAATTTGTCTTCGAACTAATTTAGTTGCATTAATTTAACTCCAAATTAAACTCAAACCATCAAAATTAAATATCTTTAAAGAAAAAAATAATATAATTAAATGACTTCGAGAATAAAATTTATGCGATTAAAAAGTATGAATAAAATTAGGGTAAAACTTTGATACATAGGCTTGTGCTGTGTATTTATACTATAAAAACCCAAATCTAAATTCCTAACCTTAACCCTAAAAAAGTAAATTCTAAACCTTAAACCCTATGCACTAAATTCTAAACACTAACCTTAAATTCTAAACCATACAACCTAAACCCCTAAACCCTAAACTAAAACCTTAACCCATAAAATTAAAAGGCACTTGTAAATTAAAGTTTACACGACGTTTGTATCAAAGTTTTTCTCATAAAATTACTAATTTAAATTTACTTCAGGGACAAATTTACTTCTTAAACCTATTATATCTTTAATATTCATCGTATGAAATTTATGATTATTTCTCTAAAAAATATATTTTTGAATTTTAAAGATATACTATTTCATTGAAAATAAATAAATAATATATATTTATTTTTACACCCACTGCTGATCCATTTAATTGATTTTAGTTAATAGATAACAATCTTTGGAACACCCTCTCTACCTAATTATTTATAGGTAGGCTTGTAAACGAACCAAACGAACACGAATACGAGTATGTTTATGTTCGTTTGTTTAATTTTAACCGAACAAATGAATGAACACAAACAACTAAACGAACATAATTTATTGTTCGTGTTTGTTTGTTAAAATAATAAACGAACACAAACGAACGCGAACCAGCAATGAGTATTGTTTAATTTTTTCTTAAGAAATTTGAAGTCTCGTACATTTAGTATTTGTTTAGTTTTTCTTTTTATTTCATATTTTTAATATATATTTTCAATTTTTTAAATATAACACTATTTGTTATGAAAAATAATAAATATAAATAGAAATACGTGAATAAATTTAAACGAAAATAAACGAACGGATTATTGAACGTTCGCCAACATAAATGAACGAACAAGCCTCTTGTTCGTGTACGTTCATTTAATAAAACGAACAGAAAATCTTGTTCATGTACTTACAGATAAATTAATAATTTTAGAAAATTAATAAACAATAAATATAATTTCTATGTAATTTTATAGAATATTTAAATTATTCACAATTTCTCAAATCCTTAAACTAAAGACAAGTTCATTTAAACATATTTTTTATTAAATAAAGAATTTTTTTACATTTTAAAGATTAATGATAAATTTGACTCATACAAAATTAAATAATATAAATATTTTTATCACTCGATTAATTTATAAATGTTAAACGCATTAAAATCTATATCAACTACTATATCTTATATCGGGAAAGTTTTATAGATATTTATTTATTATTTATGGACCCTTTAATTATGGATTGAATTGTAGTGGCTTCTAGAAAAACCTTCATCTGTAACTGTCGTGTGTTGAAAACCAGTAGCTTTTTTTGTATGTTGGTTTGAGTTTTCGATTGATCAGATGGGATAAGCATTTTGAATGGACAAAAATCGAATTAATTAATAATAAACCGAAATTATTCTTTTTTCTGTTAAAGTTATCTTCTTCTCGGAATTTCATTTTCTTTGTGAAAATTACTTTTTCGCTTATATTTTTGATCGAGTCGAGTCCAGTTTTAATTTTTGGTCAATTCGTATGCGATTTGAAAATTTAAAGTATCCGTTAGAATTCAATTTGACTCAATTTTCGATGATGTTCAATCCAATCTGAAATTTAGGGTAAAAATGTGCCTTCGATCTGATATAAATAAATTTGTCTTTTTATTTTTATTTGGTAAAGTAAAAAGTTAATTGAAATTATATATTGAGAGAGGAACATTATAGAAATTATCTCTAAATATTTAGAATAAAATTATATTATTATCTCATGTTGGATATTTTTCATTCTAAATTTAAACTCGACTTGATTTGTCTCTATTATTGAAAAAATCCGTCCGGCCTAAACCTAGATTTTTAAAGAAATCTGACTCTATACCGACCGACCGACCTGGACCGAAAGGATGTTGAAAGGCACAGGCGCATTTCTTAAAAATTTCAAACTCTCATATAGTTTATATATTTTTATTTCTTTATATTTTCTATCGATAATCTAAATTCGTACTCCTTAAAGTTTTATAATTTTATACTCTTTAAATTTTTAGTATAATTCTCTAACAATTCGCAATCCAAAAAAAAATTTGCGTTTTCCCTGAATATGAAAATCACATTTCTGGAAAGTTGGTGACGTTTTTCATCTTCTAGGGTCATTTTCGAAACTAGATCTTCTGCCCTTGATTTGGTAGAGTATTTAAAATTCTTATACGAAAAAATAATAAAATATAATCTAATTATTAATTAAAATTTGAGTTAAAATCGAGTATAGAATCAATTGTTTTCACCGCCATGTATGCTTGGTTCTTTTTCTGTCGAAGGATGGTAGAGGCTCTAGATGGCCATCTCATCTTTTTTATGTTCATGTATAAATTAAATTAAATTGATATTCTTAAGATATAAATTTTATATGTACAATTTTTTTTGAATAATTTAAAAGTGATTATAAGGTAAAATCTGTTCATAAATATTTTAACCATTTGACAATACGCGTACACCATATAAACATAACGATTTAGACTTGTGACTCCTAGAATGAACATCATCCTTTATAATAATATATACAACTTAAATTGTCATAAATAGGAATAAAAAGTGTGAAATTAAACTTATTTTTACAGGTAAAAACTTTAAAATTAAACATTGGTAGGATATAATTGATATATACACACATAAACTTGGATGAGTCTGCTACGTTCGACGAGTACTGATAAGTACCACTGACAACGAGTACTAATGAGCACCGTTAATTCAATTTATAAAGATTAAAATTTAAATGACTCACCGTATAATTATAAATTGTTTAAAAATTAAAAGGTAAATTAATTAAAATATATTATTTTATTTTTCTTTTAAACATAAATCAAAATACTTATCTACCCCTAAATTAAAAAACCCTAATTTTTGTTCATTTAACATTTAAGCTACCGCCGCCGCCGGGTGTTAGTTAATAATATATCATTTGATGGCAATGGATTAAACCATAAAATCAGTGACTTCTCTCTCACCTACAAAAATGCCTTATGCAGCAATATAAGTTTAGACGATTTTGTTTTCAAACTTTCTTCTGTTCTAGCAAAGGCCAGCGAACTAAGGTTCAATGTTATTGGCTACAAGGGTAATGAAGTGGAAATAAATACTCCTGCCCAACGACAGCGACGACATGAGGTGTAATGACCCATTTAGACCCAAAACCCTAAATTAAACCGGTCACCATCTCCGGTAACTCACCAAACCTTAAATTCAATCTCAAAACCCTAAAAATTAACCAAAATAAATAAACCTAAAATCTAATCTACCAAATTAACCCTAAACTCTCTGTCAACCTAACCACATTAACCCATACCCCTAAACCTACCCCCAATATGCCAAAATCTTCAGTCATATCCCCTAAATTCGGCGCGAAATTCGGATCTACCCACTATGCTAGATTTGCAATAAAATAATAGAAGGGGTTGGTATTTCATATTGTAAAAAAAAAAGGGCATTATAAACCCATGAAATCAGGGCTTCTGGAGGAAGAAAAAAACATGAGAAATCTGAAAAAGAGGGTTTTTGTAAGAATCTTTCAAAATCAATACAAGAAAGTTGAAAGGGTAAAATATTTTTTTCGAATCTTTTGTTTCTCTTTTTATTTTGGATCAAAAAAGGGAGGAAGTTGACTGCTTACCTTGCCGCCGCTGCTCCACCGCCGTGAGGCCACTGTGCCGGTGATCGACGTGAAGCCAAAGAGGAGAGCGGCGCCACTCGTGGGAAGAAGAAAAGAATGAAAGCTTTTTAGGGTTTGCTTTTATTTTTAAATATGTTTTTTTACCAAAAATATACCCTTATTTGTTTTAAGATGATAATCCCTAAAACAACGCCGTTTTAAGGCTTGGTTCACGCGGTGACCCGAATACCCGGGGATGATCCGCGTTTTTTAAAGGTCTAATTACACAATAGGTCCTCCAGTTCTTTCCCGCTTTTACTTTTGCCTATGGACTAATCTCAGTTTCGGTCCTCATTCTTCATTTCCGTTTTCATTTCTGTTATGGAATAATCGTGTTTTTAGTCCTTCTATTTTATTTCGTGTGTTTAATATCATCATTCTTTTGTTTCTTTTGTGGCCTTTAATTTGTGTTTTACTTTAATTTAGTCACTTCACTCTAGCATTTGAATTTCTAGCTTTTATCTATGTTAGTTTTAATTTATGCTCATAAATGTTGCACTTGTTTCATTTTAGTCCTTATTTTGTTATTTACATGATGTTTTACATATTAGCTTAGTTCATGGCTTTTATTTATTTTTTATGTTTGGTATGTATGTACATCTTTGTATTTGATATGATTCGTATGTATTTTATGTTCATCTTGTTTTTAGGTTATATGTTAGTGTGGCATTATTTATCATGTTTAAATGTTATGTTAGGTTGTGGGTGTAAATTATGTTATATGATAGAAGTCAAGTATTAGTTTTTTATGTCAACATGTTGTTATGTTAGTTTAGCATTACATTTCATGCATGCCATATATATTATATTGGTTTCTTAATGTGTTTAAGCATGTTAGTATTAGTTTATTTAAATTTTGGAAGCGTGTTTTTCCTTTCCCATGTTTATGTGCATACTTTGTTTTCATTATTGTGATATGTTATGTCCATGTGTTAGTTATTTTTCTTTATTTTGTGATATTCATATTTTATGTTTTAATATCATGTCAATTGTATTTTTATATTTTGCCTTTCAAGGTTGCATAATGGAATATTAATTGTCAATGCGGTGCCCTTTCATCCGAGCGTAAACGGGGCCAGTATCAGGCGTAGTGATAGTGGTTGGGCGTTTACTCTCGAATAACGGGGCCTTTAAAATCTACTCGCACTTATAACCAAATTTTAATTTAATCTTCACTTTAATCCGGAAAGTTTAATCTTAATAAAGCGGTAATTATTAAAGTACAAATTTTGGGCGGTGTGGGGGTGCTAATCCTTCCCCATCCGTAACCGACTCCCGAACCTGACATTTTGAAATCTCTGGTTTTTTACGGTGTCCGGTCCACCTTGAGTGGCCGGTGGCGACTCCATTTTTAAATAAAAATACGTTTTTTCTAAAATCCCATGGAAGACATCATTTTAAAAAATAAAAACACCTTTTTTAGCGAGAGGGACATCGCTACAGATGGCGACTCCGCTAGGGACAAACTTATTTGTTTTTTAAAAACAAAAAAGAGAGTCAAGCTTGTTCAAATAATTACCACTTTAGTAATATTAGAGTTCCGGATTAAAGTGACGATTAGGTTAAAATTTGGTTATAATTACGCGTTTATTTTAATGCATTTAAAATTTGGCATATAAACCTGTCATTTTAAGTGGGGGGAAAACGCTAATGCTTTCGTGAGGATATCGTTCCTCCGTGTAGGCCTAGCAAGTGCCTTCGGGGCTCGAGTAACTTATGCTTTTGTAAGGATATCGTTTCTTCGTGCAGGCATAAGCGAATGGGTCCCCCTGAATTGAACCCGGTTGAAAGGAGCCTATAATGGGTGATGATCGGGGGCCTTGCTACTCTTAGTAGAGGACAACAAGGAAAATTCGGGTACCTCCTAGCACCAATACTGCATGTAGAGAACATATAGAAACCCACCCTGTTAGAGCCATGCGAATAACCTAGGTCGTTTTGTTTGTTGTTGATTTTATTCGGCACTGACTCGTTTTCTTTTTTTGTTTTGCCCTTTTTTGCATACATCATTGCACTAGCATTGCATGACATACATGTGTTGGTTCAAGTGGTTTACCCGATCAGAAATCTTTCATTTTTACCCTAATTTCAAATTGACCCATTTTTGTGATCACATCATATCTGCTCATTTTGGCATTCACTACATGACATATCATAACACTTTAATTTTTTGCATTTTACCAGCATGAAATGCTGATTCACGACTGGTTCTCAATTTAAAAAACTATCATCGGGAGAAAATCTAGTACTCTAGATATCGAGGCAATATTTAAACTTGCAAATGAATCTCGTGAGTTCGAAAGTTGTGTCACGAGAGCCATTTTTGAATCAGTACTTTCGCATTTAAGACATGCACCTCACATTTACATGCATACATTTTGAAAATTTTAAAGCCGGTCTCCGGGTTGCCCCATTAAATACAATGGAGTTGGTTAATCTAGCACCTTACAGAGGCTCTTACAAGAGTTTGATCTTGGGGCATGTCCAAAAGCACCCTCCACATCTTTTACAAAAATTGTGCCCCTAGCAAAGCCCAGTCTGGGGGTATTCTTTGCCAAGGTCCAGCCTTCATTGCTAAGTCAAACCCTTGCACCCCTAAAATGTCTACATCGATCACAGTCTACAAAATTGCACCCAATCCAAAAAATAAATGAGATATCATGAACCAACACAATTTATAAACCCAACTTAGGGTGAAACAAAATGTGCACCAGAGTTTCAAATTTGCTACAAGAGCAGTTTCAGACAATGACATAGAACGAACAAGTTTTGGGGCATGCACCCAGACGAAAGCTAATTCAAAGAAAGGTGATCGAGCCCGAGATGAGGTTGGGGCACTGACAAAAGACCAAGTTACTGACATGACCAGTGAGGAGTCAGGGGCATCCCATTGAGGGCCAAAAAAATCATATCACATTCATGCATTTAGATTGCATTCATCTTGCATTGAATCATTTTTGCATACGTCATACATTTAGATTAATGCATACACCAAAGTCACCATGCATTTAAAATAGACACATGCATTTAGGCATAAAAATCATGCATGCATTTTTGCTTACAAACAGGTTCGAAGGAGAACCCGAACATCCTCAACATGGGGGAAACGACACGATGGCCAACCTTAGTCATGAAGGAGGCAAAAAACACACAAAAGCTGAAACATCTAAATAAAAGGTATTAGTGACAAATTTTATGAATAGTTACTAATAAATTTTCTTTTGTAGGATTTGATTCCTCCAATGATGGTGTGACGGACGCCAACATTTTCCCGACTATCACTCTTGCCAACAGAAATTCTTTTCAGATCATGCCCTCTGTCGATAGAGAAGTCGAGCAAATTTTTCAAAAAAATTATCTCGTTGACAATGGCACAGCAATCCAAATCATGTCTCTATCAGTGGTGGTACGCTAACTTAATCTAGATCTTGCCTCTGTCGGTGGTATTATAGATCAGATTTTCTATTCGGTCCTGTCCCTCCGTCAGTGGTGTAGCGGGTCTCACATTTTGCTGATCTAGTCTCTCCGGCAGTGGTATAGCAGATCAAATCCTATCCAGATCTTGCCTCTGTCGGTGGTGTTGCAAATCAGATTTTCCATTCGGCCCTACCTCTCCATCGGTGGTGTAGCGGGTCTCACATTTTGCTGATCTAGTCTCTCTGTCAGTGGTGTAGCAGATCAAATCCTCTCCAGGTCTTGCCTCTTCGACAGTGTTGCAGCTAGACCAAACTTTTCCTTGGAATTTGTTTTTTAGTGACAAGAAAAAGATAAAAAATCAAGAAAAAATAAAAAAACAAACAAAAAGAAAAAAGAAGAAAGAAGAAAAAGAATAAGCAAAAAAGAAATAAAAAAATATAGAAAAAATAAAAAAAAAGTCAAAAAAGGGTCAAAAAAGAGAGAAAAAGAAAAAAGAAGAAAGAAAAAATATTCAAGTGTTATCTGATCATGTCCCTCCGTTGATGGTGTGTCCGTGTTTAAATTGATGTCATCCAATTCTACTTTTCCATTGAGGGTCTAGTGGAGTCCAAATGCTGAAATACGATCTTATCTCTCCGTTGATAGTGTAGATAAATCCAACAAACATAAATCTTCGGTTCTGCCTCTTCGTCGGTGATGTAGCTGGACCAAATTTGCCAAATTCCGACCATGCCTCTTCGTCAGAGTCGTAGCTTGATCTCAAAGAAATCAACTATCCGATCCTGCCTCTTCGTCGGTATCGTAGCTGGATCAAATCTCCAGACCTTGCCTCTTCGTCGATGTTGTAGCTGAACCAAATTTGCCAAATTTCGATCATGCCTCTTCGTCAGAGTCGTAGCTTGATCGCAAAGAAATCAACTATCTGATCATGCCTCTTCGTCGGTGTCGTAGCTGGATCACATCTTCAGACCTTGCCTCTTCGTCGATGTTGTAGCTTGGTCAAATCTAACTTTCGGTTTTGCCTCTTCGTCGGTGTTGTAGCTGAACCTAATTCACTAACTTCCGGTCTTGCCTCTTCGTCGGTGTTGTAGCTAGACCAAATTCACTAACTCTTGATCCTGCCTCTTCGTCGGTGTCGTAGCTGGATCAACATTACTAACTTTAGACCATGCCTCTTCGTCGGTGTTGTAGCTTGGTCAAAATTTACTAACTTTCTAGTTGTATCAATGTTGTATCTAAAAGAGAGAGAGAGAAAAAAGAGAAGAAAAAAAGAAAAATAGAAGAAGAAAAAGAGAGCAAAAATGAAAAAAGTAGAAAAGAAAAAGCAAAAAGAAAAGGAAAACAAAGAAGAAAAAGAAAAAATAAAAAGAGAAAAGGAAGAAGTTGTTAGTTTTCTGGTCTTGTCTCTTCGTTAGAGTTCTAGCTGGATCAGACATCAGAACTTTCATCCATCGGTCTTGCCTCCTCGTCAGTGTTGCAGCTGGATCAAATTTTGTAGACCATGCCTCCTCGTCGGTGTTGTAGCTGGGTCGAACTCTCTTTAGGTATTAGCTTATTATCAATAATGTAGCAAGTTGGACTCATTTTGCTTCCCCAACAGACAACCCCATATTTTGAAGATTTTGCTTCCCAAGAGTGACCAAGTGGATCAACCAAGTCAAGAAAGCAGACATGCATCGAAGAGAAAGAAGATCTACCGAATAATGAAGACATACATCAAGAGGGGATGACCAGCCAGACCAAACAAAACGGGTCATTTTTAGTCTTTGCTCTATTGCTGTTACACAACAATGAGCAAAGAGGGGCAGCTGTAATGACCCGTTTAGACCCAAAACACTAAACTAAACCGGCCACCATCTCCGGTAACTCACCAAACCCTAAATTCAATCCCAAAACCCTAAAAATTAACCAAAATAGATAAACCTAAAATCTAATCTACCAAATTAACCCTAAACCCTCTATCAACCTAACCACATTAACCCATACCCCTAAACCTACTCCCAATCTGCCAAAATCTTCAGCCATATCCCCTAAATTTGGCGCGAAATTCGGATCTATCCACTATGCCAGGTCTGCAATAAAATAATAGAAGGGGTTGGTATTCCATATTGTAAAAAAAATGGGCATTATAAACCCATGAAATTAGGGCTTCTAAAGGAAGAAAAAATAGGAGAAATCTGAAAAAGAGGGTTTTTGTAAGAATCTTTCAAAATCAATACAAGAAAGTTGAAAGGGTAAGATATTTTTTTTTCGAATCTTTTGTTTCTCTTTTTATTTTGGATCAAAAAAGGAAGGAAGTTTACTGCTTACCTTGCCGCCGCTGCTCTACCGCCGTGAGGCCACTGTGCTGGTGGTCGACGTGAAGCCAAAGAGGAGAGTGGCGCCACTCGTGGGAAGAAGAAAAGAATGAAAGCTTTTTAGGGTTTGCTTTTATTTTTAAATCTGTTTTTTTACCAAAAATATACCCTTATTTGTTTTAAGCTGATAATCCCTAAAACGACGCCATTTTAAGGCTTAGTTCACGCAGTGACCCGAATACCCGGGGATGATCCGCGTTTTTTAAAGGTCTAATTACACAATAGGTCCTCCAGTTTCTTTCCTGCTTTTACTTTTGCCTATGGACTAATCTCAGTTTCGGTCCTCATTCTTCATTTCCGTTTTCATTTATGTTCTGGAATAATCGTGTTTTTAGTCCTTCTATTTTGTTTCGTGTGTTTAATATCATCCTTCTTTTGTTTCTTTTGTGGCCTTTAATTTGTGTTTTACTTGAATTTAGTCACTTCACTCTAGCATTTGAATTTCCAGCTTTTATCTCTGTTAGTTTTAATTTATGCTCATAAATGTTGCACTTGTTTCATTTTAGTCCTTATTTTGTTATTTACATGTTGTTTTACATATTAGCTTAGTTCATGGCTTTTATTTATTTTTTATGTTTGGTATGTATGTATATCTTTGTATTTGATATGATTCGTATGTATTTTATGTTCATCTTGTTTTTAGGTTATATGTTAGTGTGGCATTATTTATCATGTTTAAATGTCATTATAGGTTGTGGGTGTAAATTATGTTATATGATAGAAGTCAAGTATTAGTTTTTTATGTCAACATGTTGTTATGTTAGTTTAGCATTACATTTCGTGCATGCCATATATATTATATTGGTGTCTTAATGTGTTTAAGCATGTTAGGATTAGTTTATTTAAATGTTGGAAGCATGTTTTTCCTTTCCCATGTTTATGTGCATACTTTGTTTTCATTATTGTGATATGTTATGTCCATGTGTTAGTTATTTTTCTTTATTTTGTGATATTCATATTTTATGTTTTAATATCATGTCAATTGTATTTTTATATTTTGCCTTTTAAGGTTGCATAATAGAATATTAATTGTCAATGCGGTGCCCTTTTATCCGAGCGTAAACGGGGCCAGTATCAGGCGTAGTGATAGTGGTTGGGCGTTTACTCTCGAATAACGGGGCCTTTAAAATCTACTCGCACTTATAACCAAATTTTAATTTAATCGTCACTTTAATCCGGAAAGTTTAATCTTAATAAAGCGATAATTATTAAAGTACCAATTTTGGACGGTGTGGGGGTGCTAATCCTTCCCCATCCGTAATCGACTCCCAAACCCGACATTTTGAAATCTCTGGTTTTTTACGGTGCCCGGTCCACATTGAGTGGCCGGTGGCGACTCTATTTTTAAATAAAATACGGTTTTTCTAAAATCCCACGGAAGACATCATTTTCAAAATAAAACACCTTTTTTTAGCGAGAGAGACATCGCTACAGGAGGCAGCGACGACAACAACGGCAGCTTAAATTTCTAATGAACAAAAATTAGGGTTTTATAATTTAGGGGTAAATAGGTATTTTGATCTATGTTTACCTTTTAATTTTTAAATAATTTATAATTATACGGTGAGTCCTTTAATTTTTTAATTTTTATAAATTAAATTAATGGTGCTCACCGGTGCTCACCGGTGCTCGTCGTTAGTGGTGCTCATCATTATTCGTTAAGCGTGACAGAATTTTCCCATAAACTTAGTCTTTTTCTTGAGTTTTTTTCAATATTATTTTTTATTCTTATTTCTCAAATCATGACTCTTTTCACTTTTATTATGGTTTTTTAGTTCTTTCAGATAAAAATAAAATGAGTAAAATTACATTGGAGAGAACCACAAATTGATCTTTCCTCATAATTTTTTATGATGAAAATTGAAAACTATAAAAAAAATCTCACATAATGCTTCAAACATTTTTAGACTCCTACTTTATTCTATAAATAAATGTATATTGTTATAAATTTACTCAATATTTTAAGAGTTTCTTGTATAAGTTGAGTATCGGTTTTTGTAAAAATATTTCATTTTCACTTTAAGAAAATTTTACTATAGGATTTGTCGACAAATATGTTATAAATCTACATTTTCCCATAAAAGTATATATACACAATTATATATATATATATAATTAGTTGTCTGTATGGTATATGTACATTATTAAAAAACTAAAATCAATAAACATATAATATTTTATAATCACACTAGATAGTCCAAAAAAAAAGTTCATTGTTAAAATTATTTTAAATAATTGATCCCTAAGTAAAATATTTAATTTCGTCCATGATTGTTACCACCTTCATATCATTATTCTTGACCGGTCTAGTGCTAACTCTTGAATTACAGCTGCATAGAGGTACGAAGAAATTAATAAGGTGGAAGGTGTAGAACCTGTGGAGTGGTCATAGTAATAAATGATGATATATTTTATTCAAGTGATTCAAGTTCGAGTACAATTTGTGTATATTATTAAAAAATTAAACAAATATTATTTTATAATTACACCAATATATTCAAAAAATAGTGTGGGAGGTGTTATGGACCCCTGTCTTGGTTTTTTTATACTTTGATTACGACACGTCGACCACGTTCTAATTGGCATTTGGGTTTACTATTTGTTCTATTTTTGTCATTTTTTGACTATTAGGTTTTGTTGTTTGGTAGAGTGCGAAAAGAATTGAGAGGATGGAAAAAAATAAAGAAGTGGGAAAATGAAGATATAATGTTTAAAAAAAATCTTAACGTTTAATTAAATAGTAATTTTGGATCATATTTTTTAACTGATTTAGTCCTCAACGTTTTATTTTGGGTTAAAATGACCCCTATGCGAATGAAAACTGTTAGTCAATTGACGATAAACAGCTTGAAATAATGTGACAAACTTACATGGCAGTGCACACCGCGATAGCATTGTCATATAAACAAATATGCTAACTTTTCATAATGACACGTCAATCAAAATATATTTCTATAAAATTATATAAAATATAAAATATTTTTTCTCCTGATGCGTCATTCTGTCAAGTAATTTCAAATTGTTTATCGTCAGTTGACTAATAATTTTCATTTGTAAAGGGGCTATTTTGACCCAAAATGAAACATTGGGGTTAAATTGGTTCCAAAAAATATGAACCAAAATGTATATTTAGTTAAACGTTACGAACAATTTTGACTTCATGCCAAAAATGAATATTGATTTTTTCCTTTCATTTGTTGTGTTTAATAAGAATGGAAAAAGACCACAATATTGTGGTCCAATTTCCCCCCGAATATGGTTTAGGGCAGATTATTGCCCAAACTATTGTTGTTTACTGTTTGAATTCAGAAATCGAAGTGATTTTCCCCCGTCCTTAAACAGTAATCTCGAGAAAATATTAAAAAAATTCACCCTAAACTTGGAGGGCTTTCAATCCGTCTTCAAATAGGGTAAAAAGTCTCCAGCTATTGCCACGTGGCAGCACCCTAGAGCAGCGGTTCCTGTTGGAAGTCGGAGTGCCCTCCATCCGACTTCAAACAGTGCTCGGATGGAGGGGTGGCAGGGTGGCAGTGTTGCAGCATTAATCAGTGGGAGGGTGGCATGCATGCCTTGGTATGAGGTAGGTTTTTTTTTAATTGTTATAATTCGATTGGATGGTTGGTAGGTAAGATAGTTGGTTAAAATTTAAAGTTGTCGGGGTTATAAAGTAGGGGTTGAAGGTAGGTATGTTTCGTGAGAAATTTGTGAGAAAATAGATTGAAGAAAAAGAAGATTTAGAGGAAATTTTATAAGTATAAGATATGTATTTTATTTTTGAATATTATTTCAAGTTAATAGTTTTATTTTTAATGTACTTATATTTTTTTAGTTACGAAATTTTAATATTTTTAGTTATTTTTTTAATTTTATATCGTTATATATTTTGAAAATTTTGAAGTTGATGTTTGAATTTTTGATATTTCAAAATTTTGTGTTAAATAGGTGGTCGAAGAGAAGAAAATTTGTGAAGAGATTGAGTAAAAAAATGAAGATTTGAAGAAATATAGTAAGTATGGCAAAATTTTAGGTTGATGTTTGAATTTTTGAAATTGGATTTGTGAAAATATTAAGTTCTTGTTTTTTTTTTAATTTTTAAGTTGATGTTTGAATTTTTATGTTTGAATATTTGTATTGTTTAATTATTGTTTTATTAGATTTTTTTATAATGCTTTTTGAAAGAAAAAAACGAGTATATTGGGACTTGAATGAAAAAATTAGTAAATTAGTGACTACTTTGTAAAAACCTTAATTTAGGATTTGGGACTTGAATAAAAAACGAGTATATTGGGACTTGAATAAAAAAATAGTGACTACTTTGAAAAAAATGAGTATATTGGGACTTGAATGAAAAAATGAGTATATTGGGACTTGAATGAAAAAATTAGTAAATTAGTGACTACTTTGTAAAAATATTAATTTAGGATATTGGGACTAGAATGTAAAAATCTTAATTTAGGATTTGTGACTTGAATGAAAAAATAAGAATATTGGGACTTGAATGAAAACGAGTATATTGGGACTTGAATGAAAAAAATTAGCGACTACTTTGAAAAAAATGAGTATATTGGGACTTGAATGAAAAAACGAGTATATTGGGACTTGAATGAAAAAACATTAGTGAATACTTTGAAAAAGAAACGAGTATATTGGCACTTGAATGTAAAAAAAGCAAGTATATTGGGACTTGAATGATATAGGGACTAAAGATAACAGTTATATTATTATTATTAGTAGTAGTAGTAAAAAACGTTTTTTAAATTTTATTTGTAGTTTTGAAGAGTTTTTTTAATTCAAGAGTTTGCAATTAGTAAAAAAAAGTAATGTTTGAATTAGCCTTTTAATTTAGGAGTTTTTTAAATTGTATGTAGTTAGTAGTAGTACTGGAATTGAAATTTAAACTAATAAGTTGATTTAGTTATGTAATTTAAACATATTATAGTTAAAATTTAAATTTCATAGAATTTTAGAAAATTAGAAACAAGACTAAAATATTATTATAAATTTTGTATGTTCAGAGTATTATGTTTATTATTTTTTAATGTAGTAGATTTAGTCTCGGGTCCTAATATATTCTTACTTGTCCTGTAGGATGGTTGAGCAAGTTCCTCTTTTGCGATTACAGAATCGACACATTTCTAGTCTCACAGTTGATGAGATGGTAAATTTTTTTAATAATTTATTTATTAGAAATTCAATTACTTTTTTGTTTGTTAATAATATTTATTTATTTATTAATATGTTAATTACAGGATGTGGAGGATACATTTAAGCACCATCTGACCATGGCAAAAAATCCTCTAGACGACCGAATCACTAAATGGTTGCAAGTTTTCAGATTTTATTATGCGACCTTCATTCCAGGATACAAGCTGGTGCCCGGGTTGATTGCCGCTCTGATTGAGCGTTGGAGGCCGAGAACCCATATGTTCCATATGCCGCGTGGTGAATCCACTATCACACTTGAAGATGTGATCATGCTTATCAGGGTCCCATTAAACGTGGCACCATTGATCGGGGCACCATTGACCAGGGAACCGTTGATCGACCAGACAGAAGCTACACCTGAAGCAATTTGCTCATTTTACCTTGGGAAGATGCCAGATAAATCAAATTTGAAAGGATCTTGTGTGAAAATGAGTTGGTTGCAAAGTGAATTTAAACTCGGTGAATATAATTCAGTTGATGCGATTTATAATGCCAATCGAGCTTATATTCTGCAACTCATTGGAGGTATACTGATACTGGATAAATCTAGAAATCTTGTTCATACACGGTATCTACGCTTTTTGAGGTATCCGTAGGAAGCTGCTAAATATAGTTGGGGATCGGCCATATTAGCGTTCTTGTATCGTGAGTTGTGCAATGGCGCTAAAATAGAAAATGGTCATAAGGTTCGGGATATTGTTGGATGTTTGTTGTTGCTACAAGCGTGAGCTTGGCAATGACTTCCCTTTTGGACACCGATGACTCGAACACCGATACAGTTCACTCTTGCCGCCAGGTAATTATCCTGATTTTGAGTTCAATTTTTAAATTAAATTTATTTATTTTTAAAATATTATTGTGATTTGTATGCAGATGGTGCGAGAAAAAAACATACACGGGATTGGCGAACAACAACTTGAGAGTATTTAGAGCTCAGATTGATTTGTATTGTCAGGAGCAAGTATCTGGTTAAATGTATTGTTTACAATCTAGTTAAATATTTACAGTTTATTATTTACATTATAGTTAGATGTCTTATTATTATAATACACAATTTTTGTAATTTATTTGGATGCCGTACAATGATGATCTCATTTTTGTACCGGATGATCTGATGCTACATTCTAATCAGTGGTGTAGTGTTACACCGTTGATCCACTTTGTGATTGTCGAGTTTCACTTTGCCGACAGGATGCTGCGACAATTTGGCTTCCACCAGCCCATTCCGTATATTCACATTAATCATGACTATTTGCACGATTTTGATGGACGCAACAGGGCAGAAGTAAATTGGGAAGCCACACACGCCGACTACATTAATATGTGGAACAATAGAGCTTCAACGTTACCGCTTCGCGCTCCAATCCAAGAGGATGATTTTGATTTTCAGAGGTCAGAGTACCTGATCTATTTTCGTAATAATGGAATGTCGTACTTAACTTCGGTCGATGGACGGGAAGAATGTCGAAAATATAAGAAAAAATACGGGGGTAAGGGTGAATCCTCCAAGAGTGCAGCGGGCGCATCTCAAAATCTCGTGTGGAGTAAAAAACCCAAAGGTTGGCCAACCACGCGGGAACAACCAGAAGTAGGCCTAGCCGTTATATGAGAAAATAAACCGGCTCCTACATTTGTTCAACCAGAAGTTAGCTTCAGCTCTTCAGATAATCACAGGTTTGATGATGTTGTTTTATACAACCCAAAGTTTATTCCTCCACAGTCATTCATGTACTCGAACTTTAATGAGAACATGAATTTTACACAAATGCACGATTTCATTAATTCGCTAGAGATTATAGGAGGGCAGAACGGTTACATGGATTTGTTCACAACACCGCCTTCTATGACTGAGGAGGTGAGCTACACTGAAGAGGATCCCGTGGCACCACAGAGGCCACAATGTGCTCGGCAACCGCCACGTTTTTATCTATCGATCGAACCCATTCATGGCCAGAAATTACACAAGAGAAAATGATTTAATGTATTTTGTGTAATACATTTGAGGTATTTCGATTTGAATTTGAATGTAATATTTTGTTTGTTTTCATTTAATATAAAACTAATTATCTTTAGTTATTAGTGATTTAATATTTAACCTTAAGTGTGGTTAAAATTAAGCCCCAAGAAACAAAAGCATATCTGAGACTGAGATCATTTTATGTTGGAAACTCTTTTTCTGTTTAAAAATTGCTTTCTCTGATTAAAACATTTCATACTTTGATCCATAACAATAAACAGAGACGTTGTTTTACCTCCGACTGCGGAAGCAATGGTATGAAGAATATGCAGTGAAAAAAGGCAACTGCCACTTTCCTGCTCAACTAAATTTATTTAATTTGGGTGCAATATCACAATCATTTTTTTAAAATCAAAAACCAAACTAATCCCTAAACCAAATCGAAGTTAAATGAATTTATACCAAACCTTCCATGAATTGATTTAAAAAAATACAAACATAATATTTTCGAATACAAACATAATAAATCATTGAGGCATACGCACATATCTTGGTTCATTTGGACATTTTGATTTCAAATGGCCTTCAGCCCTACATATGGTACATCTCTTTCGTTGTCCCTTCTCTCTATGATGAAGATCTATACTGGTGTTGATGCGAGTCGGTCTAGGTCGGCCAGTTGGAGTTCTACGGAGTGTAAGATCCAATAACCATATGTCATGCTCTACTGATGGCCAATACATTGAATTCACGATCGGCGGGAACTCAATTATGTAAATATTTAACATCTGGTTGAGACTGAAGCATTCATCAACATATGTGTACGAGTCAACATTGGTGAACATACATGCTGCAACTGCATGAGCACATGGATATCGCCACTCCTAGAACTAACCACAATCACACCACCCACGTCTGAAATCTACTCGAAATACATTTGAATATGGTGCTCCTGTCGGGTTCTGGAACCAACAACATCGAAAGTCTTATTCATTCGGTCAAATGCGTGAGCGGTCAGCGATGTTGCACTCTTCACATTAACATCCATTTTTGTCACAATAGTAGGAGCCCAACGTTGTCCCTTGTTTATTAAGGACTGCACATGCTTCCCTTTAACGAACCAAACCTTAGCCAAACGGTAGTACATCTCTGTCACCAAGCTTGCTATTGGGAGATGACATGATCCTTTCAGTATAACATTTATGCACTCCACAAGGATGGTTATCATTTTCCCGTATTGTCTGCCACCTTCGTCATATGATTGAGCCTATCTTTCTCTCTCGATATTGTTGGCCCAACTTCAAACACGCTCACCGTATTTCTATAAATTCGCCATCTTCCTCTCAAATTCTGGCCGTAGTAGTTGATACCCTGTGCCATAATATATGTTTTTATCATTAACAAAAATTAAAGCACATAACTGCATAAGCATATATAATAGATTTTGAAATAATGATACTTACCATGCTTACTCACTACGAAGGTATTGATTTTTGAACATCTCGTAGCTGTTCTTACCGATGTGACGAACACAGTATGCAGGGTATGCGTGCGGAGGTGTCCAACGACTTCTCTCTCGATTAATTGCTGCTTTGATACCTGTCCCTCGGTCAGAGATAATGCAGACCCCATCTTTTCAGACGACATGTTCACTCAAATTGGTCTAAAAGAAATTCCAAGCATCCGACGTCTCCCCCTCAACAATTGCAAATGCAATCAGAATGACATTGCTTTCACCATCTTGCGCAACGGCAACTAAAAGTATATAAGAGTATCTCCTGTAAAGCCACGTTCCATCGACTTGGATCATACGTTTACAAAATGAAAAGCCGTCTATGCATGGCTTGAACGCCCAGAATAGCCAATGGAAAAATTGATACCCTTAACGCAGTTGGCCTTGTCGGTCTAATACATCATTCGTTTGATACCTCACTATGGTTCCCAGGATGAAATGTGTCATTGCTATTAGTAAAACCGGTAGCTCATTATATGATTTATCGTAATCAACGTACACTGAATGCAATGCCTTATCCCTTGCACGCAACCCTTTCTTGTATTTTATTTGATATTCAAATTGTTGCGCAATGGTTGCATGAATCGCTAAAACTGGAACCCTTGGATTTCCTTCGGCCAACTTCATCACGTGAAAATTTATTACACTCGAGTCCAATTTTGTGTGGTCATGGTCAATGAATGTTCGTAAACATGTGTGATCGCCGTTGTACTTTGTGACCTCCCATCGATCTATATTTTTAAGCTCCGTTACTTGAATCTTCCATTGCACCTTTCTCCATATTTCACACACTTCGCAAAGAAAGTCATAAGGGTGAATTCTGCAACCGTGTAGTCTACATGCTACATGATGTTATACTCTTTAATTGCCAATATAGCTTCATCTTTTCTATTAAATTGAAGCCCCTCAAATAATTCACCATGCTGACTCGAAGTTAATTAAGGCATACCTGGGAATTGCGGTGCCCTCATTGCATCGAAATCCACCGAGTTCATGTGAGTAGGAGGTTCATAGAATGTAATGGCACCCACAGTCGGAACGAATTCTCCAACACTGAAATTAGGGGCAGTACCAACATCATTAGGGAACAGATCGGGATCCCCAACATCTTCATCTTTGCTTGAATCTTAAAGTGATTCTCCCCATCGACCTCGTAGGTTCTCAATATTAGCATGAATAGTTGGATCAACAGTCGGCTCGTGTGATTTTGCATATGTCGACGGTCCACCTTGATGAAATCCACTAGATGTCCCAGTTGCCAACATTGCGACAAAACTGCCTCCGAACATATCAAATTCGTTACCGAAACTCATTTGACTAGATTCTCCAACTGCGTTTCTAGATGGGCCGGGAATATTACGCACCTCAGCAAACAACTCGTCATTTCGAATATCCATAGACTCATGCTCTACAATCATTATTCCCACATTTGTATTGTCTTCGAGAGCTATTGCGGAATATTTGACTAGATTGTCACATGTCAGCGACCGATACCGCAAACCATGAATCTGAGCTCTAATTTTCTCGGATATCTTCCCCTTCATTACTCGAAGCGTGATTTCTTTATCAAATCTCATCTTCGTAGGGCTTTTAGATTCGAATACAATACCGACATTAGTTTTCACTATTTTTCCATTGTAATGGACAATCGCCACGAATCTGTTGTTACTCATTTTCTCTGCATGTTCGAAAAAAAATATTTTCAATAATAATGCACAAATCAAAACGAACAACTACAATGTCACTAAACCTAATTTTAAACTATAAATAACAATAATTTTAGAATATACTACTTATTTACAAAATTATTTTGAATATATATATATTCGATTACACTTTAAAAAATTATACTTATTTCTAAAAAATACTAATTACGATTTTCCTACTACTATAATCTTAAAGAAAAATAAAATATTCATCGTTCTAACACAAAAATTAAATTTCAAACAACATAAAATGTTATATAGATAAAATAAAATCAAAATTTTAAACCGACTTACAATATTTTTCCCACAACTTTCTTCTTCTGCTTCTTCTTCTCATTCTTTACGCAAATTTTTACTCAGCTTTTCCTCTAACAATTTACCTTGAACATAACCTATTTTTAAAAAACTAAAATTCCCCCCTTAAATACCCCTACACGAATTTTATCTACACTAATATGTTTCAAATCAAAAAATTAACAATACCCCTATATAATTTTAAATTATTATAACAATTAAAAAAACCTTACCTTCTCGAGGCCTGCCGTTGGCCCTGACACCGATGGACAGCCCTCTACCGAACTCTGTTTGAAGTCGGATAGAGGGCTGTCCGACTTTGAACAGCACCAGGCCCTCTAAATGAGTGCCACGTGGCAGCAATTGGGGTATATTCACCCTGTTTGAAGACGGATTGAAAGCCCTTTGAGTTTAAGGTGATTTTTTTAATATTTTATCGAGATTATTGTTCAAAGACGGGCTAATCACTCCAATTTCTAAATTCAAACAGTAAACAACAATAGTTTGGGCAATAATTTTCCCCGGACCATATTTTAGGAAAGAAAAATTAGACCACAATATTGTGGTCTTTTTCTCAATAAGAATGGTGGAAAAATTAAAATAATATATATAATTTATTGTTTGATGGGCTTCGAAAAATACACATTTGTCATTCAAAAAAATATACATTTGAATTAACTTACACCTCTCTTACATATTTTTTTGGATAATTACATCTCTCACCTTTTCTTTGCTCTTTTATTTTTAAATTGGAATGATTTATTTTTACATATAGGAAGAAAAATAACCATTTTATTTTCTTTCATCTTGTTGAGATATCCGATTTTGATATAACTTAAATGAAAAATATTTTTAGACTTAAACTAATTTGTAAAAATATTTCAAAAGCCCATTAACTTGAAAAATATGTTTGAAAGATTTTCAAAAGGGTTTTGACATGTTTTAAATGATTTTATATAACCAAAATGTCAAAAATAGGTCAGGTGTACCGATACATTTGTTAGTGTATCGAAACCCAGTTAACCGTACCGATACCTGTTTTACCCATATCGGTATGCCCCTTTCTTTTCTCAAAACTCAATTTTTTAGTAGCAAAATAATGTATCGATACCCAGTGTAAAAAATGCCCAACGACTCTTTCTATTTTGAGCAGGTGTACTGATACCCTTGCACGTGTACTGATACCGATGAGTCCATAAATGCATTTAATGATGGAAATAAAGTCCTCAACGGCTCCAAATCAACTCTAACGGCTAGTAAGATCACAGACTCCTTAGAGGGTTTAAAATACCTCTTCAAGCAACCATGCAAAATAGTGTATCGATACCCAATGTAAAAAATGCCCAACGGCTCTTTCTCTTTTGAGCAGGTGTACCGATACCCTTACACGTGTACTGATACCGATGAGTCCAGAAATTCATTTAATGATGGAAATAAAGTCCTCAACAGCTACTAACGATCACAAACTCCTTAGAGGTTTAAAAGACCTCTTCAAGCAGCCATGCAACAACAAAAAACTTATCAACATTCAATGTTAGAGAAATTGTCTTAGTGCTTAAAAGTGTCTAATTCTTTGTAGAAAACACCAGTGAGCCAAATTGTCACATTTGCTTAAGTGTTTAGGATTTTAGGTGAGAGCTTAATTGTGCAAACTTATTTGCCTTGTGAGGTTTTTTATTAGTTTGCTAAATTTGTTTCCTCTTGTAAGAGAGTGTTTCAAGACTTTGGGGTATAAGTCTCGGTTGTAAGGGTTATCTCCTTAAACCCGAAAAAATAAGAGCAAATCTTGTGGATTTGAGAAAATTCTTAGTGTGGATAGCTAAGGTAGTGAAAGTAGACTCGTTTGGGTAGTCGAACCATTATAAATTGCCGTGTCAATATTTTTACTACTTAGCCATCCATCCACCAAGCAAAAATACAATTCATCCCATCTTGGCCCATTCGATTGATCGTTCGAGCCTCCCAACACCTCATACTTTTCTTTCTTATCGAACACACTCAATATTTGTTTTCTTTCCACTTTTTCATTCCCTCCTTCCATTTTTCACCAACCAAACAACATATCAGTGCAATCAGCTTTACTTAAAAAATGAATTAAATCGATAGAAACCCGGTTATAAATTTTTTATTAATTATTTATAAATATTAAGTTAAATACATTAAGGAAGTCATGAAGTTAATACAACATTTTAAAATGGTTTGAATTGAAAATTGAAAGTTGAAAACTTCACTAATCTCTCAACTTTCAATCAAAATTCTTTATTTAAGAAAAAGTTTAACATACAAAAAGTCAAAATGTAGAATTGTTCCATCTTATTTTTGGGTGGCAAAATACTTAGTCATTTACATTAACTTGGTGGCAAAAAGAACACCTCTCTTGTCAGAATTTGATTCAAGAAATAAGATATTTTGGGTGCATCGATCTCTTATTCAACGACACACAAATTTCTGGCGACGGCTTACGAAGAAAAGTACTTAACAAATCAGAGATCTTAATAGTCTCAATGGCATTACAAACATTTCAACTTTGACAAAGTAATGTAATAATCTAACAGATTTAGTCAAAACACAAAATGTCCAAATTAGAACAAAAATCTTAACGTGTACAACTTTTATGAGTTTAGTATTACAATGTATTTATCAACATTTGCATTATGTGATTCAAACTAGGGATGTTAATTGGGCGGGGAGGGTGCGAAAGGTATTCTTCCCACATCCATCCCCGTCAAGAATTTTCATCTCTATTCCCGCCCCACGACTCGTTGCGAGTACAACATCTAAAACCATCTCTGCCCACAACCCGCAAGACTAAAACCATCACCGTCTCATTACCCATGTGGGTCATGAGACCCACCTAATCCTCTCTTTACCCGCTCTGTAACCCTTTCATATAATATTTTTATAACTATTAGTTAAAAATATAAATCAAATTTGTTATGAAAAAAGTATAAAATATATTCGTACTCCCACTACATAGTGAAATTATTCTAACTGTCACAATTTTTTAAAAATAATAATATACGAAATTAAAATTGTACAACAAAAAAGTTTGGACTAAAAAGATACTAAAGTATATTGTAAAGGATCGAAAATAGCACAAATAACATGTAAAATAATATTTCAATTGCTTAACAAATAAACATTACAAAAAGAACTAAAAAAACATAACAATTAAAAAACAACCTTAAAAATAAGAACAAATACCGATAGAATCTAAATAATATACAATATTAGGAAAATAAAATTAAAAAAGTAGAAGAATAATATATAGATGGTGAGGACTGAAGAGAAGAAAAAAACCTTAAAAAGAAGGCATAACGACAAACAACAATAAATAATAAACTAATAAACATAATAAATGTTATATATATATTCATAAATATTTCAAGATAAATCAATGTAAATTATTTTAAATTTGACTCTGATTCAAATTGATATATTAAAAAATATTTATAAATTTGATATGATCAATTTCAAACTCAATTATATACATATATATTGAATTTTTCATTAATATCCCAAGAAAAGTCAATATAAATTATCTTAAATTGACTATGATCCAAACCGATTTTGTATTTTTAATAACATTTTATAAGATATGTTGGAGCGGGTGGGGATGATGCGAGGCGGGTGGGGATTGGGCGGGTACAAAGACATATTCACGCTTTCCCCACCACCCACAACAAATTTAATTTTTATCTTCATCCTCACCCCACAACCCGCGAAATTTATAACCATCTTTGTCCAATTAAATGCGAAATAAGGTGAATTCCTGCAAAACTCGCCCCATTAACATCCATAATTCAAACTAATCAACTAATAAATTAAATATAATTAGTTATAAAAAAGATATTCAATTAACCTAAAATTCGTATCGGGATTATCAGCAGTGGAAACACTTGTGCTGAGGTCTAAAATGTTGAACGGTTTCCTTTCACTAACATTTTTAGATATTACTGTCACCACTCACCATTGTCAAAAAGCCTATTTTCTTTGTACCCTATATTCTTGTGGTGAATATCATGCGTCGTGTCGTAGTTTTAAGAGATCGTAAAAGAAAATTGGTTTAACTATGGTAACTGATTTATTCACCGTTTAATTCGAATTGAGTTTTTAAAGAGACTTATTATGGGGTAATTTGTTTAATTTTATTTTTTTAATTTAGAACGTCAAGATTGAACTCCTAACTTTACTTAAGGTATAAATTTATATGTATCTTACACATTAAATTATTCAAATTTTGATATCCTTTAAAAAATAAATTTTCTTTTCCACTGAAAATATATCTTAAAGTATAGACAATAATACAGTCCTTAACTTTGATTAATGATTATATAATAATATATAATATTATGTTTTACTGTTAAAAATATAAACTACTAATATAATTAATATGATTTATTATTTTAATAATATAATAAACTACTAATATAATTAATGATATTTTATTTTTATTTTGATAATATATAATATTTTAAAAATAATACCATTAAACTTTTATTAATGTGTAATATTATTTTATTCATTTAATATTTATATTTCAGTACTATTATTGGTTTTTAATAATATTTTTATTTTATAAAGTAACTAACAATTATTTAAATAAATTAAAATTAACAGTAAATTCATTTAATCAAATGATTACACATGTTACCACCTAATTGTGTAATCACTAATTTTGTCCGGGGTTAACCTTTTTTATTTTTCAATAATGGGCTTATATATGTTTATCCTATTATCAGGTAATTATAAAATGGGCTCATGTGTGTTAGTATACAATGTATATCATAAGTGTGTGTTCATCATGTATGTCTATTTAAAATATGAATGTATATGTGTTGTTTGTCCAAATTGCATGTAATATATATGTATGTGTTATTAGTATATTATGTGTGGTTGTGATTGCTTTAATGTGAATGTGCATATGTATGTATTTGTTATTCGAATGCCATTAATAATTAACTATGAACGTATATTGTATGTATAATTGTATGTACGTACGTGTGTATTAACGTTTGAATGTATATGTGGTTATTACTAGGTTTACTATAATGTGGGCTGTTAATTAATTAAAAGTATAATAGAGTATACAAGTATAAAGGTATATATGTATAAACAGATTAGATAAAAAAACATAAGCCCAAATGTTTATAAAAGTCCAGGTCCATTACATATTTTGTGATACCCCAAACCCTAGCTTAGTAGTAATTGAGTCAATTGCTTAAGTTGACAGCTTAATTGAATTTAGAAATTAAGCTAAATTGATTAGTTAAAGGGCTTAATTGAAAGAGAGAACAAATTTAGTGATTACAAAGGACCAAATCGAATTAAGCAAGAAAGATGAAGCTTGCATGATAAATTTCTTAATTCTCCCAATTGCCCTTGACTAATTATATGATTAATAACTAATTAAGGTTAGTTTAGTAAACTCACAAATCCACTAATGTGGATATCCACATTGTCATCATCTTCTTCATTATACTTGCCGAATTGAAGAAGAAGGAAAGAGAGAAAATATAGTTGAGAGAGGGACCTTGAGAAAACACCATTGAAGCATGAATTGAGCTTGCATGTGTAGAGATTTTCCATTGAAATTGAGCTAGGAAGCAAAGTAAGTATGATTGAACCTTTGTTTCATTCGAATAACTTATGTGTTAGTTGAATTTGGTTGTTTGATGTGTTAAGGTAGAATTTGTTATTGTATGAACTTAATTGATGATTGAATTAGTGTTTTATATGGATGAATTGAAAGAAAGAAACATGGTTGTTATGCTAGGATTTGTAAACAATGAATTGGTTCATCTAGTGACATAGCCGAATAGGATAATTGCATAAATGATGGAATTGATGAGTGAATTGAATATGATCATGATTAGATAGTGTAATTAAGGTGTTAAACAAGTTGAATTGTTGTGGTCATATGCTGGAAATGAAAGGTAAAAGAATGAAGATAGTCTTATAACAAAGAAACTGTTTTGTTGAATGGAAATTGTATAAACATGTAGAATTGAGCTTTGTAATCAAATACTCTGTTTTGGCTGCCTTGAAAAATGGATTAACATTGACTAAACATATTTAGGATTGTATATGAAATGAATTATAGGGCCAAAACATTGGTTAAAATGAATTTAAGGAATTAAAATGTGAATAGGTGCAATCTGCCCAGAATTGCTCTGTTCTGGGCAGTCACTTTGAAAATTCACCAAAATTTTTATAGATCAAATTCAGGGCTGAAATTTTAATTACATAATCCTTAGTATGTCTACTTTCATTAGGTGAAAACAGAACTGAAAACTGGGTTCTATGCTGGAAACTGTAAATAGAAATAGCTGGACAGTGCAAACTGTCTAAGCAGTGTAAATGCTATGTCTTTGAACAATAAACAGTATTAATTGGATAAGAACTAAAATGCAAGTCTATTATGGTCTTAGAGACACTTTTGTTATCTTTCCAACGGTATAAATTAATCGAAATTCCGACGTAGGAATTGAAAGATATGCCTATTTAAACATGTAGTGTGCAAGCTGCCAGGCAACAGTAGTTAAGTTAAGCTAGTTGGAAACTGTTTTGTACATAGTTTTATTGGACTATTTTGTAACTGTTTGGGATAATTGGATCCTGCCTAATCTTGTTTATTGAATTGTTGGTAGAATTGTATGTATATGACTATATGTATTGAAATAACCTTGATGCTATGTTGAATTGTCATGTGTATGCATATCGATGAGCATATTTAATTATGAATTTGCTAGAGCAGGAAGTGAACTTGGTGGAGGAAGAAAAAGGAAGTCATCCAAAGGCTAAGAACAAAGGAATAACTATACAAGACAATTGCTAGATTGCTGGATTATATAGTGAGTGTAGTTATTTTAGGGTTGGGACTTAGGTCCTAACCAACCTTACATGTCTAAATACTTGTTTGATTTCCATACTATGAAATGAAACTAAATCATACTTGGTAATTGACTAAATGGGAAGAAAGGACTAATAATGATTAAGTAATCCAATTGCTTGTTTGATTGTATTGAGGATTGATTGTGAAATAGTGAAATGTCGATGGATTTACTGCTTGGAATGAAAATGCCGAATGGAATTGGTAACATTGTTGTATTGAATGATGCTTGCTAGGTTTAACCTAATGTGTAATGAACTAAATACAATTGGCCTATGGTTCTAAATGTATTTGATCTTGAATTACTTGATAACTAAGTAACTTGTGTGGTTGCTTGAAATAAAAGATTCTATAAGCCCTTGGTTGTTAGTTGGTCTTAGGTAGAACGACATGCCTTAGAGTCTAGAGCTCCATTATTTTGGTACGTTAGTGTACCCTACTGATTGGTGTGGAAGACACCATACTGTTAGATACCTTGGGTATCGAATTGTTCAGGTACATTGAGTACCCTACTGCTTGGTGTCGTGGACACCCTACTGTTTCTGGTACTTTGAGTACCCTACTGAGACTTGATTACCTAATCCTACTATTTACCAAGGCAAAGTAAACTATCAAGCTTGAATAAGACATGTCACATAATTATGAATGAGCAATATTATACTTGATATTGAGTTTTTATTGAAATGAAATTACATGTATAAGATGATAGAAATGCTATTATGATTTGCTCATTATTTGCAAGACAAGCCTTATGGAATAATGACCCCATTCGAATAAAAGATTGATGAACATTGTGCTCACTTGCTAGAATTTTGATGGACTTTGATGCTTGATTGTTTCAAATAGTAATTGGCTATTTGTTTAAAATGTGCATTGTGTACATTTGATTGATGCTTGAAACTAGCTAGATCACACTCTAATCGATTTGAAGCCTAAATAGGTTGATCTAGAATAAATGAATTATAATCCCCTAAAGTAATTAACTCGATAACATGCTAGTTCTAGGAACTACCTCACTAAGTACCATGTGTACTTATCACTATTGTTTCCTTCTTCCCCAAAACATAGGTTTTAAAGAGATTAAAGCATCCCAACCTTGAACTGAGTTTATCAAGAGAAGATTGAGAGTATGCCTTGCTTTTGTCTTGTTGCACTCCTAGTTGGTGGCCTAGTTTTATGTCTAGTTGTACAAGTCTCATGCATTTTGCTCATCTTGAAGATGTATATGAGATGTTTATAAAAACTTGATGAAATGGTTTGTAATGTTTTGAGTACATATATGGAACTTAATGTATAACCTTAAGGGCACCTTTTGATATGTAAATTTGTAGGTAAAGTTTGTAAGGCTTATGGACCTTTCCATTGGTATATAACAATGTTATCTTGAATCATGCTTGCCAATTTGAAATGCTATGACTTATTGCTTGCCTTGAATCTTGTACACTATTCGAATTGAAATAGTTGGTACTTTGGTATAATTTAATTGTTTGAAACATGCTCAAATGATCATTATAGGTATCCAAGATTAGCAATTGAATGTAAATGGTCATACTTGCTTGTAAGTGTGGAATTCGAATTCTTTCTTATCTCACAAGTAGATGGTCGAATGGTTTAAGTCACATAAGTTGATTTCATGTCTTGCTTATAGGTATATATATAATCTCGAATGCCTCCTTGTTTAAGATGTAACTCATACGAATGATACTAGGGGTTACCTAGTTAATCTAGTTGAATTTAAATGAATTGGGCCCTAAATATCTATATGGTGTTCGAATGAGACTAAATTGGTAAAGGAAAAATATAGTTCCTTGGTCTATAAGTAGCCTATTCGAATAAGATGGAAATGTTTCTTGATGTCTAAGTAAATTGTAAGAAAAGTTCAAATTGACCCCAAATTTTATGTGTCATTGTTTGATTGCTTGCATCCGACACTCCTCGCTCCTAACCCGATTGAGGGGTGTCACTTTTTTAACCCAAAAAATATAATAATATAAAAAGGCCTACTTGGCTCAAACCCAATTCTAAAACCCTAACGATAATCCGATCCTCTCTTATCCATTTTGCAGCCGACAGTATCTGGCCGTTGGATCAGATATGATCCAACGGTCCAGTCAAGCCCGAGATGACTACCTAGATCCCCAGGCGTGTGTGCTCCTCACATCCGCAACTATTCAGCTCCCACACACCGGCTCCCCAACTTCCACGCTCGAGTATGACCCACGCCTCGGACGGCCTCTATCGACGCCGAGAATTATGCCGACCCTTAACTACCTAGCTAGAGAAACACATAAAAAATAGAGGGGCTTGTCAGAGCATCATCATCCACAGTAATGGCATTTAAAGTTTGCTTAAACCTGTAAATCATGGGCAACAGGGCAATGAACAATCATAATAAGATATAAGCATGTAATGCATCATTTGTAACCACGACAGTTCGAACAAAAAACCCAGAAGTAATAAACAAAAAAGCAGCCTTTTGAGGTATATCTTCTTTTTCTAGTTTATCTATATTCATATATATATATATATATAATGATAGAAAAATAGAGTTAGGGTTTTACCCATGTAGATTTTCCTCGTGTCGTTTTGGTTTCCTCTGACTGACGCTCCTCTGTCGATAAGCCGGGGCCTCTTCAAGGCTGGGAATGGTAAAACGGTGGAAGCACGCGGCGGTGGAAGCCCTTCATTTGAATTCTGCACATTTATGTTTTATATTTGTGATTTAATTTTACGTTATTTTGTTAAGTTGTGATGGTAATTTTAGGGGTAAAATTAGTTCGAACATAATGTATTTTAGGAATTTAATGTGTACTTAGGTTTAGCATAAATCAGAGACGTGATGTATAATTCTACGTCTAAGATGCTTTTGTTGGCTAATTAGAGATTAGTAAAATATTGTGAATGTTTTAATTTATGATACGTTTTAGGATAAAAATGGAAATTTGTAAGAAAAATAATGAAAATAGAAAATAAAAATGTTTTAATACATATAATGGATATTTTTTAATATATCATTGTTTTTTCTATAATAGATACCTTCAATATAATAGTTTTAAAGAATAAGATAGAATTTTGTAAAAGATAATATATATAGGACCTATAACACATAGTTTTCAAAGTATATAATATAATCTTATAAAATAATACATATGTGTTTTTAGAAATAATGCACATTTTTTAAAAGTATAATTTTGAAGAGTATAATGTATACGTTCTTTGGTACATAAAATACATATATAGTTATTGAAGCCTATAATGATGTTATATAAAAATGAAATATATATATATGTAGTTTATGGCTTAAAGTATATAGAAAATTTTGGTAAATTGAATAATATATTTTTAAATAGTAGGTTTTTTCTTATGTATAATATAACTTTAACACATGATTTACTTTATTGTATACTTTTAAATAATAGGTTTTTTTTTCTATATACATGTTATAACTTTAATTCATAATTTATTTCAATGTATGTTTTTTAAAATGATTTTTTATATATATGCTATATTATTTTAATATAACTTATCTTAAATCTTTTGGGCTTTCATTATATAATAATAATTTAGGCCTTAGATTTTTGAGTTTAGTTTCAATAGTTTGGGCCTTATGCTTTGGGCTTAGATTGTATGACTTAGTTAGTTCCTTTTAGGCTGAGATTAGGAATAGTCAAATTAATTCGAACAAATCTTGTGCCCGACTTACAAGGGCGCGATCATAGAATTAAATTAGTCTTAGTTTTTTTAAAAGCTTTAATTATATTAGTGTTCGGATTAATTTAGCGAATTTAAATTTATCATTGACTTATTGGGGTAAATGTTAAATTCATTAAATTAATTGAACATTTCTTAAATTACTTTAGGGGGAAATCGATTTTAAGTTTAATTTAGCATTAAATTACAATTTAGTCGCCATAAGATTGGGTTTCTTAATAGTTTAGGGCTAGATATACAATTGAGCTATATGTTAAATTGGGCCTTTATTTTTTAGTTTTACATTTATGCCCTTACTTGTCATACATTAATTGACATTCACGTAATCTTATATCTTAATGACACCATTAATCAACTTAAATCATAAAAAGTGAGGTATTTATTAATTCTAATATTTGTGTCGTAACAGTCCAAGCTTAAGGATGTTGACCAAATATTCGAATTAATTTTTTCCATTCCGAGGTAAATGGACTAAAAATTAACAAAGTCATTACATCATATTTAAATGTTTGCATCATGTATAAAGATGACGTATGGAGGTCGAACCCTAAATTAACACTGTAATCGAGCTTATTCGATGTCGGTTTAATTTATGGTCCGACATATCGTCAACCTTATTAATTAAATGTTTAATTAATTTGAGTCTACCAATTCGATAAGGCCCATGCAGTCAAAGTTAATCTTTATCTAAGAACTTCAAATTAAATTCAATTTAAATTTCAATGACTTTCATTCTTTTAAGAGCAATAAATTTTCTGGTACCGATCCCCAGGCGTGATGGGGGTGTTAATCCTTCCCCACACGTAACCAACTTCTGGACCCTTTCGCAACGAATCTCTGGTTTTATGGTGTCCGGCCTACCTTCCCAAGTGGCCGGTGTAGACTCCCAATTTTCATCGTCTTGGAAAATTTAAAGTTTTCAAAAGAAATCCCCCCATTTTCTAAAGGATTTTCATTAACAATTCGGGGGATAATTAGTAGCCGACTTATTTTCTAAAAAATGTCCTTTTGTTTTTCATATTATCGTCATATCATAAAGAGCACATTGAGTTGGAAATAGTTTGAAGTTAAAGGCTAGATTGATGGGAGACGTAGTTCGCAGCAATGATGAAAAGAACTCCGACGTACAGATATGGTCCGAAGGGGAACAGTTGCATGAAGGAGATAGTATTCCTGCCGGATTTAGGTCAACGTTGGCAGCAGAGACATTCATGAATACATAATACAATGATACTTCTGGACTGAAGACAGTGTCGAATAGTTGGGACTTGGAAACAAGGTGCATTTTCAGAAGGGGATATGGTGACATTGCATATTTGCTAGATGCTCCGGTGGATCAGGTACTGCTGTAAGCCTTGGTGAGATTCTGGAACCCTGCCTATAGTTGTTTCACGATCGGTAACTTTGGCTTGACTCCTATGATTGAAGAATATTAAGACCTTTTAAACTGTGAGAAGATTGACGAAACTCGGGTATACTCGAAGCCTAGTAAGAACAAAGCCTTCCGGGGCAAGCTCAAGAGATTCCCAGACATGTTGGAATCCTGGCTCGAGCACCAGGTCATTACTTGGAACGGTAAGGAGTATCTCATATGGGATGGGATTCTAGCCCTGGCTTCTCTGCACCTAGTAGGCCGAGTTCAACGGGATCTCTTCGCATTGTTAATTTATGGGTTAGTGCTCTTTCCCCGTGTGCGAGGGCTAGTTAACCCGGTAGTGTTAGACTTGTTTAACCGTTTGAGTGGTTGAACCAATCCGGTGCCCGTGATTTTAGCCAAAACTTTTCGATCTCTGAGGTTTTACCGGGAGCATGGTGGGGTCGTTTTCATGGTTGCTCACAGCTTTTGATAGTCTGGTTCTATAGTCGCTTGTGGTCATATGCTAATTTCTCGAAGCCTCTCTACCATGGCAATTTCTCACCTTTAGAAGAATTTCTACAAAAGGAAGATTGACCCACTAGAAGATTTGAGAAAGTTTGGGAAGATGTTCTTAGCAACCTGAAGGAGAAAGATATAGTTTGGAGGGCCCCGTGGCATTCTGCAAGAAGTATCCTCTACAGGTGTAGGATACACTCTTGGGTGCCATTACTTGGACTTTGGGGGCACACTGCTTATGCTTCTCTCGTGGTTTTGAGACAGTATGGCTCGAAGCAGTTTGTTCCGGCTGCCAAGGGCTTGAATGAGTTCAACATGAATTATGAGAAGGAAAAAGGCTACAAGGCAGTGGTGTACGATGTTTCTTCATCTTGGAACAATGTGAGACGGGTCAGAGTTATGAGTGCTACCCATATGACTACTCTTGAGTATGAGGCATGGAGATTCAGTCGCACCAATGACAACGTTCCCTAGTTAAACCTCGATAGAAAAAAGACCATGGAAGAGAGGTTAGCCACACTTCCTACCGAAGCCGAGTTGATGAAAAAACAACTTGAAGAGGAACATGAAAGATATCTCAAGCTTGAGGAGAAAGCTCGCCATGAGAAATTTGACTTTAAGTTGAAGAAAATACAGTTTGAGGGAGTGGTTAAAGGCTTGCAAAAAAGAAATGATGAATTGGAACTCGAGCTCAAGCTGGAAAAGTGAGAAATTCAGTGACTCAAGAGGCTAAACAAAAGCAAGAGAGTTGTCAAAGGTGAATCAAGTGAAGGATAGAGCTCCGACTGAGGGAGGAGAAGGCGAGAGCCGAGAATTATAAAAGGATGTATTGCGAGAACAGAGACCATGTGCTCACTTTAACCCAAGAAATAAAGAACTTGCACTCTTCTCACTCTAGGCAGCTTGAGAAAGAACGTCATCAAAATGAAGCCTTGAAGGATCAGGTTAAGTGTCTGGAGAAGTCTCTTTTCAAGCACAAAGGTTCGACTAGCAAGTTAAAGGAAAGCAAGACGGAGAACCAGACTTTAGAGGCTCGCATTGAAGAATTGGAAACTGAGGTTCAACAGCTCAAGGATCATGTAGAAAGCTTTAGGGGATCGATTCAAGTACACCCGATGCAGAGTTTGGAGCAACTACAGTTTGCTGCCTACACCATTTGGAGACAAGAACATGAGTTAGCGCAATGGATGGCTCGGATACAGGGAGTCACCCAGAAGATACAGCTATTGGCAGAAGACGCTACTGAACTTCATGATTGTGTCGACGTTGACTCTAAAGAAGGAGAAATGATTGTTTGGATTTTGAGAGAGATCATCGACCTCGATACCACCCTGAAGTCATATGTTTAGTTGGCTTTCTTTGGATTATTGTAACAAGGCTATGTTTCTGTTAATGAAAGTCATTTAACGATGATATTTGCCAGACTCAGTGTTGCTCATTGCATTCATGCATAATTCATTTATTTGCATTATTTGTTTTGTTAACAAATAATTGAATAAAAAGCTTTCTATTTCAGAAACAAAAAAAGATTGCATTTTGGTTCTTTAAAATTACCATCATTCCACATCCATATCATACTCGTTTACGAACAAAGCAAATAGAGGAAGGTTTTATAAAACTGGAAGCCAATTTATGTAGTCAAATGGAACGAACCCAGCAAGAATTGAGGGAAACCATTCTCAAGTCCCAGCAAGACATGATGAAGGAGATATCGTAGTTGTTGCAAGCTCAACTGAGGCAAGAGTCAAGAGATAAGGGTATCATCTAGAGCCCTGCCCAAAACTTAGGGGACATCCTTTATGCCCAAACCGTCAGGAATCCTCTGCTCATCGATCATTCGTTAAACTCTACACAAGGCGCATCTGTTTCTCATGCTTGCGACGTGGCTCAATCCCAACCAGGGGTGACCTTCGAGAATCTTGAGGTTATCGAAGATGGCATCCCAGATTTTGATGAATTAGAAAAGCTAAATCAAATGAAAGCAGAGTTCGCTAAGCAACTAGAAGACACTCAGAAGGACCTAGAAGAAAAGCTCCGAGTAAAGAAAGATGAGGATGACCCTTATGGGTTAAGTCTAGGGAACTCAGTTTGGTCTCAGATGTGGAGATCCCATACAAGTTCAAGGCTCCAAACTTTGAGAAGTTTGATGGAAGTACCTACCCATCTGCTCATATAGTAATGTTTTACCAGAAGATGGCCGATTTTACCAGCAATGAGAAGCTCTTGATTTACTATTTTCAAGACAGCTTAGTTGGGTCTGCTCTAAGGTGGTATAACCAACTAACCAGGGCTCAGATCAAGTCGTGGAGAGATCTGGCGAAAGCTTTTACTGATCAGTATAAGCATGTAGCCGATATGGTTCCCAACCGAATACTGTTACAAGGCATGGAACAGAAGTACAATGAGACCCTTCGTGAATATGCTCAAAGGTGGCGTGATGTGGCAGCCCAAGTCCAACCACCACTTCATGAACATGAGATCTCTCTTATGTTCGTAGACACCCTAAAAGGGGCACTTTATGATCGGCTGATCAGTAACCCTATTAGTAACTTTGCAGAGATAGTCATGATCAGCGAACGCATTGAAGCAACCATCAAGAGCGGAAGGATCGATGGAGGGGATCATTCACGGAAGCAGTTCAAGAAGAAGGATCATGAAGTGAATAACACCAACACTTTTGAAAAGACGAAGAACTTCACTATTTCCCAGCCGCAGGCTCCAGTAGGGAATTCCAGAAACTTCAACAAGAGAGAAGACAAATGACCTAAGAAGGAAAGGGATGATAGGTCTTTCACACCTTTGCCAATTACCTATAAGGAACTCTACTCGCAGTTATACAAGGCTGACCTGGTCCGACCATACCACATTACCCCTTATAACCCACCGTACCCGGCTTGGTACAACCCTAAGGAGCACTACGAGTATCATGCTGATGTCTCGGGTCACTCAATCAAAATTGTATAGCTTTTTAAAAAGTTCATTCAAAATCTAATTCAAACGAGGGTGCTACAGTTAGGGGAACCCAGTACGGCCAACAATCCATTGCTGAATCACAACGGATAGGGTGTAAATGCCATTGAAGACAAGTGCACCGCGAAAGCTAAAAAGAGCGTGTCTGAAGTCCAGTATCCTTTGAGATGGGCCTTTCAACAGTTGTGTATGGCGTGTCTCATCAATCGGGGGATGGTGTTGGCCAAAGAAGAATGTGGCCTGTACTGTGAGTACCATCAGTTAGGAGATCATGATATTCAACATTGTGAAGAATTTCGTCATTTGCTTCAAGCTATGATGGACAACAAGGAGATAGAGTTTTTTGAGAAGGGGAAAGGAGTAAATGAGTTTAAAGTCTGTGCATCAGAGAGTCAAGAAACCAGATACAGTGCCAAGAGGCCACTTGTCCTCGGTCTCAAGACGAGCGGGGCAAGTGGACCAAAAATGGCTCCTAAAATCCTAATTCCTACCCCAAAGTCTTTTCCTTTTAAAGACACTAAGATGGTTCCGTGGAATTATGCCAAAAACATTACGATTTCAGGATCGTCTAGAGCACAAGAGGAAAAGAAGATGACAGAAGCAGTTCCTGCTCAACCAAGTAGCAGAGAAGCAAGCGACGTAGGGCATCTAACAAGAAGTGGTCAATGCTACATTCTAGAAAACTTGAGAGATCCAAAAGAGAAAGCCTAGGAAGCTGGGGTAGGACCTGAAAGGTTGTTTGGAGAAGACCCACCTGCAAAGATCAAGGAGCACGTCAAACGCAAGCACAAGAGTTTCTAAAATTTCTGAAGCACAATGAGTATAATGTCGTCGATCAACTCTGAAAACAACCAGCTCGTATTTCAGTGCTTGATCTATTATTAAATTCAGAAAAGCATCGAGAGACATTGTTAAAGGTTTTGAATGAGACTTTCATTGCAAAAGACATTTCTGTTGGAGGATTAGATCAGATCATAGGACACATTACTACGTCAATCACATTACTTTCAGTGATGACGAGATTTCTGGAGAAGGCACGGGGTCCGTCAAGGCCTTGAACATTACTACCCACTCTAAAGGTTATGTGTTGTCGGGCTTGTTGATTGATAATGGCTCTACATTTAATTTCATGCTATTAGCCACGCTACAACGGCTACCGATTGACAACTCGCATATGAAGCCATGTCATAATATGGTACGAGCTTTCGACGGGACTCAAAGAGATGTGGTCGGGAAAATAGAAGTATCTCTGCTTATTGGTCCTACTGAATATGTGGTCGACTTCGTGGTCATGGATATCCAGACATCTTACAATTGCTTGTTATTAAGGCCTTGGATACACTCGGCCGATGCCGTTCCATCCTCGTTCCATCAAAAATTGAAGTTTGTCACCGATGGGAAATTAGTAACAGTGAACGCAGAAGAGGACATCATCGCTTCAGTGACTCCGGATACACCATACATCCCTACTGATGGAGAAGTGATAGAGTGCACCTTCAGAGCCTTAGAACTTATTAATGCTACTTTTGTTGCCGAAAGAAGCAAAGTTCTACATCCCAAACTGTCAAACTGCACTAAGATGATGGTGTTCGAAACCCTGGGAAAAGGAGAAAGAAAGAACAAAGGTTTAGGGAGGAATCTACAAGGGCGTCTTCGTCCTGTTAGTGTGATTCACAAGGTGGACCACTTGGACTTGGCTATAAGCCCAATTTTCTATAAAAGAGGAAGAGTGGAAAAAGAGACAAGAACAAAGGAAAGCCAGGTTGAAGGGGGAAGACATTCTATGGGCTCCCATAACCTATTCAAACTTTAGAGGGATCTTCGTATCTGGGGAGATCAGAAATTCGAAGGAGGATATTGAAGAGGCAAACCAGGAAGGTGAAAGGCGCCTCCAAGAAGAGCTGATCAGCGAGGCTTTAGAAGAAATCAATGTAAACATAATCGGTGACGGGAGCAAGCCTAACCGGTTTTTTGCTAGAATTCGCATGTGCCTCCCAGGGGAAGAGCTCAACAACTGGACCTTAAGGGTCGTGCCAATGCTCAATAGGAACCAAACAAAGTAATGCCTAGAACCACTCCGTTACATTGGCCCGAAAGTAACATACATCTTTTGTAAAAAAGGGAACTATGTCCTGATCAACTGCAATGAAATATATCTACCTTTTCTTTTCTCAAATGGCAAACATGGCATTTATTCCATTCATTTCATTTATTCATTTATCTATTAGTTAATAATTTATTTACGTCATAAACTACACTATTTTTTTCCAATACACACGTTTAAAATCGTGCATACCCCTTAATATAAACTGTATGAACAATGTGGAACCTAATCCCAAAGTAGACTTCGAACGACCCTTGTACTTGGTGAAGGTAGAGGAAAAAATGATGAGATTCCCGAAGAGTTGTTAAGAATGATGGTCGATGAGGAAAAGGAAATCATTCCGCACCAAGAGAAGCTAGAAATCCTAAACTTGGAGACTGACGAAGAAAGGAAAGAAGTAAAGATCGGGGGTACCCTGTCACCAGAAATCAGACAAGGGTTAGTGGAATTGTTGGGGGAATTTAGAGACGTATTCGCATGGTCATACCAGGACATGCCAGGCCTAAACACGGATATTGTAACACACAAGCTCCCCATTAGGCCAGAATGCAAGCCCGTTCAGCAAAAGCTTTGAAGAATGAGAACAGACATGTTACTGGAAATTAGGGAAGAGGTGAAGAAACAGCTTGAGGCCGTGTTTTTAGAAGTCTCTACGTACCCAGAATGGGTAGCCAATATCGTGTCGTTACCAAAGAAAGATGGGAAGGTGCGTATGTGCATGGATTATAGAGACCTTAATAAAGCAACCCCCAAGAACAACTTTCCTTTGCCCCATATTGACACTTTATTAGACAATACCACGGGCATGCTTGGTTCTCGTTCATAGATGGCTTCTCACGGTACAATCAGATCAAAATGCACCATGAGGACATGGAGAAAACCACTTTTGTGACCATGTGGGGCACGTTTTGTTACAAAGTGATGCCTTTCGGTTTAAAAAATGTCGGGGCAACTTACCAAAGAGCCATGGTAACCTTGTTTCATGACATGATACATAAGGAAATTGAGGTGTACGTGGATGACATGATAGCCAAGTCTAAGATCGAGGAGGAGCACATCCAGAGTTTGTAGAAACTCTTCAGAAGGTTAAGGAAATATCAGTTAAAGCATAATCCGACCAAATGCACCTTTGCAGTTACATCAGGGAAGCTCTTGGGCTTCGTGGTAAGTTAGAGGGGAATCGAGGTTGACCCCGACAAGGTGAAAGCAATTCAAGAGCTTCTACCACCGCAAACACAAAAAGAGGTCTGAGGTTTCTTAGGAAGGTTAAACTACATATCCCGGTTCATATTCCAGTTGACTAATAAGTGTGACCCTGTCTTCAAACTGCTCTGAAAGAATAACCTAGGGGTCTGGGATGAAGATTGCCAAGGGGCACTAGAAAAGATCAAGAAGTGTTTGACTAATCCCCCAATTCTAGTAGCACCAGTGCCAGATAGACCATTGATCCTGTACCTGACAGTCTTTGAAAACTCTATGGGGTGCGTACTTGGGCAACATGATGACTCATGCAAGAAGGAAAAAGCCATCTACTATTTGAGTAAGAAGTTCACAGATTGCGAAATGAGGTACCCGCCAATTCAAAAGTTATGTTGTGCCTTGGCATGAGCCACTAAGCGGTTACGGTAAAACATGCTGTATCATACCACTTGTCTGATTTCCTGAGTGGATCCGTTAAATTTTTTGATGGAAGCGCCAGTATTGACCGAGAAGATGGCCCGTTGGCAAATACTCTTGTCGAAGTTTGACATCATTTACGTAAACCAAAAAGTGGTAAAAGGAAGCGTCGTGGCAGATCTTCTGGCAAGTCGCACCTCAGATGACTATGAACCATTAGATTTCCATTTTCCAGATGAAGATTTGATTTGTGGTGTAACTGAAGGGAAAACTATTGCCGAAAAAGAGGGCTAGAGGCTCTATTTTGACGGGGCGTCGAATGCCCTAGGCCATGGAATAGGGGCAATATTAATTTCCCCTAAGGAGGACCACTACTCTTTCACTAGTAGGCTGGAATTCTTCTGCACCAACAATATAGCCGAGTATGAAGCTTGTGTCATGAGACTCCGAGCAGCCATTGAGAAAAAGATCAAGGTGCTCCAAGTTTTCGGAGATTCTTCTTTGGTAGTCTACCAACTTCAAAAAAAGTGGGAGACAAGGGATCCGAAGCTGATCAAGTATTACGATTTAATCCAAGATTTGGTCAGAAATTTTGAAGAAGTCAGTTTCACCTACTTGCCAAGAGAGGACAACCAAATGGCTGATGTTCTGGCCAATTTGGCTATCATGTTTAAAGTAAATGGGACAGCCAAGATGAAGCCTGTCGAGATGCAAACTTTTGAGGTGTCGACCCACTGCTATAGATTGGAGGAGAAAAAAGATGGCAATCCATGGTATTACGACATCCTCCAATACATCAAATACCAAACTTACCCAAAAGACGCCAACGATAATGAACAAATAACTATCAGAAGGTTGGCATCATGGTACGTCCTTGATGGAGAGGTTTTGTATAAAAGAAGCAAAGATCAGATACTGCTGAGGTGCATTAATGCCCGAGAGGCCGAAACTATTTTAGTAGAGGTACATTGAGGTTTATGCGGAACCCACGCTAGCGGGTTCACGATGGCTAGGAAGATCATGAGATACAGCTACTTCTGGTCAACAATGGAAGAAGATACATTCCCCGGTAGTACCGCTTCACGTCATGAACTCGCCTTGGCCTTTTGCTGCCTGGGGAATAGACATTATTGGCCAAATACACCCGAAAGCTTCTAATGGGCATTGCTTCATCTTAGTAGCCATCGATTACTTCACCAAATGGGTAGAAGCCGCTTCATACGCCAACATCACAAGAGCGACAGTTTGCAAGTTCCTCAAGAAACAAATTATATGTTGTTATGGTCTGCCCGAAAGGATCTTCACCGACAATGCTTCCAACTTGAATAACAAAATGATGACTGAGGTGTGTGAACAGTTCAAAATTGTACATCATAATTCTACTATTTATCGCCCCAAGATGAACGGGTAGTGGAGGCAGAAAATAAGAATATAAAGAAGATCATAGCAAAAATCATGGAAAATTACATGGATTGGCATGAAAAGCTACCTTTCTCCTTGTTTGCTTATTGGACCTCTGTGAGGACCTCCACCGGGGCAACGCCATACTCTTTGATATATGGCACAGAGGCGTTATTACCCATTGAGGTGGAAATTTCGTCGCTCTAAATTTTGAACGAAGTGATGTTGGATGAGGCTGAATGGATACAAGCCATAATTGATCAATTGAACCTCATTGAAGAGAAAAGGTTGAAAGCCATCTGCCATAGCCAAATGTATCAGAAAAGAATGATGCGGGCCTATAACAAGAAAGTTCTCCCTAGAGAGTTTCAAGAGGGGGATCTGGTGCTCAAAAAGATCTTACTTAACCAAAAGGACTTTTGAGGAAAGTGGATGCCTAATTGGGAAGGGTCTTATGTTGTAAAGAAGGTGTTCTCCGAAGGAGCATTGATCCTAGCCGAGATGGACGGGAAAGAGTTAAGCAACCTAATAAACTTGGACTCGGTAAAAAAGTATTATGCCTGGAAAAAAAAGAAAAAATAAAGAAGAAAATAAAGAAGAAAAAAAAATAAAGAAAAAAAGAAAGAAGAATGAGGGTTTAGGTCGAAAACCCTAAAATGGACGTCATAAAACCAAGGGGTGATCTGAATTAAAAATCCGAATAGGACGGTTCAGAAATGCGTAAAATATGGCATACGACTTACAGAGTTCATCAAAGAGCAATGCTTCAATCCTTAGGTCGTTAAAAGTTGTAACCCGAGATGGCGAGTAAAATGTCTATTGTGGTAGATGAGTTCTCATTATTCATACAGTCGACATTATTCGCGTATTTTCTTTTTCATGTTTGCCATGACCTTCAAAGTTTTGTTAATGTTCCTCTAAGTACTAATAAAATATTACTCTCATTTCTGTTGCCTGTCTTATAATTATCACGCAGATGAATTGGCATAGGTCACGAAAAGCAAAAGATTTCTTGGTATTACTATGATTTAACCCATTGAGTGCAGGTTGTTCTAAGGTGGAGGGCGAATCTGCCAAGGTCAAGACAAAAAGATCATTGGGGTGAAAGTGACGAGATTTTCCAAAGAAAGACAATGAGTACCTCACATATTATTGAAATCAGAGGAGCTAAGAGCGAAAACCCAAAAGGGCACCTGAAAGAAAAGAAAAAGGAAAAAGAAAAAGAAAAAAGGAAATGAGCAAAAGAAAAAAACAAAAAAAACCAAAAAAAAAGAAAAAGAAAATGAGAAAAAAAGAAAAAAAGGGAAAAGAGCAAAAAGAAGAAAAAAGAAGAAGAAAAAAAAAGAAAAAAGAAAGAGGAAAAAAGGAAAAAAAGAGAGAGAAGAGAAAACTAAAGTGAAAACTCGTAGAGGGAACTTTGGAAGTACAAGTCTAAAAAGTAAAAACCTGAAAAGGCATTTTAGAACAAAGGAATCAAGAAAGGGCATAAAGGGTGAATCCGAGTAACAAATGGGGCACCGCCGTCACAAGGAAGAGAGGAAGAAAGTAAAAGAAGGTCAAAATCAAGGGACCAAGAAGAAGAAATGTCCGAGTGAATTATTGCTATCCATGCATCATATTAGACATTCCTAGGACAGGAGCATGCTAACTCATACCATCGCATCATTTTGTCTCTTTTTACAGGATAAAAGGGGATGCCTCTTAAGAAGAGAAACAAACATCAGAGTGAAAACTTGGAGAGAATTTCCAAGCAAAGGATTTCGAAAACACCACTTCCTGGTGAAAAAGGCTAAATGATAGGACCTTTCGAAAAGGGGAAGAAGAAGTTAGCCTATCCGTTCAGGCTCACAAAGAGCAGAAGCCTTCATGGAACCCTTACTTGAAGAACTTCTTTTTGTTCGTTGCCGCATCGGAGGAACATGCCATCTTCATCGAGTTATGTCTGCTGCCGCTCCGGAGGGACATCCCAGCTTCATTAGGATTGCTTTCGGCCGCTTCGGAAGAATGAGTCGTTCGAAAGATATTTGGATTCGTTCGCTGCCGCTTTGGAGGGATGAGTCGTTCGGTAACTGGTTTGTCCATTGCCAATCGGGAAAGGCATGCCAGTGCTTCCCAATTATTTTATGCCGTTTCGGGGAAACAAGTTATCTCAATTTGCTCTTTGCCATTTCGGAAGAGCAAATCATCCGATAGGGAAGTAGGACAAAATTAGTGCTTATGGTCTTTGCTTTATTCTTGTTTCACAAGTATAAGCAAATAGGGGCAGCTGTAATCACTAATTTTGTCCGGGGTTAACCTTTCTTTTATTTTTCAATAATGGACTTATATATGTTTATCCTATTATTAGGTAATTATAAAATGGGCTCATGTGTGTTAGTATATAGTGTATATCATAAGTGTGTGTTCATCATGAATGTCTATTTAAAACATGAATGTATATGTGTTGTTTGTGTAAATTGCATGTAATATATATGTATGTTTTATTAGTATATTATGTGTGGTTATGATTGTTTTAGTGTGAATGTGCATATGTATGTATTTGTTATTCCAATGCCATTAATGATTAACTATGAATGTATATTGTATGTATAATTGTATGTATGTACGTGTGTATTAACGTTTGAATGTATATATGGTTATTACTAGGTTTACTATAATGTGGGCTGTTAATTAATTAAAAGTATAATAGAGTATATAAGTATAAAAGGTATATATGTATAAACAGATTAGATAAAAAAACATAAGCCCAAATGTTTATAAAAGTCCAGGTCCATTACATATTTAACCCAAAAAATATAATAATATAACAAAGGCCTACTTGGCCCAAACCCAATTCTAAAACCCTAACGATAATCTGATCCCCTCTTATCCATTTTGTAGCCGCCAACATCTGGCCGTTGGATCAGATCTGATCCAACGGTCTAGATCAAGCCTGAGATGACTGCCTAGATCCCCAGGCGCACGTTCTCCTCATATCTGCAACTATTCGACTCCCATGTGCCCACGCGTCGGCTCCCCAACTTCCACGCTCGAGTATGACCCACGCCCCGGACGGCCTTCATCGACGCCGAGAATTATGCCGACCCTCAACCACCGAGCCAGAGAAACACATAAAAACTAGAGGGGCTTGTCAGAGCATCATCATCCACAGTAATGGCATTTAAAGTTTGCTTAAACTTGTAAATCATGGGTAATATGGCAATGAACAATCAGAATAGGATATAAGTGTGTAATGCATCATTTGTAACCATGGCAGTTCGAACAAAAAACCACAGAAGCAATAAACAAAAAAGTAGCCGTTCGAGGTATATCTTCTTTTTTTAGTTTATCTATATGCATGTATATATATAATGATAGAAAAATAGACTTGGGGTTTTACCCATGTATATTTTCCTCGCATCGTTTTGGTTTCCCTGACCGACGCTCCTCTGTCGATAAACCAGGGCCTCTTCAAGGCTGGGTATGGTGAAACGGTGGAAGCATGTGGCGGCGGCAGAAGCCCTTTGTTTGATTCGGCTTTTAGGTTTCTTAACTGGGAAGGGGTTGATTTTGTTAGAATATGGTTAGGATTTACGCTTTGGTTGAAAGCGGGGAATTTTTTGACCTGTGGGGAATGGCCGATTTCTAGAAAACGCGGCGGAGTAGGTCGCCAGAATCTAGTTTCATGAAGAACCCAGATGAACATGAAGAACATGTTCAGAGCGTTTTTGGGGGGAATTGTTATAACACAAAAAATGGCTGAAAAGGATTCGAAGTTCGGATAAAAAATGTATATATAACGTTATAATTTTAAAAATGGGATAATACCACTTTTAGTCCGTTTGCCCTAAAATAATCACGTCGGAAGGGCTTCCACATGGTCCAATTACACAATTGGTCCCTCCGTGTGGGATAATTACCATGGGAAGCCATTCTGCCTTTTTAAATTACCCCGGGGTCCTTCGTATTTTCTCAAAATTTTTAATTACGTCCCTGTCATTTCTTTTAATTTTGCCTTGGTATTTCATTTTTTTATAATCAGGTCCTCTTTCTAGTTTTAAATTAAGTTTTTTTATTCTTTTGATTGCTTTGTTTGTTTAAATTCTGCACATTTACGTTTAATATTTGCGATTTAATTTTAAGTTATTTTGTTAAGTTGCGATGGTAATTTTAGGGGTAAAATTAGTGGAACAGAATGTATTTTAGGAATTTAATGTGTACTTAGGTTTAGGATAAATCAGAGACGCGATGTATAATTCTACGTCTAAGATGCATTTGTTGGCTAATTAGAGATTAGTAAAATATTGTGAATGTTTTAATTTATGATACGTTTTAGGATAAAAATGGAAATTTGTAAGAAAAATAATGAAAATAGAAAATAAAAATGTTTTAATACATATAATGGATATTTTTTAATATATCATTGTTTTGTTTTTAATAATAGATACCTTCAATATAATAGTTTTAAAGAATAAGATAGGATTTTGTAAAATATAATATATATAGGGCCTATAACAAAGAGTTTTCAAAGTACATAATATAATCTTATAAAATAATACATACGTGTTTTTAGAAATAATGCACATTTTTTAAAAGTATAATTTGAAGAGTATAATGTATACGTTCTTTGGTACATAAAATACATATATAGTTATTGAAGCAAATAATGATGTTATATAAAAATGAAATATATATATGTAGTTTATAGCTTAAAGTATATAGAAAATTTTGGTAAATTGAATAATATATTTTTAAATAGTAGGTTTTTTCTTATGTATAATATAACTTTAACACATGATTTACTTTAATGTATACTTTTAAATAATAGGTTTTTTTTTTCTATATTCATGTTATAACTTTAATTCATAATTTATATCAATGCATGTTTTTTAAAATGATTTTTATATATATGCTATATTATTTTAATATAGCGTATCTTAAACCTTTTGGGCTTTCATTATATAATAATAATTTGGGCCTTAGATTTTTGAGTTTAGTTTCAATAGTTTATTGGCCTGATGCTTTGGGCTTAGATTGTAGGATTTAGTTCCTTTTAGGCTGAGATTAGGAATAGTCAAATTAATTCGAACAAATCGTGTGCCCGACTTACAAGGGCGCGGTCGTAGAATTAAATTAGTCTTAGTTTTTTTAAAAAGCTTTAATTATATTAGTGTTCGGATTAATTTAGCGAATTTAAATTCATCCTTGACTTATTGGGGTAAATATTAAATTCATTAAATTAATTGAACATTTCTTAAATTACTTTAGGGGGAAATCGATTTTAAGTTTAATTTAACATTAAATTACAATTTAGTCACCATAAGATTGGGTTTCTTAATCTTTTAGGGCTAGATATACAATTGAGCTATATGTTAAATTGGGCCTTTATTTTTTAGTGTTTACATTTATGCCCTTACTTATCATACATTAATTGACATTCATGTAATCTTATATCTTAATGACACCATTAATCAACTTAAATCATAAAAAAGAGGTATTTATTAATTCTAATATTTGTGTCGTAACAGTCCGAGCTTAAAGGATGTTGACCAAATATTCAAATTAATTTTTGCCATCCCGAGGTAAATGGACTAAAAATTAACAAAGTCATTACATCATATTTAAATGTTTGCATCATGTATAAAGGTGACGTACGGAGGTCGAACCATTAATTAACACGGCAGTCGAACTTATTCGATGTCGGTTTAATTTATGGTCTGACATATCGTCAATCTTATTAATTAAATGTTTAATTAATTTGAGTCTACCAATTCAATAAGGCCCATGCAATCAAAGTTAATCTTTATCTAAGAACTTCAAATTAAATTTAATTTAAATTTCAATGACTTTCATTCTTTTAAGAGCAATAAATTTTCTGGTACCGATCCCCGGGCGTGATGGGGGTGCTAATGCTTCCCCACACGTAACCAACTCCCGGACCCTTTCGCAACGAATCTCTGGTTTTATGGTGTCCGGCCTACCTTACCCAAGTGGCCGGTGGCGACTCCCAATTTTCATCGTCTTGGAAAATTTAAAGTTTTCAAAAGAAATCCCCCATTTTCCAAAGGGCTTTCATTAACAATTCGGGGTATAATTAGTAGCCGACTTATTTTCTAAAAAAATGCCCTTAACGTGGCAAAAGAGGTAAAAGAAAATAAAGTTCGCTACAAATTAAAAATTAAGTTTATTTTATTAAATTGAAAATGTGATCAAATTGATATAATCTAAAAATAACAATGATCAAATATGTATTACACATTTACTTAACTGTCACGTCAGCATTATCGTTAACTTTTTAACGGTCAGTACATTGATTGATATCATTCGAATAGTTTTTAACATTTTTAATGTGGTTTCATAATAGTATTTATTCTCTTTTGTTAATTCTTGGTAAGCTCACATCCACATTACAGACAAAACTGCTTAAATTTAGACCATTTAAAAATAATATTACATTTTCTAATAAAATCATTTATACAATTAAATAATTTAGTCGACAAAACTTATAATTCAATTATCAAAACAAAATTGTTTTGATTACTAACCATGTAGTTTACTAAAAAAAATCAATGTGCTTGTGCATAACATGAATATTCGATTGAGTTGAGTTTATTAAATTTGAGTTGAGTTAATTATTCGAATTTATATTTAAATTTAATTGTAGATATTTATAATGTTATAGTAGTTATTGGTTCTAATTTAAACGACCTTTTTTGGCCAAGAATTTAAACGACCTTCTATAACTACATATGATATACATATATATTTTTTCATAAGTGATACATCAAGCAAAGTTGTGAGACTTGGATCGAATTTGAAAATTAGTCTACTAGTTACTAAAATTTTAAGTTATTCGAGTTATTCAAATTCTTATTTCATAACTCAAATTTTATTTAATTTTTTAAAAATCAAATCGAGTTTATAAAATTATGATTCAATTTCATTCGAATCAATTTTTTTATGAAACAATCTCTAAAATTTAATTTTTTCGAATCATTTCAAATCAATCAAAAAATTAGAGTTACGAAAGTTTTTCTTACCCTTACTTTTGCATCGGTGCTTACTGTCACGACCCACCTTTTTACCACAAGCACAACCGAGGTTCAAACCACTCCTTGGGCGTTTCTGAAGCAAGTATGCACCAAGGAGGATACTAGAATGGCCTAGAATGGTCTACATACATCTTAAAGAGTGCCACAACGTTCTAGAATGTTCCGGGACGTTCTACCCCAAGTCTAGACTCACCCGGGAGGCCCTAGAAGACCCTGGAAGACTCGGGAAAGTTCGGGACTACTCCAAAAGACTCTAGAACTCTCTAGAACATTATAGATACTTATAGACATATATAGATAGTTGTAGAAATCTCTAGATCCATCTAGCATATGTAATTATCTCCATAACTCTAGGAAGTTCTAGAATTGTCCACCAAGGTCTTAGGAGGCCTATAAATAGGACCATCCCCCTCAATCTGCAACTCACTCAAGAGTTGAAGCCTTCAAGCCTTGTAAAACATTCTTCAAACACTCTTGTAGGCTTTCTTTCTCAAGCTAATACTAGTTCTTTTCTCTTGTAAGTTCTTGCATTCTCTAGCTTTCTTGTCTAGCCATTGCGTTGTGTGGGAAGAAAGGCTTGTTAGCATTAAGTCGGGAGTACTAACGTCGCACGGATAAGTTTGGAGAATTTAAGTCCGTGACATTACGCTGTAGGAGTTACAAAAGTTCCCCAAAGCTGATTCATGAGTAATCGTGCCTTCGTCATCAAGAGCACGCGTCAGCAACTGAGGAGGCGGCAGTTCTGTCGTATTGCTCCACTGTATATCTCTACGAACTATTATTTGCTTATTAGGTTGCTAATTCTCAACTTTGAAAACCAACGACGTGTACTTATTAATCAATCAAGATAAATTGTTTCAAAACAACAACTGAATTGATCGAACTTGATGAACGGTTTTAATGAAAAATATGATGATATTTATTCTAAAAAATTATGATTCAAACAATTTTATTTGTTGAATATTTACACATTATTAAAAAATATAAACATAGACTACTTTATAATTTCTTTAAAGACTATTAAAAAGAAGGATAAGTCTATTACGTTCGACAAACACCGTTGAACACCACTAATGTTGAACATTGTTGAACACTCCTAGAAATTGTAATCACTCATTTTTGTCTGGGTTGCATAATATTATAATATTTTTATTAAATAAAATATATATAAAAAAGTAAAAAAAACTAAAAAAAAGTAAAAAGAAAAGAAAAGAATGGAAAACACGTGGCTCTCATTGAGCCAAGTCACCCCACCCCTCACTTTGCCTATAAAAGGCCGCGGCGGGGGGAGGACTTTGAAAAGGGTGAATCCATGGAGATCCATGGTGGGGCGATTGGGGTAGTGCCCTTTATTCGCCCGGCTCGAGAGCAGTGCTCTCATCGGGAAATTATTTTTCGGTTGGCTCGATTCATTGTTCGATCGAAAAGTATTTCAAAGTTCAATCGAGTAAGTTTTGGGTCACGGTGCGTAGATCTTTGTGGGGGCCGGTCGAAGCTTTTCGTTCGAGCTTCTAGTTAAGTATATTCTTCCTTTTTATTTATATTGTATTTTTCATTTTTATAATTTAATGAAATGTTAGTTAATTTAAATTTTGTTCTACGTTTTATATTCAGTTTGTATGTTTATATATTCGAATATATTTGTGCTTTAGATTAGCATTTATTTAGTATTTATTTATGATTTTCTTTATATTTATATGGTATTTATTTATGCCATGTTATTATGCATTCGGGATATGAATTGTATGCGGTGTCTTTTTATTTGGGAACGAATGGGGCTAACACCAGTCGAAGTGGTGGTGGTTTAGCGTTCATTTTCGAATAATTGGACCTTTAAAATATACTCGTTTGTATAACCAATTTTTGATTTAATTTGTCACTTTAAATCACAATTTCCCATATTAAATAAGCGGTAAAACTTTTGGTACCAATTTTGGGCGTTGTGGGGGTGCTAACCGTTCCCCACACGTAACCGACTCCCAAACCTAAAAATCTCTGGTTTTGTTTTCGATTTCCGGTCTACCTAACCCAAGTGACCGGTGACGACTCCCAGTTTCATTTCAAAATCGCGTTTTTAAAAGAAATCCCCTTTTAAATAAAATGTTTTCAATAAAAGTAGGGAACCCTCGAATTTCGAACTTCAAAAACGTCGCTACAGCATGGCAACTCCGCTGGGGACATAGTTTTTGTTTTTACAAAAAGAGAGTCAAGCCTAAAAAATTTTTACCGCTTATTTAATATTGGAAGTTGCAAATTAAAGTGACAATTAAGTTGTTATTTGTTTATAAATATGAGTTTATTTTAACGCATTTAAAAATTTGGCATATAAACCCGTTCGTTTAAGTGGGGGAAAACGCTAGTGCTTTCGTGGGGATATTGTTCCTCCATATGGGCCTAGTAAGTACCTTCGAGGCTCGATTACCCTATGTTTTCATAGGAATATTTTTTCTCTGTATGGACATAGCGAAAGGGTCCCGCTGAATTGAACTCGGTTGAAATGAGCCTATAATGGGTGATGATTGGGGGCCTTGCTACCCTTAGTAGGGGACAGCGAGGACAATTTGGGTATCTTCTTAGTACCAAAATTGCATATAGAGAACATAGAAAGCGCACCCCTTTTAGAGCCATGTGGATAACCTAGGTGTTTTAGCAGGAAAACAAATAAGGTTGTTTCTTTTGATGCTTTGTTTGTTTAATTTTTCGCTTTATTGCTTCGTTTATTTTGTTTTCTGTTCTAACTTATTTCTTTTTGTTTTTGCTTTTGCATATCTTTTGCATTTTCATGACATTAAAGGTGTTAATTCGCGAGTGATCACCAAATTAGAAATTCTTCATAATGGATAGAAGGTTTTGTGATAAGATGGGAAAGAGTAAAAATTCAGGGTTATTTCCTAAAGAAACACCAGAGACAATAGGAGAGGGCTCATCCAAAGGCTTCAAGTTAGACGTGTCAGATGATACTCACGTCGGTGAAGAGCGACATGAGTTAAAAAAGGAAATGGCCGGAATGATGAACATGATGTCAGCTATGGCTAAAAAGAACGAGTCTGTTAAACCGAAAGAAGAATTGAACAAGAACCAAAACATGAATCTTGAACAAGGCAGTTCTAGCAAATATCCGAGTGTACACCTGTAGACACTAATTTTGTCTGAGATAACCTTTTCTTTCCCTTTATTTAGTAACGGGCTTGTATATGTTATTACTTTCTAAACAATGTTATGGGCTTTGCTAAAAACCAAAAAATAGTTATTTTTTAATACTGTTTTAATTAACTATATATCCATGCTTTGTTATTTGATATCATATTATTCAATTAAAATAAGACCCTTATATACTATAGTATATTATTAAAATGTTATTATTACATCTTAATTACTATCATTATATCTATATACCATTATTATAATTACCATCATCTTTATATTCCTATTTATGTATTGCTACTTTCTATTATAAGTATTACAATAGTTATATATTTTGTTTTCTGATTAATCTGGAGAAAAGTAAAAAAGTGTATTACAAATAGGAAGCCCAAGTTTTTTTGTATATATATATATATATAAGATGCCCAAAATACAATATGGATAAATGTTATAATAATTAAACAGGCCCGTTTATTTTAAGAAAAAATTCCATTTACAATTTATATACATATCCGGCCCAATTGGGCCCAACCAAATTAAAACCAAAACCCTTTTCATAATAATCTGATAATAGAAAACCCTAATTCCCCACTTCTTGTTTGTGCAGCCCATTTCCCACCGTCAGATCCAAGATGAAGCAAGAGGAGACCACTCAGATCGTCAAGCGCCGCACGCACGACCCATCATTCCCACACTCGCGCGTGAACAGTACTAGCTGTCCTTTCGCTTTCTCAGTCGAGTGTGATGTCTGTTCGCATGCTTCCACGAGCCGATACCATACCCAACACTGGCAAGGAGAGCCAATGACCTGGTGTCATGCCTTTGTTGTGCTCCACGTCCGCTCTACGTTGGCCTTTTCTCTCACTGGTCCCCCTTTTCCACCGGTTGCTCATATGCAATAAGGCGCACAAAAAACGGATCAAAGGCAGAAAAACAATGTAAATGTCAGAGAGTAATGAAATTAGGGGACAAATTGGCAATATAGAGGATGCACCATTTCATTCAGAAAAATCAGAACTGTTAGGGAATTTTCGCATGTAATTTCAATTCCATGTAATTCGGGGTATATAAAGGCAATACCCTAGATCAATTATAAGGATACGGGGATATTCAGAAATGAATAGCAAAGAGGCAGCAAAACCTCACATTTATAGAGGTATAACATCTCCCTTTTTTCATTTCAAGCATTTGCATAAAAGTAAACGATAGTTTTAGGGTTTCTATAATGCTTACCCTTGTAGTCATCTCCCTCCTCTTGCGTTGATCTGTCTCATGCTGCCGTTGACAAGCCTTACGACCTTCCTAGGTCGTGTACGGTGAAACAGAAAAGCGAGAATGGCAGAGTAGTCTTTCAGGTTTCGACTTGGTGTCTATTTTTTTATTTTGAAAAAGGGAAGGGTTAGATATGTTTTTAGGGTTTTTTTTGTTTCGCCGGCCACCGCCGTACGACGGTCGGCACGGCAGATCAACAACCATTTTTTGGGTTTCACGACGGAGGGCCGCTGGAATTTGGGTTCATCAATAACCTAGATGAACACCGATGAAGGTTTTATAACATGGGAAGGGTTCTATTTTTTTGCCGAAAGGGGAAATGAAGTAAAATAGAGGGGGTTTTATAAACTTTTCATGTTTTAAAAAAAGGGAAAATATCATAATAAGGACCCCCGCATCGTTATAATCTTGTCTTTTGCCCTTTTGCCTCTTTGAATTACACGATTAGTCCCCCCTGCATTCCTGAAACCCCCTCCGAGGCCATTATGCCTTTCATAATTACAGTTTGGGTCCTTGTAATTTTATATGTTCTTACAATTTCGTCACCATCGTCCTTTTAATTGATCCTCAAAATTCTTTTTTCTTTACAATTTGGTCCAATTTCCATTAACCATCTTCCTAATTCATGCATTTGTTCCTAGCCCTTTTAGATCGCATTGCTGTTTTTTTAGTTGTTATTTAAATATCTTGTTCTTTAATTTATGGATGGAATGTTCATGATTGTTTTAATACATAGGATTTACATGGTGATTATAATGTATGTTTCACAATATGGTGTATATAGTTTCCAAGATAGGGTATAATGTTTAGTTCATATGTAATATGTGTTTTATAAGATAAGGTGTTTATAATATGTATACCATAAGTTGTTATAATATATGCATAGATAGTATAAGGTTTTTTTAATGTATGTGATATATGGTCATGGTTGTTACATGTGGTTTTTGCATATGTTTAATTAGTTTAGTTTGGGCCTCCTTTTGGGCCTACTAGTTTTTAGGGGGTTTTGGGCCTTTAGGTCTTGGGCCTTTAGGTTTTGGGCCTAGCTTCTTTTGGGGGCTTTAGATTAGGTTAAATGGATTAATTCAATTAATTTAAATCACATGCTCATCTTATAGGGGAGTGATTCCTAAATTAATTAAGCTAATTCAAGATTTGAATTTTAATTCAATGAATTTTAATTTGCTCTCGGCTCATTAGAGTAAATGTAAAATTCATTAAATTAGCTGAACGTTTCTTAATGATTCTTATGATAAAATAAATTTTAAATCTAGATCGACATTAAATTTCATATTAATTATCATAATTTGTTAGAGCTTTAGTCTTTTAGGGTAATTAACCTAGGATTAAATACTACATCTAATTAATAATTAGGTCATTATTTGGGCTTTCCATGATTTGGGTTTTAGTTAGGTTTTGGGTTGGGCCTTCTGTGCTTTTCTTTTATGCCTTTGTTTGCCATCCCCTATTTGTCATTCATATGACTTTAACCACTTCGATTGTACATTAAATGATTTAAATCACGAAAGGGGAGATATTTATTAATTTTGATATTTGCGTCGTAATAGTCCGAGCTTAAAGGATGTTGACCAAATATTTGAATTAATTCTCATCGTCCCAAGTTAAAGTTAAAAATTAATAAAATTATTACATCATATTTTAATGGCTTGCACCATACATAAAGGTGGGGTGCGGGATTCGAACCATAAATTAACACGGCAGTTGGGCTTGCTCGATGTCGGTTTAATCTATAGTCTGAAGCATCTTCAACCTTATTAATTAAATGTCCAATTAATTTTGAACCCACCAATTTGATAAAGCCCGTTTGATTAAGGTTAATTTTCAATTAAGGTCACCAAATTAAATTCTTTTCAAATTCTGACAATTTCCTTCGATTAAAAGCAACAAATATTTTGGTACCGATTTCCGGGCGTGATGGGAGTGCTAATCCTTCCCCACACGTAACCAACTCCCGAACCCTTTAAAAATGAATCTCTGGTTTTGTGGTGTCCGGCCTACCTTATCCAAGTGGCCGGTGGCGACTCCCAGTGTTCAATCAGTTTTCTAAAGGAAAAGAATTTTCAAAAGAAATCCCTTTAAACCAAGATTACAAAGAACGGATTTATAGGATAATTTGTATCGATGGATTTTCTAAAGGAAAAACATGTATATTTTTTTATGAAAAAACGTCGCTACAACACCCAATTGTGATTCGCATTAATAAACCAGTTAGAGGTATATTTGAGTCCAGCTTCGAGAAAGTGGTAACAAAATTAGAAAAAACCCGAGAAGTAAGAATCATGTTTTATACTTAATTGATTCCTCATTTTGATCCAATACCCATATCATATGGAGAGTTGTATACTTAATTGTTGGAAGCTCGGTTGATGACTCCAATCTTTTTGACACCTCTACAACCTCCGTATCCGAATTGGTATGACATTAATGCTCGTTGTGAGTTTCATCCCGGGGTCCAGAGACACAATTGAGAATTGCATCGCCTTCAACTGACAAGTTCAATCTCTTTTGGAACTTGGAAAGTGGGAATTCCGAACAAGGGGTCAACCTAGTACAGTAGTAGGCCACTCAGTGGAGTTAGAATCCAAGGCTAAGAATGAAAGTATGCAAGAAAAGGGGCACTCGCTAGAAAATGATGCTCAGGCAAGCAAGTTCAGGCAAGAAAGAGATGATTTGAGCAAGGAACTAAAAAGTTTGCGGGATAATTATCAAAAGCTTCACTGCGTGCTCAAGAATGCTGGTTTGGGTGGTACTTTGGAGGATTAGAAGAGCAGTGTCATTCAGTTGAAGAATGATTCAAAATATTGGAAGTGGAGAAGCAAGAAAGGTGAAAATAGAACTAGGCTATTGTCACAAAATTTGAAGGAAGCCGAAAGTCGGTGTAATGTTCTCAGGGATGAGCTGAAAAGTAGCCTAGCCGCGAACAAGATTTTGAACGCGGGTATAGAATAGTGTGAGGAAAAATCCAATACCCTTAAGTTGGAAATTGTAGCACTAAAAGGGAAAACAAATGAACTTAGGAGTTCTTTACGTACGTACGAGATTCGCGTTGAAGCTATCAAACACGTTGCATGTGAAGGAGTTCTTCATCTTCTTTTTGGGGTATAGCTCCGCACATAAGGGTTATAAGTGTATGGATGAATCTGGAAAAATTATCATATCTAGGTATGTTGTCTTTGATGAAGATGTGTTCCCTTTTATTGAAAAACACACTGCTCGTGTCTCACCTAAGTATGGTCAGCACCCTTTACCTTTGTTAGTAAATCTAAATTCACTTATTCCTACAAAAGATGTTGTGTTTGGTGGTATTCCTCCTTTTGGGTAATAGTCTGCACCAGCTCGAGGTGTGTCTAGTGAGCAGATTTATGATCTTAATCTGGAGACACCAGCTTCGATAGAAATTTTATCTCTAGAACAGCCTACTACATGGTCCAATTGCAACAATGGATGTTGATATTTCAAAACAACAATATGATTCATAACATGATTCGGGTCATTTTCCCACTAAGATTAGTGAAATGTCTTAGTTTATCTCTAAAAAGAGAGTGGATGATGAGTTTCAAGCTGTGTTAAATGAGGATGATGGTCAATTCACAGATAGACATCATTTGGTTTTTCATGTGTAATCATTTGGTGAAACAAAAAACATAAGGGAAGCCTTCATGAGTTTTCATTAGAAAGCAGCTACACAGGCTGAATATGAGGCACTTGTGAACAATAAAACATGGGATTTGGTTCTGTTACCAAAGGACATGAGAGTTGTGAATTGGAAATAGATTTTCAAGGTCAAGAAAAATCCTAATGGTTCAGTAGAAAGATACAAGGCCAGGCTGGTTGCTAAGGGTTATCTTTAGGAGCCTGGTATTGATTTTACAGAGGTTTTTAGTCCAGCTGCGAAACCAGTTACTGTTAGAACAATATTGTCATTAGCAATCACAAAAGGTTGGACATTGTGACAAGTAGATGTCAATAGTGCGTTTTTGAATGATGATTTAATGGAAGAAGTCTATATAACAAACCACCGGACTATGAGCAGGAAAGTTCACAAGATTCAAAGGCTCCTCTAGTTTGTAAGTTAAAAAAGGCCATTTATGGTCTAAAACAGGCTCCAATGGCCTAGTTTGATAAACTTAAGCAATATTTGGTGTCCGATGGGTTTTCAACTAGCAAATCTGATTCTTCTCTTTTTGTTAAAAAGACTGAAAGTTCCTTGATTTACCTACTGATGTATGTCGATGACATAATTATCACAGGCAGTGATAACAGTGAAATTCAAAAGGTAGTGACCAGGCTAAATGCTGGTTTTTTCCCTTAAGGATCTTGGAATTCTCAGGTATTTCTTGGGGATTAAGGGTCATTATGACTCCAAAGGAGGAATACTACTTAGTCAAAGAAAGTATGTGTTGGATTTGTTGCAGAAATGTGGTTTTGATAATGCTAACAGTCTTCTCACACCTATGATTACAAACTGTAAGCTATCAATGATAATGGTAGTCCAGTAGAAAATGCTACTGAATTCAGAAGTGTTGTAGGTACACTTCAATACATAGTGATTACACCCTCGGACATAGCCTTTGCTATCAACATGGTATGTCAATTTATGCAAACACTTCATGATACATATTTGAATGCTGTAAAACATATTCTTAGGTATCTAAAAGGGACACTTGAATATGGTTTGAGGTTTTATCCTCATGAGAGTATGGGAATTACATGATTTGCTAATGCAAATTGGGGCATTGACTTTGATGATCGTCGATCCACCATAGGGTTTTTCATTTTCTTTTGTGGAAATCATGTGTCTTGGGGGTCTCGCAAGCAACAGGTAGTTGCTCGATCTATGGCAGAGGCCAAGTATCGGAGTGTGGCTTGTGCTGTAGCTGAAATCATGTGGCTTCGTTCTTTGTTGGCTGAGTTATATGTCACTTTTGATGGGGTTCCTACGCTGTGGTGTGACAACACGAGTGTAGTGGATGTTTCTGCCAATCTAGTGTTACATTCGAAGTTCAAACATGTGGAGTTGGATTCATTTTTTGTTCGAGAACAAGTTGGCTCTGGAAGGTTGTAGATGAATGAAATACCTACTTACGAACAGGTAGCAGATGCTCTTACTAAGCCTCTCTCAGCACCATCCTTTCACAGACATCGAGTCAAGCTTTCTATTATTCCCATGCAATGGCTGGCTACATCAAATTCAATAGAATATCCTGAAGGATGACTATTGACCTTTCAGAAAGGCTAGGTGAGAAATACAAGAAAGAAGCAATGACATGAAGATTGCACCACCCAAGTACGTGGAGTGGCTCAATAGGTGGCGAACTTGGCTGACGAAGCAATGCCATTAAGTCAGAATATGAATCCGACATTAGATCACGAAGGAAAGTTGACTCAGTTATTGAACGAAGTTAAGAGGTTGGGTGTTAGGACTCTTCAGTATCTATAAAGCTTAGAAAAGCAACATTTTATGTAACAAACCTTTTTGTTTAATGAAAGTTGTTCTATGGGGATCACTTTTGGAATCAATACCTTATTGCATACATGTTTATATTTTTAGCATCGCATTACACTATATTGCATTTTCATTGCATATAACATTGCACTACCTCCCAGGATCTAAGATTTTTGGGTTCGATGCAGTATTTGAGAACCAATTGAAAGAAAGAATGGAATCAATACAGAAGTCAAGACTCGAGCAGTTAGAAGATATACTCGAGAAAGAGGTTAGGAAGAGAGGAAGATTTGACATCTTCAAGGCAAAGAAACTTTTTCTAGTCCCTGATTTGGGCATCCCGCCTGATTTTAAGGTCCCCCAACTTTGAGAAGTATGACGACACTAGCTATCTTAAGAATTGTCTGCCTATAGTTGTGACCAGGGTAGTACTTGTGATTTTCACATGGGGGCACCAGGACATGCCACCAAGAAGTGTAGGGCATTACTAGAAGAAATTAGGAAGCCGGTTAACGATGGAGTCCTAACACATGATTTAATCCAACAGTGGAAAACAAGGGAGATGGGGCAAGCTTACACTGTGCTAAAAAGACCAGGATGACTTGAAATCCCTATTGTTTGGTTTTCTCATCTTTTCAGATGTTAGTTTGATTCCCCCACATTTCAGTTTCTCCATTTAGAGAACAATGCACAAAACAAACCCTACGACTTAAGCCCTAAAGCAGTAGGAACATTTTGTAAAGACACATGTCTATTATTTTTGTCAGAAATGGACATCACAATTTTCTTTATTCATGTTTAGAAAACATTTTTGCATTCTTTGATTCTTTAAACATTTCATTCATTGTTATGGGGTAGTTTTTGTTTTCCCATACACATATACACTTATTTTTGAAAAGGACATACATATGTATATATCATTTTACCCGAACCTTGAATTTTAATTGCAAGAGTATCTTTGATTCAAATCCAAAGATCAATTTCAAGTTGCTTATGTTTAGAAGGAATTGAATGTTGTGAGGATATTGCAAATGTGAGCATCTGATTATTTATTTGGGCCAACGAGGGAACAAAACGAGTGTTCAATTAACAGGTAGATCCCATTTAGTGATTTTCTTCTCAGGCATTTTCCGTTTAAGATCCTTGAGTCAAGTGTTGACCCTAAACTTCTACCCCCTAAAGACTTTCTCTGGATGTCTATGAATAGGATAACAAATGACATTCTTTCACTTTTCAAAGAGAAAGAAATAAGGCCAGATACATTGGATGCAAGAGCCGTGGAATCATAAGAAAGAAACGGTTGAAGGAAAATTAATGCTTAAGGAGACAAACAAATCAAGTTAAAAAAGCTAACCAGAAGGCTGAAGCAATCAAGAATGAGAGCACTAAGTTGAATAGTGCAGTAAAGAGAAAGCAAGATACACATGTGAAATTTTCCAGTCAATTTAGAAGAGCCGTGGAGAATTGATTAAGTCCGAGCAGAAAATGCATCAACCCTAGTCGGGATACAGTATAGTCCAAAGATATACATTCCTAAAATTAGAAGAAAGAAAATGAACTTCAGACTGAAAAATCCAACAAGGCAATCTAAAAAAGAAAAAGAAAGAAAAAAGGAAAAAAAGGAAAAAGAAGAAGAAGAAGAAAATAAAAAGAATAAAAGAGAAAATGATATTTTATAGGAGCATACCACACTGTACATGAATGAGTTTGTGATTAGAAGAAGTGACCCCAGAGATTTACTCCATTCAAAGGAATCTCAATTTTAAAAAGACTTGAAGGATCGATCGTCAAATACCCAACTATGATGCAAGATGATCCTAAGTTGTAAAAGAAAAGAAATAAACTCTAGGGTGAATACCCAAAAATGGGCAGTCTAGAGAGATCCAAAGAATAAAGAGAAAAGAACATTTTGTCTAAGCATGTCAAGCATGAGAATGGGGCTTTAACTAGAAGGAATGAGTAAGAGACTTCTACGTAATCCTCTAGGCAATTAAATATCAATTTTGGAAACTTAGAGGATCAATCACCTTTGAATAAAAAGCGAGCATCAATATCCAACCAGGATGCAAGTCGGTCCGAAGTTATAAAAGAAGGAAATGAACTCTAGGGTGAAAACCCAAAAATGGGCAGTCTAGAGCAATCCAAAGAATGAAAGAGAAGAAAATATTTCATATGAGCATATTCAGGCCAAACAAATACAAAAATACGGTTTCGCTTAACCGTAACCTATGGCCTACACTACAAGCCTACAAATACCATTCTGATCATACATGGATATCTATGTTGGATGAGTCTGTCTTCAGATTATATTCCGCCTATAAGGGTTAACCTTTCTTCAAGGAATGTCAAACTTCAAGTGCCTGATCGACACCAAAATGAGGGAAGGATGGGGGCATGGTAAGTTAGTGAGATTAAGAGAGCCACCTGAAATGGGTTAAAAATTAGGTATAAGAATTGTTCCTCTCAGAAGCCTAATAGATCGAAAGAGAATACACACACACACACACACACACACATATATATATCGTCACAACAGTCAAGATATTTTAAACATACGCTTTATTTGTGCTGATCTTTGTCAATTTGTAGCAAATGTGCTATTGCATTTGATATTTTGAGGCCGAGCATTAGTTTTCAAAAATGTTTGGCATTTTTCTCCAAATTTTGATATTTATCATTTTCTCCAAACATTAGTTTTCAAAATGTTTGGCATTCTCTCCAAGTTTTTTTCCGAAATGGCTGCAATATTTTCAAAATTGCATTTTCTGCATTACTTTACAATGAGAATCAAAGCATAGGAACCTAGAGTTGGTTTCCACTGAGATGTTTTGATGACTTCGATAAGGAAGATTGAACTTACAGATAAGTCCAGGGAGTGGAGGCATTCTGCTCGCCCTAATTTTAAAATAGACAAAGACTCTACGTGTTGGGTCAAAAATAAGAAAATAGCTGAGCCCTAGAATTAAATGAGGGAAGGCTGATGATAAGAGTCCCCGTATAAGAATAGTATAGGGACCAAAAGTAGATTGGTTACAAAGAAAGGTTGTAACCCTAGAAGACGAGAAGGATACTCGTATGAAAGATTTGAGAGCGTATTGCTAGTTCAAATTTGAAATGATTGATAAGGTGAAGATTTAAGAGAATACAACGAAGAAATGAACAGAAAAAATAAATTTGGGAGTAACCTTTCATGGAATAAGAGCTTATTTGAGTAGCTTTGAAATTGTTGCAATCCATGCATCATATATAGTTAGACATACCTGTGTTAGGAGTATGCTAACTTATTTATCATAGCATTTTGCTTATTTTAAGCAAGTATTTAAAAATCACAAAAGACTTTCATCTGCAACTTCATGTTGAAGAGGTAGGTTCTATTGAAGATTTCTATTGGTAGTCATGTTTCCGTGAATCCAAATGTTGGTAGCCATGTTTGCGTGAATCTAGATGTTGGTAGCCATGCTGGCATGAATCCAGATGTTGGTAGCCATGTTGGTGTGAATTTAGACGTTGGTAGCCATGTTGGCGTGAATCCAGACGTTGGTAGCCATGTTTGTGAATCCAAATGTTGGTAGCCATGTTGGCGTGAATTTAGACGTTGGTAGCCATGTTGGCGTGAATTTAGACGTTGGTAGCCATGTTGGCGTGAATCTAGACGTTGGTAGCCATGTTTGTAACACCCCTAACCCGGCCTAGAAGTAAACCGAGTTAGAAAGTGTTAGGAAAACAATCATACAACATCTAAGCACTTTTCAATCAAGGTAATCCAAGAGTCAGGGGAAATAAATACTTTTTAGCCTGATAACGGTTTAAAGTTCACACTAAAAATTTCTAGTGTAAGCATAGACATAGTAGTATAAGTAAAGGCTTAACCCATTTGTCACTAATCATTGGATATTTATAGGCCATTTATGGCTTTGAAAATATTCAAGTTATTACAAAATTTTTCCTGCTATACACAAGGATCCTTCAATTCCATAACTAAATTAATACTTGATTCATTCAGCAATATACAAAAATCGCAAAACAATTATACTTTACTTTAAGACGAAAATCAATCAGAATGATAAACCATTGGTTAGAGACTTTAGACTCGCTACTTTAAATAGCCCAACTTTTCTTCATTAAGCTTAGTTGCTCCTTAAGCTTATTATAACATACTCTACCAACCCAGGGTAACAAATAATGAACATACTACACATATATCATCATCTATAACCATGAAGCTTACAGAAAATCATTAGAAAACTTGCATAAATGTCACATTCAAAGGTAAGAGATCAAAAACGTTACAAGTATAGCACCATTCATTTTCTTTTTCAATTATCTTTGATTTAGCATTACTAGCACCAAGAATAACCTATATTTTTATTTAAAACGTGTGAATTAACTATCAATTAACTCATACAATTACATTGTCTTATTAGTAGACTCATGAATATAATTTAGCCTCTAATCGTGCGTGCCATCAAAATGATTTCGTGACTTAGATCTCAATCAAAAAGTAATCAACCAAAACACACCAACATTCAAGACATGCAATAAGAAACCATATACACATGCTAACTACTATCTCAATAATGAGCAACTCAAAGAATAATTATAAAGGCCTATTACAACTCCAATGCTCTTTAGAGCTTCTTAAAATATATATATATATATACAGGCCGTAGGAAATTCTATATGCTTATGCAAAGATTAACTAAGTGCCACCATCCTAAGAGTTTAGAGAGGTTGTTCCGAACCGTACTAGATTCCTTGCAATCGTTACTAGCTCGGAAGCAACCTGAACTTTGACAACCTACAAGGTGTTAAGAATAAATACGATAAGCGTTTGCTTAGTGAGGTAGTGTGGGGTTCTATTACGAACAGGGCTCATCAATACTCAACTCTGATATCATTTATTAACAATTAAACGAGCAGCAGGTAAGTGCTTGTAATGATCGAAAGTATTCATACAGTTCTTACACAAGGTACCAACCTTAGCAATACAGACGGAGATCACATAATGATCTCACCATAAGGTTTCTTAACTCATAATTTAATGTCGAAACAATAGGTTAAGACCGACACTTCAATCATTAACTTGTCTTTCTCATTCTTTAATTAGCTAAACTGGTTTTAAAGTCACTCTTCCAAGTCGGTTAATAAATTCCAAAATTCTATAATTATCTAAAATACACAACATTTACTAATTAAATTCAATCGTGATCTAAATCCATATAGTTAACAAGCTTACAAGCTTCATACAATTCTTTTATCAAGCTTATTAATCTGATCATCATTTCTAGACATAGCCAGTCTCGGTATAAATTTACACTTTAACTTTTCACCCTAGGTGGGTTTCTTGATTCTATGTTATTTTCCTTTTCTTTTAAACCATACGCACTTGAATTTGGGTTAGATCCAATCAAAGGTAAGTTTTTACTAATCAATTAGTTATATCAAAATTTGAAATCTCCAAAGTACTCCTAAACATGTTATGTTCTCCTTGGCACTTGTATTACTGTTAAACTCTTTTAAACATAAAATCACTCGATAAAAAGTTTTAATCTTGATCAAAACCCCAATGCGCATATCTCAACAATTAACTGTTCATCAAAAACAGTCTATAACTTAATAAGCTAAGAATTTTATTAAGACCGAAGAAGACGTCTATATGAAGACCCTTATCAACGTAAAGTTTAATAGAATCACTTATCAATTCTTATGTGTGAAACATTGAACTTATAGAATATCAATTTAGTTTATTCATAACCGATTATAACATAACTGACTATCACATCTTAAAGCATAGCATTTTGCATGATAGCTCAATTATACCCAAAAAGTTAATCTACTTCATCACTCTTAATAAAAGGTTCAAACTTAGCTTCATAATTCTAAACAATATGTAATCCAGATATCACGCATATTCCATTATAATCCTAACATATGATCAATCACATAAGCATTTGTTCAAGCTTAGCAAGTACAAATCCACATAACATGCAACAACATATCTAGTACCTATTCTTAAATGATCGAATAGAGCAAGATCACATAATTGATCAATTACACATATAATGAGCCTATAAGTCTTCCTTATTCAACTATTAAATAGTCTCAAGGACAGCACTATAATTCATTGGGTCACTTATAATTTCCATTGTATCATTCAACCATGTATCACACATATATGTGTATATATATAACATAGCAACCAAATACCAGTTATTAAGATACACAACCAGTAACTCTTCCCATCATTTGCAATCAATTTAAGGTAATTTATCATTGCCTAACAAAAACATGAAAGCATTCTGAGTCTACCAAGCTTTTCATCCCATGTAACTACATCATGTCATTAAACCCCAATAACTAAATAAACCTGACATATCAATTTTAGCAAGATGAAACTAGTAGTCTTGACTTTCGAATGGTTTAAAACTTTCAGTCTTCCACATGTTTCATATAAATAACAATACTTACCAATCATCAATATTTCATCTACATTACAATCACTTAACATTCAATTAATTACATTATATTATATTTACAAAGTTGTAGGCTAATCTTTCAAATTTTACCTTATTACTATAATCAACCATGAAATTATATTCATTGGAGAGAACTCTTTTTAATTTAACCTTTTGTTATAGCCTTGAGAATCGATAGTCTAGTCTAGATACAAGAGTCCCCAACCAACTGTCGCCCGTAAAACAATATGGTACTCGCAGTACCGGTCAATCCCTCCTACTGCCGCCAAATGACCAAACACACACTTCCCTCCTACTGTCGCCAAATAGGGACCACTGTCCCAGACCGTAGTCCACCCCGACACTGAACTCTATGGACTCTATGGCATGCCAACTATATCTATGACTGACTCGAGACTAAGGCTTACAATAATTATCATTCCTTTTTATCAATATTAGAGCATAGCTCTATTCGAATGCACTTCTTGTGCCAATATTCCCTTTTCAATTAGGGTTCAATACCAGTTTCCAATGTCAATGATTCAATGACAATATCAATAAACAACATTCATTGTTCGATATTCAATTTCAATGTTCGACGTTTCGATATCAATGTATAGATATCACTATCAATGTCAATGATCAATGACCGGTATCGATTTTACCTTTACTCAATTATAACTTTAAGCATACATTACGTGCTCATTCTTTATATAAATCACTCACTTATATTTACATGACTAACATACGTCATAGCTTAAACACTTCATTATATCATTTCCCATATTTTTGATCACTTTCAAGAACAATTACACCATTGTCTTTTGACAATTCCTTAATCATTCGAATATACATATAGACTTCATCTAGTCAACTTATTCAATTACACATAATTTCAATCAATCATACCAAAACACAATACCAATTATCACATTTATGTGACTTTCGATCACCCATTCATAACACATTAACATCTCTATGTGATTTGCTTTAACATTCGATTTAGGCTTAGATTACACTATAGTTATACATATCACATAGTTTTTTTTATAGGTTTAGCACTTACCTTACTCTTCGAGCCACAACTTATACGTAAATCGAAATAATATTAGAAGTATATAATATAAATCAATCAATAATACTCGAGGAAGCTGTTAACTTCCTCGAAACTTTAAACTACACTCACCTCTTATCCTGAAGTTACGGGATACATGAGTCCTCAATCCTCTTTTGCTACTTATCCATTCATTCCGAACTTCTTTTCAATCTAAATATGTGAAACAATGTAGCTATAGATTAAAACCTTGATCTATTTTGATATTTAACCATTCAATCGCCAACAAATCTAAAAACTTACATACATACATCCTTAAATTCCTAACAGCCAAGCTACACAATCAAATACACACAAAAATCATTCAAGGCAGCCCCTATTTTTCATTGGCAAGGAAATCAGCCCCTTAATTACTCAAGCAGTTGGTTTTAGTTTTTAAATTATTTAAAACAGTTTCCAAATCAGTCCATTGTTTTCTCCTACAAGTTCATAATAGTTTTCATCATTTTTACTTTAAATTACCAACTCAAACAGCCCGAAACAGTCCCTAATTTATATATAAAAAATAGTCCTGAACTTTCAGGTAAATAAGAAACAGTCCCGAACTTATTCATGTATAGGAAACAATCTTTCTAGCTCATAATTGATTCGAAAATATCTGGAACAATTTTAAAACACTTATATATATATATATATATATATATATATATATATATATATACATTTTGTATACTAAAAACGGTCCTTAAACTGCATACATATCTATAACAGGCAGGTTTCACATTTTACACTCATTCGATCAAGCAGCCATAAAATACTCCTATGTGTACTAAAACAATTTCCTTGATTTTGAAATAAGATCAAACAATGATTCTATCCAATTCTTTCACCAATGCAATTGCTTCAAGCAACATAAAACAATACATAGAGATCAACGTTCATGGAAAAATTGTTTACTACATTGATCAATAAATCATGTCACTTTCGAAAATTACCAACATGCTTATATGCATGCACACATTCGACTACTCTCCCTTAAACAATAGCTGATCAATCACATATATAAGCTCCAAATAAATTTCATAATCAACTAATTTGTTCAAGAAGAGCTTCTAATCAAAGATTCAATTTCTCCCAAACCAACATTATCATAATACACAAGGAAAACACACACTCGGATTCATCATTCTAGATTCCAAGATAAAAGAAGGACAAGAGCACTTACCCTTCTCCCTTAAGGTTTTCGAAACAACCAACAAATTTGAGCTTAGAAGCTCAAATTCTCAAGAAATCCATGGCCAACATCACCCCTCTCTCTAACATTTTGATTCGGTTAAATGAGAAATGAAGGAGACAAATTTGGGGTGGTCTCCCTTGATGACCGAACCCTTCTCAGCTTATCTCCATGTTGAGAGGACATGTGTACTACCCCTTAAACTTAAAATTATTTAGCATGCAATGCTATGTGTTCCTCTACAATTCAATCTAGTCCCCTCAAAAAGGCTATCCAATCGCTCATGTTTCCAATTTAATCCCTATACATTTGATTGGACTCAACTGATTATAGACACTAAAACAATTTATTTAATGATCCAATTAATGTACTTCTAAGCTAGAATTTAGGGATATTACAATGTTGGCGTGAACCCAGACGTCGGTAGCCATGTTGGCGTGAATCTAGATGTTGGTAGCCATATTTGCGTGAATCTAGACATTGGTAGCCATGTTGGCTTGAATCTAGATGTTGGTAGCCATGTTGGCGTGAATCTAGACGTTGGTAGCCATGTTGGCATGAATCCATACGTTGGTAGCCATGTTGGCGCGAACCCAGACGTTGGTAGCCATGTTGGCATGAATCCAGATGTTGGCAGCCATGTTGGCGTGAATCCAGATATTGGTGGCCATTTTGGCGTAAATCCAGATCTTAAATCTTTCGGGCCATCAGTAAGTCCTTCGGGTATGATGCTAAACTTATTGTGATGTCAAGACAGGTAAAAATCGGGGCATTATTTTAAGAGATATTTGTAGTCATTTTGGTGTAATCTAGATCTTAGGCCCTTCAGGAATGATGATAAGTCATTTGGGCCGTCACCTGAAGAAGCCACTCAGGACTTCAAGACTAATGTTTCAGGACGCAAAAGGTTCTATATAGGGAGAGCCTGCAGCTTTGATGGTGGAAGGCAAAAAAATGTATGTAGAAAGGACTTGCAGCCCAAAGATTTTACCGAGGACAATCAAAAATTCTATATAGGGAGAATTTGCTTTTCTATGAAGCCAGTCAGAAGAAGAAAGAACAATTATATATAGGAAGAACTTGAAACCTTGAATTTCTGATTTGAAGATTTTGTCTTCTCCAACGGATCCTTCATTTTGAAGTTTGAAGATTTAGCCGAGGAAGAGATCAAAGTTCCAAAAGAACCTGTGATTCTGAAGCCAATGGCAAGGAGATATGGCAAAAATGAGTGCCCTTGATCTTTGCTTTGTTCTCGTTTCACAAGAACAAACAAAGAGGGGCAGCTGTAATCACTCATTTTTGTCCGAATTGCATAATATTATAATAGTGTTATTAAATAAAATATATATATAAGTAAAAAAGGTAAAAAAAAAAAGGGAAAACATGTGGCTCTCATTGAGCCACATCACCCCCACCCCCTCACTTTGCCTATAAAAGTCGAGGGCTTTAAAAAGGGTGAAGCCATGGAGAGCCATGGTCGGGTGATTGGGGCAGTGCCCTTTATTCGCCCGGCTCGAGAGTAGTGCTCTCATCGGGGAATTATTTCTCGGTTGGTTCGATTCATCGTTCAATTGAAAATCTTTTCGAGGTTCAATCAAGTTAGTTTTGGGTCACGGTGCGTAGATTTTGGTGGGGGTCGGTCGAAGCTTTTCGTTTGAGCTTCTAGTTAGGTATATTCTTTCTTTTATTTATATTGTATTTTTCATTTTTATAATTTAATGAAATGTTAGTTAATTTAAATTTTGTTATACGTTTTATATTCAGTTCGTATGTTTATATATTCGAATATATTTGTGCTTTAGATTAGTATTTATTTATGATTTTGCTTTATATTTATATCGTATTTATTTATGCCATGTTATTATGCATTCGAGATATGAATTGTATGCGGTGTCTTTTTATTTGGGAACGAATGGGGCTAGCACCAGTCGAAGTGGTGGTGGTTTAGCGTTCATTTTCGAATAATTGGACCTTTAAAATATACTCGTCTGTATAACCAAATTTCGATTTAATTTGTCACTTTAAATCGCAATTTCCCATATTAAATGAGCGGTAAAACTTTTGGTACCAATTTTGGGCGTTGTGGGGGTGCTAACCCTTCCCACACGTAACCGACTCCTGAACCTAAAAATCTCTGGTTTTATTTTCGATGTCTGGTCTACCTAACCCAAGTGACCGATGGCGACTCCCAGTTTCATTTCAAAAGCATGTTTTTAAAAGAAATCCCCCTTTTAAATAAAATGTTTTCAATAAAAGTAGGAAACCCTCGAATTCTGAACTTCAAAAACGTCGCTGCAGAAACTCCACGGACCCAACACACCCACTATGGAGGACCTAAGACTGACCATTACTACAACATCAACTCTCTGAGTCGATTAGTCTTTCTATCTTCTAATTTCTTAGTGCATAACTTAGGCGGCCGTGCCAACCATACACTATTTAGGTGGTATAACCGACCATATACTACTTAGGCGACAGAGCCGACCATATAACATTCAGGCAGCATAGACGATCATATAGTAATCAATTCAAGTGCACTAAAAAATACATAAACTAAGGCTCAACCGGAAAACTTCTAATTACAAGATAAATAACATTTTTTATTAATACAAATAAATTACGCACATACCTCACTAGATTATTTCTCTCAACACTACAAAACACATACTAGCTTCACTTGCACACCTTGCTCTCTCAATCTTACACACACTCTCACGTCACTTGCTCTCTCAATCTTACACACACTCTCACGTCACTTGCTCTCTCAATCTTGCACACCCTCACTTGCTTTCTCACGTCACTCACTCAACTTGCACTTAAACTTTTCCACTTTTTACTTACAAAATACACGCCTATTTATAGACTTCACTATGTTGGTGAGCTACAAGATATTTTTACATCATTATTATTATAATAATATGGTACTTTAGCTTTAGAGCTCTCTAGAGAATTATTATTAATATACTATTATATTCTAGAACTTTGGAGAAATAGAGAGAGAAGTCGGTGTATTTTTAACACACTCCTTTATCGTCTTTTTCCCTCTTGTTGAGATAGTCAGGAATCTCCAATAACACTTCAAAATAAATTTTGCTCTTGCCTCTTTCTTTACTTTTTTGGGATATAATTGACTTTTTAGCTCCTTATTGAATTCTTCCCAAGTAGCAATAGTGCAAACTCTCTTTTTTATTTTACCATGCTTACGTCACAACCATAGTAGCACAATATCTTTCAAATAAAGTGATGCATGGTCGATCTTCCTAGCATCTTTCGGGACGTTTGTGGCTTGGATGTATTGTTTCAAGCTCCATAGGAAGTTATCTACATCTTTTGTGTTTCTAACCCCTTTATAAAACTTGAGTTTAGAAACTTCTACCATTGAAGAAGTTGGAATTAGGACGAATGAGGTTGCTCCCCCTTTTTGAGCTAGTGCCTTCCTAAGAAGCATCATCTCCTCCCTCATATTATCCAAATCCCCATGTACCATATTAATCTCTTCTCTTATAGCTTTGTTCTCTTCCTTATGAATAAAGATTTCTCTAGAAAAAGTCTCACAATGTTGTGAACACTTTCCTGTAGCCTCATTTAGGGCTCCCAACATTTTTTTACGAAGCTTTCTGACTTCTACTTGGCTTGTACGAAGCTCCTCAGATGTATGTTGATATGCAACCGTCTTTTATAGAGTATTATCTTTTGAGGATGATCTTTCTCTTTCTTCACTTGGATCTGATGCTTATTCTTCTCCTTATTTGTTTTTTTTCTAAAATCTCTTCTAAATCTTTAGATTCTGAAAGTTCGTTTCTTTGATGTGACCGCCAAGAATAAGCTTCATCAAACACCACATTCCTTGAAGCGTAGCACTCGTAATTAGTTAACTCACACCAAGGGCAGCCAATCGCGATCTCATCTAATTTCACCCCTCTCGCTCTAAGAAAATCTTTCGTGGGAATTCTATCCAATTTTAATAACCATAGGAAGTTCCTCACTTTTGGAGGCACCTTCAGTTTCCAGATTTTATCAAATTCAAAAGAAGGATCTTCTACATTTGCATTCAACATCAGGTCAGTGAGTTTTCCAACTGAAAAATTATCAAACTATTATTAACAACAATCGAAGCAACCTCGGCCCCTTTTCGGATTGCTAATCTATAAAGCCTTGGAAAATATCGGCATAGGGGTTTTTCACCACACCAGTAATCTTCCCAGAATAACATTGTCTTTCCATCCCCCAATTTCCATCTAAAAGTCATATGGTCCAACCAATGCCCAACATCATCATCAAACAGATTATTCAATATACCTCTCCAAACTATTGATACATTTTTTGATCTCCTTTGGAATGGAATCATTTTGTGAGACGTTTCCCCATATTTAGTACATATAACTTCACACCATAACGCATCTTTCTCTGTTATGAATCTCCAACCCCATTTGGAAAGCAAGGACTTGTTCTTGAATTTGATGTTCACCACACCAGCCCTTCCTTTTCTTTTTGGAAGACAAACACGTCCCCAGTTCACCTTAGCTAGTTTTTTCGAGCCTGGCCAGTTACCCCATAGAAAAGCTCTTCTTATTTTGTCAATTTGCATCAGAACAGATTTTGGAACCTGGAAGATAGACATGTAGTATAAGGGTAGCGCAGATAGAACTGAATGGATGAGGGTCACTCTCCCAGCAAAAGTCAAGGATCTACACTTCCACCTTGTAAGCTTGAGTCTTACTTTGTCAACCACAGGATCCCAAGTAGCTATTCTTTTCGGGTTTGCCCCCAACGGTATGCCCAAGTAATTGAAAGGAAGTTTTCCTTTTTTACAGCCATAGAGGTTTGCCAATTTATCAAGGCGATCATCTTCTATGTTTATACCCACAAGGCAGGATTTCTTGAAATTTATACTCAAACCCGAGCATACCTTGAAGCACCTCAAAATTCACTTTATATTTCTCAAATGATCTTCTTCATGCCTCAAGAATATGACCGTATCGTCCGCGAATTGGAGATGCGAGATCGGTACATAATTGTCTATCACTTTGATGCCTTTGATTGACCCCTTCTCACCAGCCTTCTGAATTAGGAGATGTAGAGCTTCAGTAACAAGGATAAAGAGAAAAGGTGATAAGGGATCCCCTTGTCTCAACCCTTTGCACATTTTAAATTCCTTCATAGGGGATCCATTTAGCAGAATTGAGATCTTCGTTGTTGATAGACATTCCATCACCCACTAGCACCATTTTTTCTCGAATCCCATTCTATCTAAAACCATCATTAAGAAGTCCCATCTCACACAATCATGGGCTTTCGAGAAGTCGAGTTTCAATATTACCCCTCCTCTTTTACTATCTTCATGCTGTAACGAATGGATGACTTCGTTTGCTATCAAGATTCCATTGAATATTTGTCGACCTTTTAGAAATGCACAACGGGTTTCGCTAACAACACGCTCTAGTACCTTACTCAGCCTTCTAGACAGCACCTTCGACACAATCTTAAAAATAAAGCTCACCAAGCTGATTGGTCTATACTCCGAGATGTCTTTTGGTTGTATTGTTTTTGGGATTAAAGCAATAAAGGAGTTCACATTGTTTGGCAATCTCCCAGAGGTGTAGAAATTGTCCATCAATTTTTTAAGGTCTTCCTTAACTAATTCCCAGCATTTTTTGAAAAATAAAGCGTTAAACCAGTCCAGGCTTGGTGCTTTCGAATCTTCGCAATTCCAAACTGCTTCTTTTGTTTCCTCCAGTGTAAATGGTTTCTCCAATTCTTATGCTTCTTCTACTGCTACTCTGCTGAATTCAAGGTTGAAAGCTGCCTCTCATTTCCTATTTTTGCTACTAAACTGTCTAAGAAAATGATCATATACTTCCTTCTTCGAACGTTTGGGGATTATTGTCTCTATTTCTCCAAGATTTGCACCATGGATAACATTCCTCTTTGCTCGTATCTTTACTGCTTTGTGGAAAAATTTCGTGTTCAAATCCCCCTACTGCAGCCAATTCATTCTTGCTTTCTGACGCCAAATATCTTCTTCTAATTTTAAGCAATCCCACAACTCCACCTTCTTCTGTTTTAGTTCATTCAATTGATTCAGAACCAATCAATCTATATCCCCGATCTTCTCTAATTCATTAATTCGCTGTTCTAGCATCTTCACTTTACTGTTAATATTCTCCTGTGAAGCATTCCACTGTTTCAAAGCTTCTTTCACCTTTTCAATTTTGTTGGTAGATTTTTCCCTGAGATATTCAAGTCTCCTAACATTTCCTTTATCACCTTTAGACATCCATCATTTGAGAACCATGCGTTAATAGCCTTGAAGGGTCTTGGTCCCCAATCAGTTTGATCCTTAGCCAACATTAGAGGTGTATGATCTGAAACATTCCGCGGCAAGCTTCTTAATGTTAGATCCTCGTTAACTTGATACCAATCTTCCTCCACCAAGAATCTGTCTAATTTACTACGTTTGAATCCTGGGCCGATCCAAGTAAAATTTCTTCCTATGAGGGGTACCTTGATAAGACTGCATCTTTCTATGAAGCTGTTAAAATCTTCAATTCCTGGGTACCGAACACCACAACTTTTTCTTTCACTTCTTGTTCTGATCGTATGGAAGTCACCTTCCACGAACCACGGATGTAGCCATATATTCCTCAATGCCACAATTTCATTCCATAAATATTGTTTTCCAGTTTATCACAAGGTGCATAGACATTTATACAAGTAGTGCAAACATTATCCAAAATCCATGTTCCAGAGATTATAATATACCTGGATGTAACTAGACTGTTTTCTGCTTTAAATTTATTTTTCCCCATATTGTTAGTATTCCACCTGATCGCCTTGAAGCCTTCAAGATCTTGTATTCAAAGTCATCATCGTACCACAGCCTTCCAATCTGAGTTTCACTAAATTCTTCCTTTTTCGTTTCTTGTATGATACCATCTCCGCCTTGTGATCTTGGATAGTCTTCCTCACTGTTGACACCTTCGACTTCGAGCCCATACCTCTTATATTCCAGGTTAGTACCCTCATTCTGTTTCTTGTAGCCTTTGTTGCTTTTACTGTTAATTTCCCCTATTAGACTGGTCCAGTTCTTCTAAACGCGCCATTTCTTCCACAACTTCTTGTTCATCGCCTTGAATCTCAATTCCCAGATTTTCCCCCAATTTTAGTTCTTTCTTCGCTTCCTTCGTGTAATTGTCCCATCTTGCTTGCATGTCTGAGTCTGACAGCAATCTTCCTTCCACCTCAGACTTGTCTAATTGTTTGCCTTTGTTCTTAAATCTTCTTAGAGCTCGGTCTCTTTTTTTCCTCTCAGCTTCTGTTAATGCATTGTCTTGAATTTCCTGTAGAGAGGCATATCTTTTCTCCCTTGCTAGGTGTCACGGCCATGCCGTCTAGGCCCATGTCAGCACGTCGTGCAGCACTTGAAAAGGGACTCAACCCAGACAAGTCAGGCTTCAACAAGCCCTTTATCAAGGGACTTAACTCGGAAGCGTCGTCTCATGATCCATCAAGCAAAATGCGCGTAGAATATCGTATCCTGCAGGGCCTAGCGAATGCTAGCTGCCAACCCCTGACTCTCGCGACGAGCGCGATATGGGGCCCTCTGGCCCCAAACCGTCCCTAGGAGGTCCTCCTAGAGAGACATTGTGTCATCCGCTTGGCCCCAATGCCCGCACACCTAGGCCCCACATGGGCCTAGGAGAAGGTCACTTACACCAAGGCAGCTCGGCTGGTAGCGCTTAGCGAGGAGGATGGTGGAGACCCAACACCAGACCACTTCCCCCTAAAGAGCTAAATAAACTTACCAAGTATGACGTGAGTAGACGTTGCTTCATCCCAAACGAGGACACTTTCTGAACAGGGCCTTCATCGTCTTCCCTGATAGCTCTTCAGGGATTGCTTATATCATCGCTCGGTCCGCCTTTGCTCGGTCCCGAACAGACTTGTCAAGGCAGGATCGTAATACAATAAGAGACAGCCTTGACATTCTCCCACACTTCCTCTTATCGATGTCCTCATCGATACTGACACTCGTTCTTCATCACTTGATGAGTCGATATGGACATCGAAGGTAGTTCCTCTTTGATTTGTGCTTGACTTAATACGCTTCTCTAGTCCCATCGTCTGAACATTCAAGCAAATAACTCAAGCCTCGATCTTGGGTTCTTTTGATTCCCTTATGACCACGTTGCACATGCGTGACCATCTATATCGATCATGAACTCATTATGACCTACTTTTGCTCCGTCAATGTCAAGTGCTACATTCATGCTCCCACACTTTTACTCTGATTGTAGCTCGAGCGAAACACAAGTAGCGAATCACTGACTCAACTAATGTGTGCCTTGTAGTGTCTTTGAGTCTCACGATCTAGCCATCGACCCACAAAACAAAAATAGCATACCTGCCCATATGCAAGAGAACTATGACTCGCCACACAATGGCTTGTTCTTTGACACTAAGCCCATTCGCCAACTGTGTCCCCCCGTATAGTGAGACCTTCAAAGCAAAGAATGTGTCACAATATCGTTATCACCTTATCCATTCAAGCGCCTAAGTGTATGCTCGTATTGCACTTAGTTGTTTGACGTCGTAAAATGGTCTCTAGTTGCCATCGTGATAAAAAATGTACTTTGCCTCTTTGCCTTTCTTTGTATTACCTGTGCTACAAGACATACAAGCAAATACATCAATAATAACATATTCACACAAGTCTCTAACGATACCTGGTTGGCACACATTGCCTTCCGCATTCACCATTTACCGGGTGAACGTACACCAACGCCTACTCAAACAACCTTGCTCGATAATTCATGCATATTGTTTCCCAACAATTTAAAGCACATTTTTCCACAAGCCAACCCGCTTTAATGTTGTCCAACGTAACATACAACTTGTCTCGCTTCTCTCTGCACCATCTTGTCGACGTCCTCATCGACTAAACAGAAAGAATTCTTTCGCTAATTAGAGGCACCATTGTAACCTGCAAAGACTAACTTTCCATTGATCAAGTTAGTCACTATTGTGCCACAAAACCAACAACATTCTTCTTTTCAACACAACAAGCGTCTCTGTGCTGAACGTAAATGAGCACCATAGTGGGTTACTTCTCGCGCAACATCATGCTAGGATAATCATTTTGATTAATGACAAGCACCTCTGTGGTCTTCAATATGATTACCAGGCATGCATCATCGATTTACAAGTAGTCAGCTTCTCAATACTGAGGTAACCATAGTGATTAACGTCAGACACCTCTTGTGTACTGATTTCACTATGACGACCCAGCTAAGATTTCAAGACATATTGAGTGCCTCTCACCAAAACAACCATAGTGCGTAACGTCAGTCACCTCCGTGAACCGGTGACACTATGTTTGAACTCGTTTGCACCTCTGTGCGATAAATGATAAGTATCTCCGCACTGAAACAGCCATAGTGGTTAGCGTTAGTTCACCTCTTGTTTATTGATTCCACTAGGTTCACTCGTTGGCACCTCTTGTGCAAAGAGAAATAAGTGCCTCTTGCACTGAAACAACCATAGTGGTTAACGTCAGTCACCTCTTGTGTACTGATCCCACTAGGTTCAACTCGTTAGCACCTCTGTACAATAAGAAATAAGTGCCTCTTTCACTGAAACAACCATAGTGGTTAACGTCAGTCACCTCCGTGTACTGATCCCACTAGGTTCAACTCGTTAGCACCTTTGTGCAATATAAAATAAGTGCCTTTTGCACTGAAACAACCATAGTGGTTAACGTCAGTCACCTCCGTGTACTGATCCCACTAGGTTCAACTCGTTAGCACCTCTGTGCAATATAAAGATCGAGCACCGCGTATGCTTCAATAGCTATAGTGGTTACCGATAGGCACCTCTGTGCGCTGGCTCCACTATAAAACTCACATGCACCTCTGTGCCACAAATTCATAACCGAGCACCACTGTGCTAAAATGAATGAGCGACACTGCGCGGAGATAATAAGCAAGCACCTTCGTGCCCGAAACAATAGTCAGGCACCTCCGTGCACTAACCAACCCTCAATTGTTTAACATTGTTGACTCACCTAACCCACTCCTTTTACGAGGGCGCTTGGTGTGGAGTCCAACAATCTAACGTCGTACAAAGTTTAAATTCACATCAATCTGGCTTGAAAGCCTGGCTCTGATACCAACTGTCACGGCCATGCCGTCTAAGCCCGGGTCAGCACGCCGTGCGGCACTTGAAAAGGGACTCAACCCAGACAAGTCAGCCTTCAACAAGCCCTTTATCAAGGGACTTAACTCGGAAGCGTCGTCTCATGGTCCATCAGGCAACATGCGCGTCAAATATCGTATCCCGCGGGGCCTAGCGAATGCTAGCTGCCAACCCCTGACTCTCGCGACGAGCACGATATGGGGCCCTCTGGCCCCAAACCAACCCTAGGAGGTCCTCCTAAAGAGACATTGTGCCATCCGCTTGGCCCCAATGCCAGCACACCTAGGCCCCACGTGGGCCTAGAAGAAGGTCACTTACACCAAGGTAGCTCGGCTGCTAGCGCTTGGCGAGGAGGATGGTGGAGACCGAACACCAAACCACTTCCCCCTAAAGAGCTAAAAAAACTTACCAAGTATGACGCGAGTAGATGTTGTTTCGTCCCAAACGATGACTCTTTTTGAACAGGGCCTTCATCGCCTTCCCAAAGCATCCTAACTTGCATCCTTGACTTGGTAGCTCTTCAGGGATTGCTCATATCATCGCTCGGTCCGCCTTTGCTCGGTCCCGAAGAAGCTTGTCAAGGCAGGAACGTAATACAATAAGAGACAGCCTTGACACTAGACTTGTATTTTTCTATAACTCGGGGAATCTTAAATTACAGCTTCTTTCTTTGGATTTATTCTCTTCGACTCCAACTTCCTCATCACATTCTACTTCATTAACCGTGCCCTTCACATCTGGGTTGTTTAGTTTATTAACTCTCTCAGCCCAGGAAGGTCGTTTGCCTTGGGTGCTTGACTCCTGGATCATTTCAACATTTGATTCCTCGTCAACAATATCCCTTTGGTCCAATTCGTTTTTATTGAAGCCCATATCTTCCATGACTTTGGCCCTAACAGGGTCCAGTTCTGATTCCTGCTCCGCCTCCATCCCCTCCCCAATTTCTTTGCTAAAATGTATATCATTCAATTTTTATTCCTATCATCCTCATTCGCTAATAACTCAATATTAGCATTACCTTCCTCGGACCATTCACCCAATAAATCAGATTCTCCAATGCACCTGGTCTTTTCTCTTTCTTTACTGGCATCATGATCATTGGAAAAATTTCCAAGGCAATCCTCATTAAATGCATTAGCGTTGCCAGGTAAGATGTCCCCTAGTCTCTCCGACTTCCTCCTTTCATCAAAATTGACTGTTGATTCTGATGAAGATCCATTCTCCGTCGACTCTGCCGTGACCGGTGTTTTGTCTATCGAAGTTCTTTTCTGGTTTACATACGATCCCGTCAGGGATCAAATTTCTGCTATTCTGACTGCAAATATGTCTCGCCCTGCTTCTAGTTCCAACACCTTCTCAACTTTCTGGATTTGATTCGTAGTGATTAGCAAAGTAACCTTATCGCTGCCATAAAATTGATTTGTGTTGTCTCCCAAAGCTACTAACGAACCCCAAATGCTCGCGATCCTCTTGAAAGTTTCATGATTCCAACAGTGTAGTGGGATCCCCTGAATCTCCACCCATGTTATTCTTTCCGGAAATCTAAAGGATTCCGTCCATTTTTCTATTTCAGTAAATATCTCCACAATGAGTGACCATTTCTGCTTTTCCAGAAGCTTAAGTAATTCTTCATCCTGAATCTCTATCAGGAATTTCTGGCCACCTAAGCTTCTTACCATTAACTCACCCAGACCCCAACTTTGTAACCTTTCTTTTACTGTTTCACTCGAACACACCGTAGCCATAGTACCTACTAAGCACTTAATCAGCTTCCATAGCGACTCCTCATCCACATGACCCTGTATTCTTTTGGTAGTTTGTGTAAACTAGTGATGCTTTCTCCTCTATCATCTGGGCATTCGATATGCTTATTTTGGCGACGATCACTTTCTTTTATTTCCTCAGTCTTTTTGGGAAGTGATGTAGTTGGTTCTGTCATTTTCTCCCCTGACTGGTAACTATTGTTCCGCGATTTTCTCCAGTATGAAGTTCTCCCATTGAATCTAGAAATTGAGACCGACAGCCGGAAGCCATATAATTTGAATCCGTCCAACCGTTCAATTGCCCTATTCTATCCTCTTCTTTTGTGGTGGTCATGTTTCCTTGAAAAGTATTTCTCTCGGGTAATCTGAAATCTCGAGCAAAGTGGCCATTCCTTCTACAATTGAAGCATTCATCACTTTGTCTTCTATCATTCTTCTTGTATTGTTGGTGATAGTCTTATTTTCCACGTCGAGCTTCTCCTGAAGTGTTAAATCTAACTCTCGAGTAAAACTTATCTCCTTGTGTTCTCATTTCCTTTGCCACGTCTTGTCTTTGTAGCGTACCTTTCTTTTTGCTGGTGAAGAGTGTCTCCTCTTCGACTTTTATAATTACTTCGCTCATCTGTTTGGCTAATGTCTCCTGATTAGCCAACAGGTTCTCTAGCTCCACTAAGGATGGTTAAGTAGGTCATCCTCTTATAGCGGTAATAAATGCATTATACTCGGGTCTTAGGCCATGGATGATAATTCTCTTCATTCTTGCCTCGCTCACCTTCTCCTCTGGTGCAAGTTGAGATGTTTCACGACAAATAGATTTCACTTTGGTGAAATATTGACCAATAGATAAGTTTTCTTTGTGAAATACCTGTGATCTCATTTTCTAAGAGTTGGAGGCGTGCTTCATTCTTCTTTGAAAATAATTTCGCCAAAGTTTCCCAAGCTGCCTTTGGTGTCTTGTCATCACGAATATGCTCCAATAGGTCCTCCTCGATTGTGGTCTTTAATATATATAAAGTCTTTCCAGCCTTGATTTCTATTTTCTCAAGGCTTCGACATTCTCCCTCGGTAGATAAGTTGTGTTGGTGCTTGCGACTATGTCTTACAAATCCTGATCTTGTAGGCAAGATTTTATGCATGTCTCCCAATAACCGTAGTTGTGGTCATTGAGCTTCCTAATTCCATTCCTTGTGCTTCCAAAGTCTGTCATGTTAACTGACGCCCAGCGTTCACTAAGCTTGGTTCCAAACCAATAGCTTCACAGTCCCTGACTATATTCTAGCAGAGTCTCCCCTTAGCACCTTGCTGCAACGCTGACCAATGTAAGCGTTCAACGCTTACTGAAGCTTTCTTCACTGGTAACGGTCCTGGACCGTCCGCTCTAATACCAATTGTTGGAAACCCGACAAATCCAATACACCAACTATGGAAGACCTAAGACTAATCAATTGTCGGTTAGCCTTTCTATCTTGTAATTTCTTAGTGCACAACTTAGGCGGCAGTGCCGACCATACACCATTTGGGCGGTATAACCGACCATATACTATTCAGGCGGCAGAGCCGACATATAGTAATAAATTCAAATGCACTAAGAAACACATAAACTAAAGCTCAACCGGGAAACTTCTAATTACAAGATAGATAACACTTTTTATTAATACAAATAAATTACACACATACCTCACTAGATTATTTCTCTCAACACTACAAAACACATACTAGCTTCACTCGCACACGTGCACTCTCAGGTCACTCACACTTCACTTGCTCTCTCAATCTTACACACCCTTACTTGCTTTCTCACGTCACTCACTCAACTTGCACCTAAACATTTCCACTTTTTACTTATAAAATACACGCTTATTTATAGACTTCACTCTGTTGGTGAACTACGAGATATTTTTACATAATTATTATTATAATAATATACTATTTTAGCTTTAGAGCTCTCTAGATAATTATTATTAATATACTATTTTATTCTAGAACTTTAGAGAAATGGAGAGAGAAGTCGGTGTATTCTTAACAAACATCATTAAATTAATTAATAAAAAATAAAAATTTTAAGGACTCAACATGTAATTATAAATTATTTAAAATAAAATTTTAATTAAATTATTATATATATATTATATTTTTATTTTTAAAAAAATAATTAGATCAAATACCAACTTTAGTCAATTTAAAAAATAAAAAACCCAAACCCTAAATTTAAAGCCTTAAACAATAATCAATAAACCCTGAACCTAAAACCCAATGTTCAAATTTAAAGTTTAGGGTTTAGGGTTTTTATTTTTTAAATTTACTAAGGTTGATATTTGATCCAATTATTTAAAAAAATTAAAAATATAATATATATGGGAAATAATTTAATTGAAATTTTATTTTAAATAATTTATAATTATATTTTGAGTACTTGAGACTTTTAATCTTTATTAATCAATTTAATGATGTTCAGCAATGTTCAACGTTAGTGGTGTTCAGTGATGTTCATTGAGCGTGGTAAAATTTTCCTAAAAAGAAACTTTTGAATTGATCGACTATCCCTAAGAAAACTTCTGCACTAAATATCACGTATTAATATTTGACTTAGAGTTTTGACCGAATTCAATTATTCGAATTGATGTATTTAATTCAAAACTTGAGATCGATCTGAATAAGATAGTCCAAATTTGTTCTATAATGTGAAACAATCTGAAATAACTAAAATCGATCTAAATTTTAAATAGACTGATATTGATCGGAATCGACTTTCACCCGAATTGAAAGTAATCCAGATAAAAAAGTAACCCGAATTTAAGGTAATCAAACTGAACATAACTCGAATTTAATTTACCTAAACTCGATATGAACTAAACAACAACCCGATTTTAATTCGATAATTGAGTTGAGATGAACAAATATTTTATTTTTATTATTATTTTCATTGTCTATTTGTATTAGTATGAAAAATGGTTAAATGAAATATGTTTTATTCTCCTTTTGTATTATGAATTAATATTTGATGTACCGTCAGTGGAGTTTTTTCTTTCTACAAACTAGCTTCAAATGATGTCACATATTATTTTAGGAGCACTGCACCATACACACTAAAATCAACCCCTAAACCCTAAATTATAACTATAAACCTTAAAAACTAATCATAGATGCTAAAAATCTTAATCCTAACACCAAATCTCTAACCCTAAACTCTAAAAATGCACCGCTTATGAAAAACTTAGGATCCGTTTAGTTGTAGAAAATATTCTCTATTTTTGTTTTTTATTTTCATTTTCAGTTTTCCAAAAACTAGAAAATACATCTAGTTACTTGTTTTCAAAAATATAATAATTAGAAAAATAAAATAAGGTTAAATAAACCAGAGTTTTAAAATTGACATTAGGAGGATTTGAACACATGTTAAATAGAGTTAAAATTTAAAAATCATTATTTTCATCTTTTCCACTTTTTCAAAATATTTTCTATGAAAATAGTAAAAACATTTTTTTATGTTTTCAAATTTTCACTATTTTTATTTTTATTTTCTAAAATCAAATTTTACAACTAAACACATTTTCTGCAACATTTTTTATTTTCCAAGAAAATAAAAATAACTTGTATTTTTTAGAACCAAACACAACCTTAATTTTTCAGGGTCAGTACATCGAATCATTTTTCTTGTATTATACTATTAGTAAACCACTACCTTTGCTATTAGTGTAATAGTTAATATCATATTTCTTCTTTAAAAATACCATTCTCATATCTATCCGATAACTTTTATTTTTTTAATATTTTATATTAAAAATATAAAATAAAGTTCATTATTATCCAACATTTTAGTTTATATCATTAACTTGGATTGACATCACTTAGAACATAGATTATAGCCAACTTTAAAAGAAAATAATTTTCACTTTTTTACAAACACAAATTAACTTGAAAAACAAGTAACAAATAAAGAGTTCTCGTTCAAAAAATAATATGTAGCTATAAATCGAGTAAAAAAAACAATGAATATTACTTACTCCTCAAACTAAGTTACATTGAATTTCTTAATAAAAATATGTTTTATTAAGGCTTAAAACACATCGAAATTGAAATATTTAACGATTGAGAGTTGAAATTTAGCCTGAATGATAAAATTGAGAAACAAAAAACACTTTTTTACAAAAATATATCAATAATTATATACATATAATATCAAATGGAATTATATCAACTCAACTCGAATTTACTCAAAGATCAAAAGGTTGACTCGAATTGAAAATCGACCAATCCGAGAGCTGATGATTCAATATCGACCTGACTCAACACCATAGACTCGAACTAAATCCGAATCACACCTGATCTAACCTGGATCAAACCTAAATCAAGTGTAGTCTAAACTCATAATAACCTGAACCAAATTCAATCGACCCAATTACTACCTTTAATTAATTAATGTATATATAATTAATTTGTAATTTAAAATCATCATTATTAATTATGGTAAGAAATATGTTCAACATAATATAATGTTCCGTAAATAATTTGTTACACTAATCACTATTAGTTTATATATTGTAGTCACTCTTTGTATTCTACTATTTCAAATTAAAATATCATTGTTCAAGATAAAATTTGGATTTTGGAAGTGGAGTCTAGAACGTAAAAAAAGAATAAGTTTACTAAAAAACTTAAGAAAAATGCAAAAGATTAATAGTTAATATGTTTTGCTTACTTGATTGCCTATCGAATGCGTGTAATGCATTTATATTTCTATTACTGTTCTTCTAACTAATTCATGATAATTGCATATTACTATTCGCATTATCGCCGCCTAAAAAAATAGAATTATCCTTTAAAAAGTTGAATTATCCTTTATAAAAAGTTGAATTATACTTAAAATAGCTTAATCTTCTCACTAATGATTTATTTTAGGTCCTTTCAAAAAATAAGTGAGAAAAATAAAACTAAAATGAATATTATGCACAATTTAAGAATTGTTTTGAATAAAATAATGTGAAAATTCGTGAATAAAGCTACTTAATTTAAAAATGTTGGATTCATACAATATGATTTGTACAACTATGTACAAAGAATCAAACGAGGATAAGTGTAAGACAGTGATATTGGAGAAATTATATCATGGGTTCTTTTCACAACGTCATATATGAGATCAACTAATAAAATGCATCTATTTCATTAATTTTTTTTATCTCATCTTTTTACCAAGTGAATTTTCACTTATATTTACTGCAAATCAAATGTAAAAACAATTTTTACCAAAATGAGATATAAAAATTAATGAAATAAATGTATTTTATTAGTTGGTCCTATGAATGACGTAGTAGGAATGACCCATGATATAATTTCTCGTAATATTGAAACAATGATGACTCATCGACTTGAAAAGCAAGAAACTGATTACTTTTTGTGAGCCGCACAAGTGATGGACATCAAAACTTAGATAAGATATTATGGTGTGATGAATATTATGTACCGACTATAAACAATTTAGACAATACTTACATTTCATACTACTTACAAGTAGGGGTGTTCATTGTCGGATATCATATTGGATCGGATTTAATTTTTCGAATCGACGATATAGTGATCCGTAACTGATCTAAAAATTAGATATTTGGATATCCAATTATCCGAAAATATAATTTGATTTAACTATATTTTCAAATTTGAAGGTTGTATTTCAGAATTCCGAATATAACAAACAACAAATTACTAAATATAACAAGATTTACATCTATGAAAATTTCTATTTTTTTTTTCAATTTTCAGATATAACAATCATCAAATTGTTAAATATAATAAGATTAATATTCATGAAATTTTAAATTTTCAGATTTAAAGATTTTCGGATAGTACGAATCTTGAAATATTACGATTGGAAACATTTAAAATCGGGCCAGATATCCGATTCGAAAAAAAATTGAATCGGATATTTGAATTTCTGGGTCAGATCGAATATTTTAAAATACCCCTACTTACAAGTGCAATGCGCACAACAAATTGTTTGTAGTTTTTGTTGGTGTCAATTATTGTTGAAACACAATGTCATTTGAATGTGCATGTAACGACCCGATGTTCGAGTCAGAGAATCGGGTCTCGCGGCCCGAGATTGAGCTTTTATTTTTGAAGGATAAGTTAAAGGCTTTTAGGTGGGCCCATTAATTTTAGAGAAAGGGGTTTTGAATTTTAAATATATGTTTGGAGGAAAAAGAGGAGAGATATTATGGAGGAGAGAAAAAAAATAAAAAGTGGATAAAGATGAGAGAGGGAAAAAGAAGAAATGAGAGAAAGTAAGGTGGAGAGATTTAATCTCTGATTTACAGATATTCGGGAGAAAAAGTAAGGCGGAGAGTTTTAATCTCTGATTTACAGATATTCGGACGTCCGTTGTCGACACCTTCATCGTCATTTTGTTCATCTCGTCGAGATGAGTTCGCTGGTACTAGCGGCGTCACCGTCGGAGCCGCCGTCGGAGGGGGTGAGAGAGAGAAAGTTTCAAGTTTTCTATTTGAGGAGGTTAGAGTGGTCAAATTGAGAAACGGAGGCTACCACCGTGATTAGAGGCTGAAGAACAGTCGATTTGGACATTAACTGCCGCCATCCGGCCACCGAAAGCTGCCGCATGTGCCACACGTGTTGCCGTCTACACGTGGGCGAAGTTTGGCCAAGCTAAGCTGGCTTGCCAAGCGGACCCAAGCTGCAAGTCGAACTGGTCTAGTAAGCTGACCTTCGAGCCAAGCCACGCCGCCAGCCACCGTTAACCGGGGTTGACTTTTTTAGGGGACTTTACTTTGGGGTTTCTCGATGTTCTGGGTCCAATGGTGGAGTCTATTTCACCAAATTCGAACCCGGTAAGCATTTTTTACGTGTTTGACCTTGTGAATTGAATAAGGGGTGCATGAATTAATGTAGTTTCGTATTCTTTGGTATACAAGGATTATTCGGGATCGGATATCGGGTGAAGTGGAATATTTGGGAAGCTTGGATGAGGATTTTATCAATATCAGCTTAAGGTTAGTACACATTGAACTCTTATCGCTTCATGGGCTTCATAAATGTGAATGCATTGCTTATTAGTGGTTACAAAATAGGTTGATGATCAATATGCATGTGTTGAGATCGATATATTGAGACTTGATATTTACAAGATGCATGATGATGCTATAAATATGATGAGACTCGTGGAAGCTTTAGAGACCGTGTAGGGTTATTTGAGATGCTCGTATGATTGTTTGATGATTAATTGTTTTGGTTGAAATAATTGTGATGCTTTGTATACTTGTTCGAATAGATTAATGAGATTCGATGAGAATTATGCTTAAGGGTTAAATATTCGAATAAATGATCTTGAACCCTGTAATTAATATTAATTAATTTAATGCGTTAGTAAACAAACCAAAATGACTTTCATAAACTTTAGGGATCAAATAAGCTTAGTGATATCGTAATTCGAGGAAAAGGTACGAAACTATGAATAGGTTATTAGTACGAGCTTTGGTCGTGTCGGTACGCAATTAGGGGTCGTATCGGTACAGGTTGACCCGTACCGATACTTGTGGAAATTAAATATTTCTAGTGGTAGTTTCAGCATTCAATACACGTATGAGTATCGATACTCGAGGGTACCTTATCAATACTCGTGTATGAGTATCGGTACCTGGTACGATAAATAATCTATAAGTACAAGTTAAGGATGGAAATCGATGTGAATAATAATAATTGAATGACGCCTTGAATAAACGTGATAACATGGATTAATGGTCCAATGGATGAGATTGATTATATATGAGCCTAATGAATAATAATTCGGTAAATTTTGAGTAACTTGTTTGTAATAGCAACCATATGGATCCTCGGTGGATCGTGTGTTGTTACGTGCCAAGTAAAGGCATTTGTGTGGTTGAGTCACTTGATTGATGGGATTCAGATACTCAGTAAGAGAAAGAGTGTTGCAACACTATGGTTGAAGATTCCCGAATGTAAGATCCCGATGCTTAGTGGATGCGAGCCTCGTTCGAAGGCTCGATGAGAGATTCTGAGCGTGGGTGTATGATCCCGATGCTTAGTGGTCGCGGGCCGCACCTCATAGAGTGTAGGATCTCGATGCTTTGTAGATGCGGGCCTCACTCAAAGTGTACGATCCCGATGCCTTGTGGATCCGGGCCTCACTCGAGTGTATATTCCCGATACTTTGTGGACGCGGGCGTCACTCATATATATTATGGTATGATACTTATATGCTCGATGAGATATTTCGAGCATGAATGTATGACCACGATGCTTTGTGGACGCATGTATCACTCTAGGTTGTGGTATTACTTGTGTGTTTTCGCTCGGATGATCCGATGGGATCCTGAGTATGGTTGGGCCTTGTAGGCCATATGTGATGATTATTATGATATGAGAATATGTGTTTAGGCGACTAGTGGTAACACCACATGTTTATTTATCTATCCTTATTGCCCGTACTAGCTTGCATGCTTATGTTTATGATTAGAATGAAGCATGGTAGAGTAGATGTGTACCACTGAACTTTGTAAGCTCAGCACTCGGAATCGTTGTTTCCGTTCGTAGGTTGATCTTCGGATTGTGGGATCGAGGAGCAGTATCAGTTCAGAATTTCAGCACGTGGTGTCTTCTAAAGTACGGTACTTAGGTTTAGTGGGCTATGTATCCATAAGACCTTACATGTTGGAGTCTGTAATTCTTATTTTGAAATTGTTAATTGAATCGAATGTTCAAATATTTTTAAATTAAATTAGAGCTCATTTGTACAGTTTTGATTATTTAACTATATTTTCACTTGTGGCTTTAAATGTTTTGGAAATAACTTGTTTGGGTTAAACCCAGTTTAAAAATTTTATGGATTTTTGTTTGAGCTTAAGGTCCAATTGTGACATCCGAGTTGAGGGTGCTATAGTGCATGAGCAGTTAATGAGAAAGATGATACATATATGTGTTACAACAATATGTACTAATTATGACATAAATTAGGATATCTTAATTTTATAAAAATATATTAATTATAACATAAATAATTAAATATTATAAAAATATATTAATGTTTACATTTTATGATTGCTTTCTACTCTTCTTCATTAATCTTATAATTTTGTAACATATATTATAAATATTTTTTATAAGATTATTACTTTACAAAATTTCGTATCTTCAAAAACTAGCGGCTCTAAAAAGAAAGTATTGTTAAATAAAATGGCTATGGTCCAACTGTGTTGTGGGGTGTCACGTTAGTGGACTTTGATCTATATATCTATTTATCTAGCGTTTTTCATATTCTCCATGTTTGTTGTTGGCCCATTGGATCCAGACCCCCTTTTCTTTTCTTTTAATTATTGGTATTCGACTGGCTAATTCAGTTTAAGTTTTACGAGGTTTAAGATAAGGAAATATTTTCAACTTAAATGTTAGAATTTTGAACCTCTTTAAAGTTTGAACACGAATTCTCTCATTGAGATTGCAATGTATCCTATTATTACACTCATGACCCAACCATTTTTTTGAATCGATTGTTGGTCTTTCTTTCGGGTGTGTCTAATATAAGGCAGGGTGCGGTGCGGTTATTGTGCGGCACCAACTGAAAATGTTATAAGATATGAAACACAGAACTGAAAATGTTACACTTTTGATAACAATTTTAGTTGGTGGTTAAGTATCGAAACTTAGCTTTGAGTATCGATACTTTTATCGCTTCTGATAATATTTTAAGGTTTTGTAAATATCGATACTATGCGAGACACAACAAAAAATATTATAAAAATTTAATATTTTTTAATTTGTAACATTTTCGATTGATGTTGCACTATTGATATTAATAGATTCATAAATGTTCCTAAATAAAACAAGCGACGTAAAAACTAGTAGTAGCTCCTAATAGTAAAATTCAAATTTTTTGATAGATTTTGAATAGATTTTTTTCGGAGAATTGACATATAACGACTATGATATTTACTTGTTTTGTTCCATCATGTTTATTATATAAAATTTATTATTTTACCAATAACTATTAAAAGATAAAAATATGTAATACTAAAACCTCTAAATTCTTTTATGGTTTTTATTTTGTGTAAACAATTGTGGAAGATATTTATTTTTATGTTTTCTTTTAAGTCATGTTTATACATTTACTTTCATTAAAATGAAAATATCAAACTTAATTAATAAAAATAAGTAGGGGAGGGACGAGGGTGAGATGAATGTATCCAACCTCTATAATTTTCAACCAAAGTTGTGAGACAATAATAAATTTTTTATTGAAGTTTAACTAGGGGACTTATCGAGTGAGTCAATCGCGAGTTGAATAGTGTTTGATTTATGTTCGTTAAAAAAAATATTATTGCTCGACTCGACTCGTTGCTCATTAAGCTCGATAAAATTTTGCTCGACTCGTGCTGGTTAAAAAATCTTATTTCTCGACTCAACTCGTTGTTTGTTAAGCTCGCCAAAATTTTTACCTTGTTTTCTAAAATATAGGTAAAATCTAATGATACTATTAGAGCTTAATATAAACATAGAAATTCAGAAGACAAAAATGTGAGGTCTGAAGAGATAAATAAAAGAACTTGTCATTTCCAAGTTAGAGATAAAGTTGATATTCGAATGTGAGAATCTTTTTATTTTTTCAACAATCTTCAATGAACACCAAATGGGAGAATGCCTTAGGAATTTCAGGGCTTTAACTTTCAAATAATTTTTTATAAAAAATAACGAGCTGCTCATGAACTTATCGAGCCGAGTTGGGCCTTGCTCGACTTGACTCGCTAAGATCTCGAGTCGAGCTCAACTTCGAGTCGAATCAACTCGAATCGAGCTTTAACTGAGTTTTGACCGAATCTCGCTCGAGTTGTTTGTGAGCTGTTCAACTCAATAAGCACCCCTAAGTTCAACCCTGATTAATATTAAAGTTTGATTTTAACTTCGAACAATATTTTTCTTTTGTTTTATAAAATAATTTATTTGAAAAATGCATTAATTGGTCTAGCGATTGTGGATGTTCGTCCACTTTACCTCTTATGTAACCAACCTTGAATACTTTAAACTATGTATATGAACTATGTTGATATGTATATAATAAGTAAGATGCTCCACAAATTGTGAAAGTAATCCAATGATTGATGAAACCTTGTATAATTCGAATGCTAGACCAAATTTGTATGATCATGCATTTGTTCTTGTGGCCATTGATATGATTCGGCAATGCTTGGATTGAAGCTAAGAGTTTGAGCACTGATATTTACCTTGAAAATATTATTGTAACACTATATAATTAAAACAATATATTTGAGATGCAAACAGGTACATGGTTGGTCCAAAACTTGTGGGTTGGGTTCAAAAACCTCTATTATCTTTGATGTTCGTTTAGAATAAGGATAGATGGGCTTCAATGACCTTATCAGCTTCAGAACAAAACCATTTTCACCTAAATCTACTGATCATGATCCCTTGAGTTTAAAATAAAACATGTTTTCGCAATTAATTCGTATAGTAGAATAATGCTTTAGATCCCTTAAATAAGATTAATGAATTAATTTTTGATGGTATGAATGAAAAAAATTGAATTAGAAAGGTTATCCCCATAATATACCTATACAAATAGGGATGACAACGGGACGGAACGGTTTTTTGACCGCCCAAACTCGACTCGAAAATTTGAAGTTTCGATTTGACCCGACCCGAATTTAATACACATTTATCCTGACCCAACGCAATATAATAAAAGTATAATTTGACTCCCAAAATTTTAATAAAAAATCCGATCAAACCCGACCAGCCCCAAAGAAAATTAATAAAATATCAAATATAATATATGTAATTATAAACAAACTGGAGCAGAGAATTTCCACCGTAAACCCAAAACATATCTCGCTTGATTCGAATTTTTTTAAAAGCTGACACGACTTGAAAACTAAAAATTCAAAAAAAAATTGACCCTACCGGACTGGTCGAGTTAGAACCTATCATATCAGAATTTTTTTTGCCATCCCTATATATAAAACTCGATCTGAATTAGTCAATAAATCATATACTAATCATATTAAAAAAATAAAACAATGTTTTCCTATCTAACACAATGATGACTCTTTAGATGATAACACGTTTTATCACAAAAACATTTTCCTTTTTCCGGGTGAAATTAATCGTCATTTCTAGAACACTTAGAGAGCTCTGTCTAGAAACTTTTGGATTAATAAACATCATCATCATGTGTTTAGGCTTTAGATTCTGATTTTTCTTTCTTAAAAAGCGATGCTTAAATCTCTTGAACACCTTTAGATAATGTTGTATTATTTGAACACATTTTTCCGAAAAGGAAAACTTCATGGTTTTACTTTGACCAAAAAAAGATTCATGTTTTTACCGAGGAAGCAGGATAGAGTTTTCCAGATATAGATTAGTTGCTTGAATCTTGACCCAACATCTGGCTAGCTGCCTATGGTCCCTGTATAGAACCCTTACAGTGAACTCCCACACCATTGTGACGCATTGAAAAAAATATTCTTTTTTATTCAAACTCGCCGTATCACCAAGGCGAGTTCCAATTTTTTCTCCAAAAATTATAATCATGTTTTAATCTTAATCTGGTGATTAACCAAATACTAAACCAAACTCGCCACATGGGTTAGGCGAGTTTCTAATGGGTTAACGACCATCCAACGTCTAAACCAAACGCCGTAACTGGGGAATCTGACCGTTGGATAACGGATAGAAAATGAAACTCGACGTGGAGCCATGGCGAGTTACCTCTTATACCCGTTGACCAACGGTCAAATTTTTGAAGTTAGGGTTTTATGTTTTGTAGTATAAATAAGAAGTTTGGTTTAGAGTGTTGAGCACCTAAATATTCTTCAACGTCTTTAGTTTGAGCAAAGCAAGTGATATTGTTGTTAAGACGTGCGAATTTCGTAGAGCCTCGAAATCAAGCACACATGAATTTTCAAAGATTCAAGGTAACAGTTTTTTGATTTTTTTTATTTTGTGGTTTTTTCGAGTGCTTTTTGGTAAAAATATTTATTATTTGATTGTGATGTTACAGTTTAACATTTTTTGCCGTAGGATTATTAGAACAAAAATGGCGTTGTTAAGATGAGAAGAGGATCACATCATGAACAACATGGAGTTATTGGTAATAATTGATTAATTATTTTTTTAAAAATTTTAATCTGTAGTTTATAAAAGGTATGTTAGTAATTTAATTTAAATCTTGTGTTTCTAGAGGGAGGAGAATAAATTTCGGCCCCGGATTCTATGGAGCGAGCCGCCATGCACAGAAATTTGTGGATTTCTAGAGATATCCGGATTTAATTACACGGCAAAGATTCGTGATTTTGACATCGTGCCACAGGTGATTAATGCATTGGTGGAGTGTTGGAGACCGGAGACGTACACCTTCCACATGTCGTGCAGTGAGTGCTCAATCACCCTCTTAGATGTTGCGATGTATCTCGGCGTCCAAATTTTAGGATTTCCAGTCATTGCATGCAACGACTACATTCCAGAATCCCTTTGTGTGCAACATTTGGGGAAGACACCAGTGGAGTTGGAAATAGGTGGCAAACAGGTGAGGATGACGTGGCTTAAGAGTGCATTTCAAGTGAATCGAAATTCCACAACACCCAAAATTGCAAATATCGCTCGGGCGTATATATTGTGCCTTATCGGTGGGATGCTAATGCCCGACAAAATGACTTCCCGCGTGTACACGCAATACCTCCGGTTCTTGAATACTGCGCATGAAGCAAGAAGATTCAGTTGGGGATCTGCAATATTAGCTTTCCTCTACTGAGAGTTGTGCAAGGCAACAACCAAGACATTCGTGAACGATAGATTCATGCATGCTGATATTGGTGGGTGTTTGGTGTTGCTTCAGTCATGGGCCTAGTCCAGGCTTCCATTCTTGGCTCCAATTTCCAAACCTCTATATGAATTTCCGCTCGCAACAAGATAATTATGTTCATTCCCATAATTATTTTTAATATTTTTAGGGAAACTATGATGTATGTATGTATTTGTACTATATTATGCAGATGGAGACAAAACAACAAAAATGATGTGTATTATACGAAATTAATCCTCGAAGTGAGAACGAAGATTGACCTCTACTGCCAAGATCAGGTAATGCAAATTTTTAATTTGAAATTTGGATCAAATATTTGGTTTTCGTTGGTAGTTACAAAATTATGTTAATTTATATGCGGATGATTTTCTTTAATGGAAAAATTGTTACAGTTCATATGGATGCCATATTTGGATGTTGATTCTAAATTCCTAATTTCGGACATTGCGTACGATGATGCCGATAATTGGTTTTTTGTAATGTCATTGCTACATTTCGCGATTGTTGAGATGTTTTACGGTAATCGGGTCCTTAGGCAGTTCGGATTCCACCAACCAATGTCGGTTGATCCGCTCATCTTAGATGAATTGGAAGACTAAGACAAGATTTTGAGCGTTTTTCGAATGCGCAAAAGAAAGGCGGTCACACCGTCTGATAGATAAACACGTGTATGTTAGGGTGACGATAAAAATGTGGCAAACATGACATCTTAACACGACAAAAAATTACCTAAAGACTCTTATGGAAGTCATCACGGTAGGCTTTGCAAGGCAAGATTCAGAGCTTCGATATGCATGTTTTAGGTGAATTTATGAGGTGTTGGGAGATAATATTTTGTATTTCTAAACTTTTACGTCATAGTATTGAAACATGTCTTGAAAATGGTGTAAAGATTGGCGCGCATAAGGCATACTAAAGGGTGTAAAAATTACGTTAAAAAGCTATCTACCCATGTTTTTTTGCATGTAGAACAAGCAAACATTATCAATATGCCTGTTTAAATGGATTTTATGGTTTGTTGCGGGAAATTTTTTCTTTTTCTTTTAGTTTTACGTCATACTATTGAAATATATGTTTACAATGGTGCTAAAATTGGCGCATATAAGACATCCTAAAAGGTGTAAAAACAGCGTTAAATATATGCCAGAAGAACACTTCGACGACGACATTTAAATCATTGATGGAAATTATATTTTCAGATAGCTAGTGCTTGCAAAAGTGCTGAAAGTCCAGTTTTAAGTTGTTCACAAGTGTTGACGTTCACCGAAAAGGCTCAAACAATTCAAATAGATAGTGCTGTCAAAAGTGCTGGAAATCCAGTATTCATTGTGGAAAATCACCCATCATCTGTTCATGTACCCACCTGAGCCTTACATGCAGGACCGCAGTACACCAAGGCATCAGTCAATCTGCATGACATACAGTAATCCCAGAGCCTTACACCATTCTCAAAGTTTATGCAGCACTAACATCGTTGGTGTCTAACAATGTCGTTGACGCTTTTGGCAAAGATATCTCGGGAAAAGAAGCCCCACATGATGTAGCTGTACGGCTAACTTTTTAGAATACTTAATGTTGTAGAAGAACTTTGTAAATGTAAAACGATAGATACATGTGAAAGAAAATCGACATATGGTATATGATATGTAAAAGAAGATTTAACATTTGTGAGCTGTTTTTGCTTACTTAAACATTAGTTGTCATGGCTATTTATAGGGAAATATGCACTCTGCGAGTTCAATAAAAAATAAGAGACACATTTATTCTTCCGAAACCTACATGTGTGGTACCTACAAAAAAAGGAAATGATAGGTAAATCTTGCCCTCCACGCAATACGAGTTCAATAAAACTCACCATGCCTTCACGGCGAGTTACACCCATCATTTCCATTTTGTTTTTTCAAGTACCACACATGCAGGTTTCAGACGAATACAACCCTAAACCCTATTTTTTAAAATAAGCATTGCGTATTTCGAATGCGCGAATGAACGATGGACACGTCATACCATAGATACAAATTTCCATTCTTTTATTACAAAACTTAATATATTTCTTATATTAAAAAATGGTTAGAAATAAATGTGATATACGTCTAACAATGCGATTTCACGGAACAATAATGTTGTAAAAAGAACTTCCATTACTATTGGGGCTGACAATATGATATTTATCAGCCTCATTACGACCAACGCTCTGCTTCCTCATCTACATCAGTTGGGGATATGCAATAAAGTTCACCTTGATCCTCTTTACTTTCCTAGAAGATAAGCCCCAGATGATGCATATGCAGCTGTTTGACGCTTCATCACTTGAGAGAGTGATGTAAATCGGCGTACAATATGGGCAGACAATATGACTTATGGTTAGCCCATTACCAATACACGTACTCCTCTTCTACCTCAGAATCTAGAGAGATGCAGTTGGCTCCGACCCTCTACGTGCTACACAGAATAAGCCAACATGGCATATGCAGCAATCAAGGCCGAGTTGTGAGGCATGTGGCCGCATGCCATACATCTACGATTTAGGGGCTATGAGGATGATTTTTGAAGTGTAAATAATTTTGTAAGAACTTCGATAATTTCAAAGATACAATATTTGTAACCCCTCGACCTGACCTAGACGCCAAACCGAAATGAGGAGCTACATTGGGTTTGACGAAACAAACCTGAAATGATCAAACTCAAATCACATCCATTTTTTTCTTTTATCCTATCTAGATGCAACATATTAACCTATGGTGTGCATACCAGCAGCGGGTGGAAACTCAATTCAATCAGGCGTCGATTCGACATCCAATTGCAATCATTTGCAATTTAGGGACTAAATTGCAATTCTAAAAAATTAAAAGGACTTAAATCATTTAGAAGTTACCAATCCTTAATTAGTCAAATTACATGCTCATAGGTCAAATACCATCTTAAGACAACTATCACAACTCATCCAATTGCATACATATCAATCAGGGACCAAAACGAAAGAATCAAAACCTTCAAACACCACTTTAACAGAAACAACTGCTACCCATATCGATACACGAGCAAGTGTATCGGTACGGTTATACATTTCAAAAAACACAGATTCTAGTAGCTTAAACCCGTATCGGAACACTTCTTCGTGTACCGAAACGCCTAGCCAAATTGCATAGGCTCGTACCGAAACACCAACCTACGTATCGAAATAGACCCCCTGAAAACACGTATCAGTTTCAGTACAGGGTCAAGCAGACCGAAATGTTTGGACATAAGATTTCCCAATTTTTTGATTAAACATGCTTTAAGGATTCAATCACATTCCAACATGATTCAAACATATACGCCACTAATCTAAGGATTAAACCATACCAAAACATCACAAAATTATGATCAAAATATGGCATCATACATTAGTCGAAAATCTAGAGGCATGCTTCTTAAGATCAAGCCATCCAAAGCATAAATCACAAATCTAAAGCAATACCAAACATTTAAGGCCATTTACAATCTCAAAACAACATAACTTGCTAGAACAGAGAGTTTAACAAAACATCTCCCAAAACAACAATGAACCTGATTGCCTTTATTACTACAAGACTAGTTCAAAACATACGTTCAATGGCCGAAGTCCTTGGATATCGTTCGCTTGCTTACTGCCTCTAAACCTTTAATTCTCTACATTAATGGACAAAGGGAGCGTAAGCACACAATGCTTAGTGATGAGTGCTCAAACAACACAACATCAATGCATTTTAAACCATTTTCCAAAACCACATTGAAATCATCATTTTAATCATCATATAAAACATCATACCTTGAAAACCATGCACTTAACACTTTCAAAAACCATCATATTAAACCATATGCAACATGTATCATGGATCAACAGTAAATCTCATTGCTAACCCTCAATTTAAGCTTTCCATGCATAACAACCCATATGCAAAGCTTAAAGAGTAAACATGTATAAACCAACATTGTACATTTAAAACCATCAACATAATACATCAACAATTATATTGGCTTTCAAGTGATCAATAAACAAATCCACTTTCCAAAATATTACATCGGATACACAGATTAAACTAGTTTCCTCTCAACATTTCATGCCATCTCAACCGGAATTATGGTACCACTTACAACCAGGATACGATCACAACCCCTCTCATTGGTTAGACACATAATCCACTAACGAGAGTTTTAGGTACCATATAACCTTTCAACCGTTAGGTTACTTGTGGCGGAGTATTCGGTACACATAAACCCTTCAACACCCGAGACGACCTATTTACAGTGCACTTAATCCTATGGTGGACTAATTACATATGATAACATTTTAAACCACATCACTTGCCAATATAATTCATTATTAACCATATACCTCACTATTTTTATATACATCAAATCAAAACCATTTCCAAAGCAACAAACTATGATTTAAACAAGTATTCCACATATTTACATGGATCATTTACCAAATGCATCCATCATCATTATATGATAAAAAACAATATTAAACCTACTTTAGAACATGCTTAAATAGTAGGTACCATGTAATTCAAAGCAAGTGCATAAAATCTATTTTGTAAAAGCACGACTGAGGGAGAAATCTCTTTTACTTACTTTTGAGTTTAAACCAATGTTTCAAGCTAAGTTTAAAGTCCCAATATAACCTTTAAACCATTTCAAAGCTGAAATCCACATTCCCACTCACCAACAATGCAAAGCTTTATTCGCCGATGCGAAAACAAGCGTCTAAAGCCTCCGAAGCTTCACCAACAGCCTTAGGATCACTCTCTCTTATTTTAATCACATAACAACAGAGGATTAATGCATAATCATGCATTCATAATCCCAGCAACACAACTCTTCAACTTCGCCTCACTAAAACCATCAATCACTACCCGAAAACAACCGGAAACACCATCGCATATCATCTAAACATTACTCTGCCAAAACCTTAAGGTTTAATCCATCAATTAACTTCAATTGACATCCAAAAACAATCATTATACCTCCAGCGTACATTAAACCTCCACAACTTTTCAAAAACACATAACTAGCAACCTAGAAAATTAGGGATTCACATAGCTTCGGGATTCCAATGTTAAAATCAATCTATTAACATTATAAAACATCACAATCTTGATTAAAATCAATCAAGAACTCAGCAAAACATATCCAATTAAAAAATTATATAATCATATCACTTAAACCTTGATTTAACTAATTTTCCATAATTAAATCATTAAAACTCATTAGCAAACATATATAAAGGAGCAATAACTTGAGAATTTTAGTAAAGAATCATTAATTAGAGGAGAAGAACAAACCTTCCTCTAATGAGTGAATTTCCTCCCAATTTGATGTTTTACTCTTGAAAAACAAAAGATGACAATGAGATTTTGTAAAACAAGATTAAGAAATCCATTAGAAATCAAGAACTTAAGAAATCAAGAGTGTTACCCCAGCTCTTTGATGAAAAAGAGAGTGTTTGACTGAAAAGTTTTTGAGATAAAAGTCTTTAGAGAAAAGTTACGTCAAATGCGTTTTTAGAAAAAACAACCACCTCTTTTAATTAACTCATTTTTAATTCTTTTAATTAAAACCCATTAAAATTAATCAAAATTAAGAGGAAACCCAGATTAACACTCTAGGTAAAATAGCTCCTTAAAGATTCAAAGATTTGATCCTTTTACAAAACAGTCACTAAAAATATTTTTCAATCTTTACATTTTGGTCACTAGCCAAAATGTTCAATTTTCGAATTCTATTTTTCAAAATTGACTTTACCAAAAATATCCATATATTAAATAATAATTTTTAGATATTTTCCCAAATATTCTTTCACTCAAAAATATTTAATCTGATTTTAATCCTGAATCTGACTAGAATCTCTAACCCGGTCCACCGGACCATCTAATCAGCCTATAAACCGCTAGGCCTAAAATTGCGGCATTACAACTCTCCCCACTTAGGAAATTTTGTCCTCAAAATTTTACCTGAAGGAAACAACTGTAGAAATTGTTTCAACATGTCCGCTTTGCTCTCTCATGTGGCCTCCTCAACTCTCTAATGTCGCCACCTTTACAAGTTTAATAGTCTTACCACGAAGAACTTTGATGCTAGAATCAAGAATCTCTACCGGTTACTCATCATATGAAAAATCCGATTGCAAATCAATATCCTTCATCGACATAACATGCGATGGATCCGATCGATAACTCTACAACATCGATACGTGAAACACATCATGAATCTTCTCCAACTCAGAAGGTAATCTCAAACGATAAGCAATAGGACAAACTCGCTACACAGCCTCATACGGTCCAATAAACCTCTAACTAAGCTTACCCATACGTCTGAACTGCATCACCTTCTTTCAAGGTGACATTTTCAAGAACACACGATCATCAACCGCATATTCAATCTCTCTACGCTTCAAATCCGCGTAGGATTTCTGAGGATCTGAAGCCGTTTTCTAGCGATCACATATGAGCTTCACTTTCTCATTTGTATCCTTCAACACATCCGGCAACGAAACATGTTTTTCCCTGGCCTCAGCCCAACACAAAGTTGTACGACACTTCCTACCATACAAGGCTTCATAAGGTGCCATTTGTATACTTGCCTGATAACTATTGTTACAGGCAAATTCCACCATGGGCAACTCTCTCTCCCAGGTTCCTTGGAACTCAATGATACAACACATCAACATATCCTCCAAAACTTGGATCACACGTTTAGACTTACCATCCGTCTAAGAATGATACGAAGTACTGAAACTTAACTGTGTACCCAAAGCTTGATGCAAACACTCACAAAACCTTGCCGTAAATCGCAGATCCCTATCCAAAACTATAGACTTAAATACACCGTGCAAATGCATAATCTCAGCGATATACAAATCTGCCAACTTATCCAAAGTATACGTCTTATGCACAAGCACAAAATGTGTACACTTCGTAAACCGATCAACAATCACCCAAATGGAATCCTTTTTAGTAGGCGTCAATGACAACCCAGACACAAAATCCAGGGTGATTCTCTCCCACTTCCATTACAGTATCCTCAGCGGTTGCAACAACCCAGAAGGAAACTGATGCTGAGCTTTAACACACTGACACACCATGCATTTAGCAACAAAATTGGTCACATCTTTCTTTAAACCAACCCAATAGTAATCTCATTTCAAGTTTTGATACATCTTAGTACTACCGGGATGCATAGCAAAAGAACTAGCATGAGCCTCAGTCAAGATAATACGCCTCAATTCATCGTCATTAGACACCACTATCCGATCTTTAAAACACGACACCTTATCATCATTAAAATGAAAATCCGTCGGATTCCCATCCATGATATCCTTAACATGCGGTACTAACGCATCATCATAAGGTTGTTTTTTTAATCAACTATGACAGAGATGGCTTTAATTGCAACTCAGCCAACAAACCTCCATCCCGCGTCACACTCAACCGCGTAAACATCGCCTTCAACTCCACCGCAAACTTTCTACTCAAAGCATCATCTACAACATTAGCCTTTCCCGAATGATACTCAATCGTCAAATCTTAATCCTTAAGCAACTCAACCATCTATGTTGCCTAAGATTCAAATCCTTTTGAGTCATCAAAAATTTCAAACTCTTATGATCCGTGTACATAACACACTTCTCACCATAAAGATAATGTCTCCAAATTTTTAATGCAAACACAACCGCGACAAGCTCAAGATCATGGGTAGGATAATTGTGTTCATGCGCCTTCAATTGCCTAGACGTATAAGCCACAACTTTTCCTTCTTGCATCAACACACAACACAAACCTATATACGATGCATAACTATAAATAACAAACTCCTTACCCAACTCAGGTTGAATCAAGATAGAAGCTTGCGTCAAAGCCTCCGTTAATTTTTCAAAAGCCTCCTGTATATTCTCCGTCTATTCAAAACAAACGTTCTTTTGCAACAATTTGGTTAAATAAGCAGCAATCTTCGAAAAACCATCCATAAACCTACGATAATAACCAACCAACCCAAGGAAACTGTGAACCTTTGGCACAGACTTTGGTGACTTCCAACCTATCACCGCCACAATCTTAGGTGGATCAACCTGAATTCCATCGGCCGACACCACATGCCCAAAAACCTTCCTAAGCCAAAACTCACACTTGCTCAACTTGGCATACAACTGATTATCCAACAAAGCTTGAAGCACAATCCACAAGTGTCTATCATGATCCTCCTCGATACGAGAGTACACCAAAATATCATTAATAAACACGACCATAAATTGATCCACAAACTCATGGAACACCTGATTCATCATATCTATGAACGTAGTAGAGGCATTGGTCAAACCAAACGGCATCACCAAGAACTCATAATGCCCGTACCTCGTATGAAAACAACCTTAGGTACATCCACATCTTTCACCTTTAATTGATAATACCCAGACCTCAAATCAATCTTAGAAAACACCGATGCACCTCTAAACTAATCAAACAAATAATCAATCTGTGGCAAATGATACTTATTCTTAATCGTCAACTTGTTCAGTTGCGGATAATCAATGCACAACCGCATCGTGTCATCTTTTTTTTCACAAACAACACCGATGCACCCCAAGGTGAAACACTAGGCCTAATAAACCCTTGGTCTAGCAACTCCTGAAGTTGCGTCTTAAACTCCTTCAACTTCTTCGAAGCCATGCGGTAGGGAGAAATAAACATTAGAGTTGTATTCTCACATACAACTCAATGCCAAACTCAACCTCTCTATTCGACGGCAAACCAGGCAACTCCTCCGAAAAAACACCAAGAAATTAACATACCATACGAATTTATTAAACGCGTACTTCCTTCGATCCCAAATTTATGACATAGGCTAGGAATATCTAACATCCAAAATCCATCAAACGAATCACTTCTAGAGCTAAAAAAACGTTAGACAAGAACTTAACATTCTCACCCACGATTACTACCTCGTAATCATTAGCAAGTTTCAGGGTAACTCGCTTGGTTTCAAAATCAACCACCACTCTATGTTCAGACAACCAATCCATGGCCAGGATTACATCAAAACCGTGAAACGACAACTCTATCAAATCAACTGCAAACTCATGACCTTGAACAGTCAAAGGACATCTCCTAAACAACCTTCTTGTAACAACCGTTTCACTGAAAGAACTAGTTACTTACATTCCCACATCTAACACCTCAACAGACATATTAAGCAAATGCGCATGCTCACGCAAGATATATGAATGCGAAGAACCAGAATCAACCAAAGAAAACAACAACAAAGATTGTAATATAAATGTACCTACAATCATATTGGTGTCGTTGCATCCCTCGCGATATGCGTACACCCTCGTAGGACCCCACCCTCAGGTTGAATAACAACGGTATGAGCCACCATCCTTGGACCCTCGTCCCTACGCTGAAACTGTCCCCGGCCGCGACCACGGCCTCGATGTGGTACAACCATAGGTGCCCTGGCCTATTCACCACCCACCAACAACAAACAATGATACCTCTGACGATCATTCATTTCACAACTCTAACAAGAGTTAGCAATAACAGCAGCAAAAACTTTTTCGTCACGAGCCAAGCATGGACAATCTCACCTCATGTACTCACGTGATCTACATACCCAACATGTATTAAAAGCTGATCTAGCCAGGGTACCCTGACCATATGGTCTACGCAAAGCACTAACTCCATCTTACCTTGAATCAAAACGATATATCTTATCACGATGCTTCTTTTACTGACCACCACTTACACTAGAATCTGTAACCCTTTTGCCCGAGCCAAAACCTCGTACATGAGATGATAAACCCAAGTTCTACTCAATATCCTTTACCCATGTAACCAACATGTCGAAATCAGTGTAGTCAGAAGCCAACATGTATGTCTTAACATCCTATACCAATTCGTAACAAAATATGTCACAATGATGTCTCTCATCTGGTACCAGCTCAGGAGCATACTAGCTCAACTAAAAAACTTGGACCTCATACTTAACCATAGTCATACTGACCTGAACCAAATCCATGAACTCTCATCTCTTTTCATCCAAGTATCTAACCCCAGATATTTCTTCTTAAAGACAGCTTGGAAAAACTCCTAATCCATATCATTGGGTTCTATGCCCTCAATTACAGTTGTCCACCAACTATAAGCGTCACCTTGCAATAGGAATACAAAACATCTCAACTTACGGGCGTTATTACACCCTAATTGATCCAAAATCCGAACAGTATATGCCATCCACACTTTGGTTGCCTCGGGTGCCAACCCTTTGTACTCAACTCCACTCAAACTAAGGAGACGTTTCAACAGCAATCCCGTTTGCCCAACAGTTGGCGCAGGCACATATGCTCCAGCAACAGCAGCCTGAAAAGCTCCAGTTATACCTGTATCAAAGGCGCCATGTCTCCCAACACTAGCCCAAATGGCGCAGGTGGTACCTGCTCTATATTCTCAGGTGGAATAGGCAGAGGGGTGACAACCCTCCAGGAGGTATAACATCCACCTAATTACCCTAGCCAACGGTAGCCGCAATCGTACCAGGCCATAACTCTTTCCTCGATCCCATCATGCTAAAATATCTAAGGCATGATAATACACCAAAACAAAACAATCAGGCTAACCTCAAGCAAGGATCCAAGACTTCCATTTCAAATCAAAACATTACAGACTGTAGAAATAAGGCAATGTGTCCCCAAAACATACCCCAACATGGCATTTAGCAACCAATGTGCATATAACAATCACCGTGCATAGCAAAAAATAGAAATCAACCAATTACACCTTTTCAACAATCATAACATCATCCCATTGTAATACCCATTTTTGTCCGGACCCTAAATTATATTCGAACCACTTATCCTAATTAAACCAAAAAAATCAATCAAATTAAAAAAAAAAGAAAAGGGCATGCCGCCCATACCCTGCCTCACATTTCCCTCATGCTTACTCTGCCTCGCCTTTCCCCCCATACCCTACCCCATGCCTATGCAAGGCTCACCATACCCCTGCCACCCTTGCATTACCCCATTCCCCTGCACACTCACACTACACGCCACCAACATTATCCATTTTAAAACAACACAAATTGAGAATTGGAGGGGGGTAGCCGGCCATTTCAAAACAAATTGGAAAATTGAAGGGGAGCTCTCGGCAAGGCAAAAAAAAGAGGGAGGTGAGAGCAATTGGGGAGACGACAGATGGAAAAAAATAGAGGGGGCTCTCGGCTATTGAAGAAAAATAGGGGGAAGAGCCGGCATTCACCCCTCATTTTATTTTAGGTATCCTTTTTATGTATGTTTATGGTGTAATCCTTTTTTAATCTAATGATGTTTTATTAGTAATCTCTTATTTATTTTTAGTTATTACGTTTTTATATGTTTTTATGTTCATATCTTTCTATATGTTGTTAGGATGTTTAGATTAATTCTTGATGGTTGTTTAATATTTGTTTTTAATTTTCTCATACATAAATATGTGTGTTTACTTTTATCATGATGTGTAGTTGTTTATGGCTTTTATTTGTGTATATGTACATATGTGTATATGTACGTATGCATATATGTTTTTAGTATGCATCTATGTACATTACGTTATATATATGTGTAATAAGTTGTGTATTATCTATATATGTTAAGTGATATATGAGAGTATATACTATGTTTCTTTTTAGTATATGTTTATATAACACTATATTTATATTTATTGTTTTTGCCATATTTTTTTTGTATACGTATGTGTTATATATTTTAGTATGTGTTATTTTAGATTCCTTGTTATATTAGTTTTATTATTATTATTGTTATTATTATATTTATACAAATTAATCTATTTTCTATATGTTATATATATTAATATTATATTTTTATTATTATGTATATATACGTATAGTAGTCTAATATCTATTTATTACGTATGTGTTTTTTGGTATGTGAAACATGTTATATATTATTATGTATATATAATTTTTTCTACAACCCATATTTTACGTATAACTTTTTATATTTTCTATATTTTTATATCAGATATATATATAAAATTCCATGTATATATTGTTGTTTGTACATATTATTATGTTATCATGTTAATTAATATTTGTGAATAAGTTAGATTAATATTTATGTATATATGTTTTGAATATGTTGCATTGTGTGGCATTGTGGTTTTTGTTTAGGTTTTATTACAAGTATATATGTGGTTAATTATTTCTTGAAGTATATTTTTTCTCCTTTTTTACATGTTCTTTTATGCTTTGTATTGTGATATATCGCGTTTATGTTTTTTTATTTGTGTTTAATGTCGTGATAGTGTTATATGTATATCATGCATTTGTTGCATTTTTATTTTTTTTCTTATGTGTTTAAGCATGTTAGAATTAATTAGTTTAGTTTTGGAAGCATGTCTTTTTGCATGTTTATATTTATATTTTGTCTTATTATTGTAACATGTCATGTTATTTTCGTTCATGCTTTTCATTTAATATTATTGATGTATTTATGTTAGATTAGTTTTTTTATAATTTTAGCATTTATTTATATGATTATCGCATTGTATTTATTCATGTTTGCCATGTTTTAAGTTGCATTCTGGATATATATATATATATATATATTGTCAATGCGGTGCCCTTTTATTCGAACGTAAACAGGGCCAGTATCAGGCGTAGTGATAGTGGTTGGGCGTTTATTCTCGGATAAAGGGGCCTTTAAAATTTACTCTCACATATAACCGAATTTTAATTTAATTTTCACTTTAATCTAGAAAGTTTAATATTAATAAAGCGGTAATTATTAAAGTACCAATTTTGGGCGGTGTGGGGGTGCTAATCCTTCCCCATCCGTAACCGACTCCCGAACCCAACATTTTAAAATCTCTGGTTTTTACGGTGTCCAGTCCACCTTGAGTGGCCGGTGGCGACTCCATTTTTAAATAAAACACGGGTTTTCTAAAACTCCACGCGGAAGATAATATTTTCAAATCAACCAAAAACAAACAACAAAAACCACATCTTTTTTAGCGAGAGGTAAAAGGACATCGCTACACCCATTTATCTCAAACATGGTTCTAATAACACCAAATGCAACCCCTCGACCCAGCCTAGATGCTAGAACGAACCGAGCAAGCTATATTGGGTTTGCCGAAATAAACCTGAAAAGATTAACTCGAATTACGTCTATTTTTTTCTTTTATCTTATCTAGATGCAACATATTAATCTATAGTGTGTATACTGGCAGCGGGTGGAAACTCAATTCAATCGAGCGTCGATTCGACTCCAAATGCACTCAATTGCAATTTAGGGCCTAAATTACAATTCTGAAAAATTGCAAGGAATTAACTCATTTTGAAGTTACCAATCCTTAATTAGTCAAAATACATGCTTATAGGTCAAATACTAGCTTAAAACAACCATCGCAACTCGTCAAATTGCATACATATCAATCAAGGGCCAAAATGAAAGAATCATAACCTTCAAACACCACTTCAACTGAAATAATTGCTACTCGTATCGATACACGAGCAAGTGTATCGGTATGGTTATATATTTCCAAAAACTCAGATTCTAGTAGCTCAAACCCGTACTAGAATACTTCTTCGTGTACCGAAACGCCTAGCCAAATTGTATAGGCCCGTTCTGAAACATCAACCTATGTACCGAAACAAACCCCCTAAAAGCATGTATCTGTTTTAGCACATGGTCAAGAGTACCGAAACGTTTGGGCATAAGATTTCCCAATTTTTTGGTTAAACATGCTTTCAAAGATTCAATCACATTCTAGCATGCTTCAAACATATACACCACTAATCTAAGGATTAAACCATACCAAAACATCATAGAATTATGATCAAAATATGGCATCCCAATTCAGTTGGAAGTCTAGAGGCATGCTTCCTAAGATTAAGCCATCCAAAGTATGAATCACAAATCTAAAACAATACCAAACATTTAATGCCATTTACAATCTCAAAACAACATAACACACTTGCTAAAATAGGGAGTTTAACAAAACATCTCCCAAAACAACAATGAACCCTATTGCCTTTATTACTACAAGTATAGTTTGAAACCATACGTTCAATAACTGAAGTCCTTAGATATCATTCGCTTGCTTGTTGCCTCTAAACCTTTAATTCTCTGCATTGATGGACAAAGGGAGCGTAAGCACACAAGGCTTAGTGAGGAGTGCTCAAACAACACACCATCAATGCATTTTAAAACCATTTTCCAAAACCACATTGAAATCACCATTTCAATAATCGTATAAAACATCATGCCTTGAAAACCATGCACTTAACATTTTCAAAAACCAGCATATTAAACCATATGCAACATGTATCATGGATCAACTATAAATCTCATTGCTAACCCTCAATTTAAGCCTTCTCATGCATAACAACCCATATGAAGCTTAAAGAGTAAACATGTATAAACCAACATTATCCATTTACAACCATCAACATGATACATCAACAATTATATTGGCTTCCAAGTGATCATTAAACAAATCCACTTTCCAAAATATTACATCGAATACACGGATTCAAAAAGTGTCATCTCAACACTTTATGTCATCTCAACTGAAATTATGATACCACTTATAACCGAGGTACGATCATAACCCCTCTCATCGGTGAGACGCATAATCCACTAACAGGAGTTTTTGGTACCATATAACCCCTCGACTGTTAGGGTACTCGTGGTGGAGTATTCGATACACATAAACTCCTCAACACCCGAGGCAACTTATTTATAGTGCAATCAATCCTATGGCTGACTAATTATATCCGATAAAATTTTAAACTACATCACTTGCCAATATAATTCATTATTAACCATGTACCTAACTATTTTTAAATGCATCAAATGAAAACTATTTCCAAAGCAACAAACCATGCTTTAAACAAGTATTCCACGTACTTACATGGATCATTTACCAAATGCATCCATCATAATTATATGGTAAAAAAACAATATTAAACATACTTTAAAACATGCTTAAACAGTATGTACCATGCAATTCAAAACAAGTGTATAAAATCTATTTCGTAAAAGCACGACTGAGGGAGAAATCTCTTTATACTTAATTCTGAGTTTAAACCAATGTTTCAAGATAAGTTTAAACTCCCAATATAACCTTTAAACCATTTCAAAGCTGAAATCGACATTCCCACTCATCGACAATGCAAAGCTTTATTCACCGATGCGAAAATAAGCGTCTGAAGCCTCTGAAGCTTCACCAACAGCCTTAGGATCACTCTCCCTTATTTTAATCACATAACAACAGAGGATTAATGCATCATCATGCATTCATAATCCCAGCAACATAACTCCTCAACTTCGCCTCACTAAAACCATCAATCGCTACCCGAAAACAACCGAAAACACCATCGCATATCATCCAAACATTACTCAGCCAAAACCTTAAGGTTTAATCCATCAATTAACTTCAATTGGCATCCAAAAACAATCCTTATACCTCCAGCATACATTAAACCTCCACAACTTCTCAAAAACTCATAACTAGCAACCTAGAAAATTAAGGATTCACATTCTTCGGGATTCCAATGTTAAAATCAATCTATTAACATTAGAAAACATCACAATCTTGATTAAAATCAATCAAGAACTCAGCAAAACAGATCCAATTCGAAAATCATATAATTATATCACTTAAACCTTAATTTAACCAATTTTCCATAATTAAATCATTAAAACTCATTAGAAAACATATATAAAGGATCAATAACTTGAAATTTCAATAAAGAATCATTAATTAGAGGATAAGAATGAACCTTACCTCTAATGAGTGAATTTCCTCTCAATTGGATGTTTTACTCTTGAAAAACAAAAGAAGATAATGAGATTTTGGAAAACAAGATTAAGGAATCCATTAGAAATCAAGAACTTAAAGAAATAAAGAGTGTTACCTCAGCTCTTTGATGAAAAAAAGAGTGTTTGGTTGAAAATATTTTGAGGGAAAAGTCTTTAGAGAAAAGTTACGTCAAATGTGTTTTTAGGAAAAATAACCACCTCTTTTAATTAACTCATCTTTAATTCTTTTAATTAAAACACATTAAAATTAATCACAATTAAAAGGAAACTCAGATTAACACTTTGGGTAAAACAATTCCTTAAAGATTCAGAGTTTTGACCCTTTTACAAAACAGTCACTAAAAATAGTTTTCAATATTTACATTTTGGTCACTAGTCAAAATGTCCAATTTTCAAATTCCATTTTTCAAAATTAGCTTATCCAAAAATATCTATATTAAATAATGAATTTTAGATATTTTCCAAAATATTTTCTCACTCAAAAATATTTAATCTGATTTTAATCTCGAATCTCTAACATGGTCCACCGAACTGTCTAATCAGCCTATAAAATGCTAGGCCAAAAATCAGGGAGTTACAATTTTAATTTTTTGTTGAAAAATAAGTACATAGTTCATCGCATTCAAAGAAAATCCACATATAAAATGGCGGAGCGTTCCGTGTGGTACGAAACAGAAGACTTAAGATGTGAAGAATTTTTGTATATTTGAACATTATAGGATATGCATAGATTCATCCAAAAGATATATAAAATAGTGGAGTATTTATAGGAGATGCATAGATTTATCCAAAAGATATATAATTTTGCATGGACAAGAAATGATAAGTGCAACTCGCCTTACATGAACGGCGAGTTCCATTAAACTTGCGAACTCACCTTCTGTGTACGACAAGTTGCTCCTACCATTTCTTACCTTCCAAACGAGTGAATGTTAGCCTTTCAAGGCAATATTTGGAGCGTTTTTTGAATGCGCGAAATAATAGGGGCCACGCTTCCTCTCAGATTAACATATGTATGTTAGTGTTGCGAAAAAAAATACGGGAAAAAAATCCTAACACGGCGAAAAAGTTGGCTGAAGACCCCTATGGAAGTCATCATGGTAGTCTTTTTAATGAAAACGAGTACGCTTCGATATGCTTGTTTAAGGTAAATCTATGGGGTGTTGGGGGATAATATTTCGTACTTTTGAACTTCCACGTCGTAGTACCAAAACATTTCTTGAAAATAGTGTAAAGATCGATGCTTATAAGGCATCCTAAAGGGTGTCAAAATTACGTTAAAAATGCTATACGTGAACGTGTTTGTTTGAGCGTTCGTGTTCATTTATTTAATGTTTACGAACATGTTCGTCTAAGTGTTTTTGAACGTGTTCATTTAAGTGTTCGTTAACGTGTTCGTCTAAGTGTTCGACACTCCAAAGATTATATTTGAATCATTGTAAGAAATAACATTTTTAATCCGTTAACATTCAGAAAATATTTAATTAAAAAAACGTACGAATCACCCAATTACATTGGAAGAACTAACATGTATGAGGTCTGTCGTATCTTATTATTTGCCACACGTTGTTCATCATCTTAATTCGTGATACACAAATCCTCCAGTTACATCCGTGGTCCTTTTTGACATATTCTGCAATATAGTTGTCCGCATTCGTTTTCTTCACTGTCGACACAACTGATCGCCATATGTTGTAGTTCTTAATTGCATCATCCGCGATTTCCTTTGTCGTGAAAATTATTCCAAGTTGTAGTTCACTGTCAATATCGACTACAACATCGCATGACTGTCTCCCTACATATAAGAAATTGTTTGAGTTTCCAGCCATTATAGAGGGAATTACGAAATTGACTAAAACAACTACAGAGGGAATTACTATGAAATAAAAGGTACGTGTGTTTGAGGATGTGGAGGGGCCTATTTATAGCGGTGTAAATGAACGAAGATGGAATGAACAAAACTATGTTAATAAATTGGAACTAATTTATTAGATTTATCATTGACAAGGTTTATGTTAGGATAATTTTGCGCACGTAATTTGTGCTGCACGGTTGTTCGAATGTTCATCACTTGCTATAATGTTGTAAGGCAACGTACATTAAGGTTGTTTGGGTATGGTTTCTTTTAGACCAATTTAAAAGAGAATGAGATGTCGGTGCACGTACGAGAGCATCAGTGTACTACTTCATCCCGATAAGAAGACCATGTCGAAGCTGACATTGAAATTTGTAAGATAAGACTTACTCAACATACATAATGTTATAATGAGAGCTTTGTTGGTGAAACTCATGATATTGTTAGTTCTGAAGTTTCACAGCCACAATTCAATATACAAGCTGCAAAAGAAACACCTATTTCGAATAATGTCGAGTTCCACTTATCATGTCGTCCCCTCTGCATGCTTTTGCAGGTAAAAGATTCGTTAAAATACCTATAAAAACCAAGTTTTCACCTTCACTATTTTCTTGTCAAACTGACCGTGTGGGTGCTTACTTGGAGCGACGTTATTCCGAGGAGATAAGCTTGTTATTCCCGTCAATTCCAAACGAACCAAGAATATTTTACAAACCATGGGTTTGGACAAGTTACACAAAGTTCTCTTTGCACTATGACGTATCGTTATTCCTTTTTTCTCAAAGGTATTGCGAAACTTAATGTTGTAAGGAGAACTTTGTGTAATGATTCCAAGTCCATGGTCTTGATTCATTTGGAATTTATGGGTTTACCAAGCATGACATGGCGGTGTATTTACGGACACGGTCGCCCGAAATAATCTACCATCAAACCACGATGACATTGAAATAATTGTAATGACTAGATTCTGTATAATGTTTCTAAATTTTTCTGTTTTTACGTTTAGAATTTATGTTTTTCATATTGGTTGTATTTTCTATTTTACGCATGTGGTGCTAATTATTCTGTAATAAAATTAAATATAATCTATTCTGAAACTCACGCGGTGCTTTTCTTTTACTATAAAACTTACGCTCTAATTGTGTCTATTTTACCAAAATATCCAACACTTTTCTCCCCTTATGGCTAAGTTTTGCGCAACATTTTATTTTCTTGGAATCTATTTCGACTCAACAATCACCAGCAATATGTCACTCCACGATTTGTTGGAGTTGATATCAAACGAGGTTAGTAAACGTACAGATAAACAAATTTCTTATTTGGAATGTAAAATCCCAACAGGGAACTGCAACTCCCGTCCAGATCCCCTAGTACTCTTAATAGAGGTAGTTCTTGCAGCTGATTGTGACACGGATTGTGGCTTGGCAAAATCACCCAACCTAAAGGTTTGATGATGGTAAGGTTGCTGGTACCCTTGCTGCTGCTTGTCCTTCTTTTACGGTAGAGGAGGTCGTGAATCATGTTACGACCTCTTCTCAAATCGGTTAGGCCTATTAAACCGGTACAAACTCTGACCAGCTTCAGTAGAGATTGCTCGGTTCCCGAGCTCTCGAAAATCCTTGATCCCCAGAGTAGTGAACAAAGGCCGAAGTTCATCACTTAGGCCTGCAATGAACATTCTACACTTTTCCTCTTCTTTCTTGATATACTCTGCCCCGTACTTAAAATACTTACAAAAGTCGTTGATATACTACTCCACTGGCCTCCCACCTTGCTTCAAGTGCAAAAAAATGTCTCGCCTTTCAGCTAAGTAATGTTCACTGATATACTTCTTCTTGAATTCTTGCAGAAAGAACTCCCAAGTTACAGCTTCTTCGGGAGCAATGAGGATCGTGGTTTCCTACCAACTTAAGGCCTCATCAGTCAACAGGGTCAAAGCACACTCGAGTTTATGCTCATCTGAGCATTGCAGTTGTTTGGTCAAAATCTGTATCTTGCTATCTAGCCAATGTTTCGCTACTTTAGGGTCCTGTTCAGCCTTACCCGAGAAGGTAGTAGCTCGATGTTGAGCTAGCTTGTCAATAGGGGCTCGATTTGTAGAAGTGGCAGCTGCAAAAGACTTTGCAGACTGTTCAGATTTAAGGGTGGCCATGAACTGCTTGAACATCTCGGTCATGTTCTTATAGCATTCGAACTGAGTAGTTTGCAACACTGGCCCAGTGTGTTCAACTTTCTCACGAACCTTATCAGAGTCAGACATCTTTACACTAAAAATGAATAATGATCGAATTAGTTGCAAGTCACAATATACACATATAAACAAAATGTACTCCTAGGTGTCATATGTAATACAATGGCTATACAATACACTTTAGTTTAGTCCAAGAATCGACTAAACTCTACCTTTGATACCACAAATGTAACACCCCCTTCCTGGCCTAGTAGAGAACCGGGTCAGAAAGTGTTACTGGAGGATTAGATTTGGTGATCGGAAGCCTAATAAGAATGTTTATTAATCCCTTTTAAGACTTAACACACTTATTTGCTAACAACTTACACCATTTAGGGGTCAATTTAGACTTTTTCTGAACCTAGGGACTAGGTTGTAAATCTTACAAATTAAAGGACCTTTTTGGAATTTATTCTTGCCAAACTCCAGTTGGACTCGTCAATTATTAGCCTGTAAAATTTCATTGCTATAGGAGGACATTTGATAATCCAATTAGACCCTACAAGATTTAGTGGTCATTTTATAAACATTTCAAACTATTTTCAATGCATTTTTAACTGAATTACCTAACCCTGTATCGATACACCTTGGGCTGTATCGATACGAGTACCCATAAATTATATCTTCATTTTAATTTACCAATTCCTTTATCGATACGCCATCACTCGTATCGATACAGGTTGACTGATGTTGACCTCGTTTCTCAAGCCTTATTTCGATACACCTAGGCCTGTACCGATACAAGCTGACCAAGTTTGACACGTTTCAATACACCAAAAATCCGTATCGATACAATTTATTTCTCAAACCTTATTGCCAAAACTTGTATTGATACACCCCATTTGTGTGTCGATACGCCTTGTTTTAATAAACCCAAATATGCAAGGCCGTATCGATAAGCTTGTCCTGTATCGATACACCTGTATTGAAATGACAGATTTTAGTTGATTTTTATTCGAATTAACCTACCAAACAACATTTAAACACTGCCAAGTTTTACCAGTAAGTTTTTAACCCTTTAATCTATTAGCATGTTGGATTTCGTAGCTAAATGAACCCATTTACCACGTTTTCACAAATTAGGCCAAATATGCAAGTTTAGTTCATTTTATCAAATACTAACATACCATATCTTGCACTTTTAACTCTTTGACATGGTAGACCATTTATGCATACAAAATGCGGCTAAACTAACTTGTTTAGACCCTATGCCACCATTTTAGGAGTTCAAGGACTAGATTAACATTACATATAGAGGTGTGACTTGCTCCAAAAGCATTTCTTGCTCTGATCCTTGATCCGACTATACTTTAACCTGAAAATGCATGGAAATGAGATGCATTAGGCTTACTTAGCCTAGTGAGGTAGTCATAACAACACTAAGAATCATCAAAGGAAGTAATGACATGTATATTAATGTAAATGCATCTCAAATCACATTTCAACTATATTTACAATACTTATCACTTATTTTTTCTTGGATCGACATGTAATATGGATACGCGAATTCCCAACCAACATCACCAACAATGAATGGTCAATACCCTCCAACATCGTCAATAGGGCCAACACAATCACATCTCGCCATCATCACCATAAAGAGCCTTAGCTCAAGGACCGTAGTCCACCCCAACTAAATGAGATCATGAATTCTATGGCATGCTAATTGTATCTCGTGTCCATTCGTATCCAAGGATTCGATACTTATTGATAGCAATATCAATAACAGTAACAATAGCAATAGCAATATGATATCAGTGACAATGATTTATAGCATCAGTAACATGTCTTATTTCAATTCCTTCATAATATCTATGGTCATGTAATGACTCAATAATCAATCTATAATGTAACAAGCTTACCAAAGCTTACCGATGATTTCTCCTACGATGATTTACTACAAACGTACATTGGCCAATGACGTCAATGCAATAATTTAACATCAATGAAATCGGGAAGGCACCTAGCCAATTCCCTTGACTCCGACTACATTCACCGATAATTCTAAGGCTTTCAAGGCTCTTGGATGACAACTCTTTTATTCTTGAGCTTGGTGGAATTGGAAGGATTTGGTGATTCTTCACCTTGATTTTCTTGAGCTACAAAGAAATAGAAATCACAAGGATTTCAACATCGGTAATAGGTCCATAGCAACCTATTGGCTATGATAAACAATAACAAGGAATCTATGATATCTTTAGAGAATTTCTAGGGTTTCCTTACTTCTTGAACTTGAACTTAAATATGATTTAGCTATGGAATCGATGAATCAATTAAGTGGGAATGCTTACCCAATCGATAGCTATAATCTAGAATTAAGAAACTCAAGGAAAGAGAAGCTTGGTCTCACTAAAAATGGTGGTGTGTGCTTGCCATAACCAAAGGTAGAAGATGGTGACTAAGGTGCTTGAATTTTTGTAACCGGACAAGTCTTTCTTTTGCTCATTTTCTATCAATTTTATTTACAAGGATTTCCTTCATATGAAGGAATTGATTTTTCTTGTCCCATGTAGCATAATGACTAATAGGCTGGGGGCTAATTACTTGATTAGTCCTTCAACTTTTTATACTCAATGCTTTTGTCCCCAAATTTCCAATTTTCTCAATTAGGTCACTAAAACAAGTTCAAAGCTTACAATGGGGTCCTTAACAATATCAATGCTTAATTGGGTTTCAATAATCCAACAATTAACCACTTGGTCAAGGGTCAACTAAAAAAATTTGACTTTCCAGTGTAGGGTTCCCGGTTGCCGAAATTAAATTCTGACTAAGTCTGGCTTTGGGGTGTTACATGGAAGCGACATACGCAAAATGTATGACCAACTCAATTTTGCAGGAGCTAAATACATCCAGTTAAATGTTAAGTTAGATGAGGTCGACGCCGGTGAAGGTAGTACCTCTGCGCCCAGAGCAGTTGCTTCGTCCACACTCGCAGCGACCACTGAATAAGCTCCATCTTCACCAGATGTTGATACAGCTGTTGATGCGTTGCAGCTTTTTATGTTCATGGGCAAACAAGAGAAACAATAGTTGATCAAAGAACTTAACTTACTTTAGATGTCTCAACTGAATACGATGATACCAAGCTAGAACCCGATTAACCTTCCACTGCTCAAATCATCGTAAAATGATGTTTTATGCGTTGGTTTTTCGTCGGATGTTCTAAGTATGTGCAACACTGTAGTTTACCCTCTTTTATTTATACGAAACATTGTTCGGTACAAATCATCATATAATTATCTTTTTCAGCTCATTACGGTTGGGAGATAAAATTTACCACATTATTCTAACAACATTGACTACTATTAACGTACATGTTAATAATACCCTAAACCCAAATCAAACAAAATTCCAAATCGACCCTCTTTACGTTAAATAACCCTAAAACTTTACCTAACCCGCCGTACATACACAGTGAGTTTCAGATTCCCCAGTTACGGCGTTTGGTTGAGACGTTGGATGGCCGTTAACTCATTAGAAACTCGCCATACCCATGTGGCGAGTTTGGTTTAGTATTTGATTAATCACCAGATTAAGATTAAAACATTATTATAATTTTTGAAGGAAAAATTTGAAACTCGCCTTGGTGATACGACGAGTTTGAATAAAAAAGAATATTTTTTGGAACTCGTTGCAGTGACGCAGCGAGTTCACTATAAAGGCCTTATACAGGGCATTTTACGATTTTGGGGGTGCATCGATCATAATAGGATTCAAACATCCTATATATGACCTTACCCCTCCCCGAGACAGCTTTTGTATTTTAAGTTGGTTAACTTTGTTATTAAATTATATACATATAACTATGGTGTAAATTTAGTTTATGTTCTGCAATTCTATTAATTTAAAATTTTATAATTTAAATGTATTGTCACGATATTATTTTTTGTTTGGATGTTCTTACTAAAATAATAAATGACTAACCGTGAATTATACCTTATTCTTATGGATAGAGATTGAATCCTTAACCTCGTGATTAAAGGATTAGAAAAACAGAATTTAACGAGTGTCTTAGTAGAAAAATAAATAATGTTCATCTTAAGAGATATAAATTCAAATCGTTTTATCTACAAAATATATGCCAATTATCAAAGGGTTTATGCCTAGGGGTGAGCAAAACTCGAATCGACTTGAAAAAACCGAATAACTCGACTTAAGGCGAAAATAATCGAATCGTTTTAACTCGACTCTACTCGAAAAAATTTTAAATAAAGTTTGAGTTGTAAAATAAAAATTCGAATAACTCGAAAATTTTAGTAATTAGTGGATTTATTTTAAGTTCAAGACGAGTCCCTTAATTTTTTTATTATATATATATATACTGATATACAAATATGAAGAAATATTGTCACATATGAAAAATTTTATGAAGAAATATATATATATATATATATATATATATATGCATATTTATATGATTAGAGAAAGTCGTTTAAATTATAATCAAACCGTATTATAATTTATAATATAATAGATAATTACAATTAAATTTTTATAGGAACTCGAAAACTCGACTCGAATCGAAAAAAATTCAAATAAATTTTGAGTTGTAAAATATGATGCGTTAACTCGAATAACTTAATTTTTTTTTATTTGATTCGACTCTATCGAACGCTCACTCCTTCTGACGACATCTTATCATTAGATTTTCACGATATTTGATGTAATTAGGTGGCACTGCATGAACCGCAAACGTCGCACAGAACTTCATATCTGACCCGCGACCGCCACGTCCCGGTTACCCATTCCGCGCTGGCGCAACGTCATCCGCTTGTTCGTACGGATGCAACCGGGAGAAACCGGCAGATATCAAAGTTAACGTCACGGGAGGGCCCCACGAGACATAGCTGGGTGGGCGCTTTTGCGGATTTAACCTCACATTATGCGAGCTTGTGGCTGAGATTTGAAATGGGAGGTAGGAAGCAAGCAACGAGTTGAAAATAAATAAGGGAAAAAGCGCAAAGGTGGGCCATACCTAAATCAGCCACCACATTACCGCCATTTGGCAACATCACGTCGGGTCTCTCATTTCTGTTTACTCTCACCGTTCATTGTTTCTCTTTCGCAGCCAGCTCCTCAATTGAGTTCTCTTTTACAAAGGTTGAATCTCATTTCCCACTCGTAAATTCCGATTCTCCCTAATTACATACTTGATTTCTTTGAATAAAAAGAAAATTAAACTCGCCCAAATTTTGGAATTTTTTGGAAAATAATTTCGCAGGAAATTGTAGTGGCTGAGATTTCTCCTTACTTCTCCCCCAAACTGTAGCTTCTGGTGTTTTATGTCTCACCAGAAACAATCAAGCTTTCACTTCAAGTTTTACTTCTTCACCGCCTTTTAAATATAAAGACTGTTTACCGATGCCGATTCCGATCTCTCTATTTCCGGAGATCTGTTGAACTCTTTTTTTCTCATGCGTGATTCCGGATATCTGGTCATCTATGGCTATATCTCAAGGTATTTTCACCGCACTTCTGATGCTTTTTCCCCTCTTTACTATCTGTTTGGTTGCCGCCTAAATTAATTCGATTTGTTAAAAACTCGGCTCACCTAAGTTTGAGTTTGCTTATACTAAGTTGAGCCGAGAGACAAAAGAAAATTTGATTGATTTCCTTTTGTCTTGGCAACCAAATAGAAGGTAGAGAGTTCTTTATTTTTTCTCTCTAGAATTTATTTATGTTTTGGCTGCTAAAACGGCAGAGTTTTGCATTTACCGGAAGTCTGGATGAGCAAGTGTTTTCTTCATTACTAATTAATGCTTTTTTCCCCTCATTTCTCGAAAGGTTTTGGCGTCAACGGGTTCGTTTTGGTGAGGCTTCTGAATAAAGGGATTTTCTTTTAAGTTCTTTTGGAGATGCCGTCTCTTCTCTTTGTTACGGTGGATGTCCTTTTTTTAATCATTTTCCAAATATTTAATTTTCATCAAATGTTTATTATTTGATTGAAAATAAAGTAGAAACATATTTTATTGTTATGATTATGAATGTTGATGAAGTAATATTAACTGGAATGAAATTAGAAAACAGAGACGGATCTCTATCGATTGGTGTTGGCTTTTGTGTTTTGCAGCTGTATATAGCTATCATCAGCTTTTTGGGAGTTCAAAAACGGCTTTGCTATTTATAGTGTTGGATGTCAAAGGAAATCAAAGGAGTTTTGTGTCTTACTCGTTGGTTGCAGAGGATTTGAAGCAGCGGTAGCGCTGTCCAGGTCATGTCAATGGATGCGTACTCATCTGGAGAAGAACTAGTAATTAAGGTATTGATTATCAAAAGTTCAAAACAGGAGACTCTTTTCTTTTAAGTTATGCATTTTGGAATTGTAGAAAATGGATTTCTATTGTTACAATTTACAACCTCAATTATTTAATTTTCGTTATGAATTGTAGACTAGGAAGCCTTATACTATTACGAAACAACGGGAACGATGGACTGAGGAGGAGCATAACAGGTTCCTAGAGGCCTTGAAGCTCTATGGAAGAGCTTGGCAACGCATTGAAGGTTTTGACTTATTATTCGATCTTATTGTTTCTTTTTGTTGGTGGGGTCGAGGTGGAAGAAGCAGAAATATTCCAACTGCTGCTGTGATTTATAATTATTATTATCCCGGACTGGGGCAAAAAATATTGTTTGGACTTAGTAGTGACGTATGAAATGTTTTAGTAATTTACTGTCTTAACTGGATATCTGTTTTTTTCTCTAAACTTGATGATTCGCAGAACACATAGGAACAAAGACTGCTGTTCAGATCAGGAGTCATGCTCAAAAGTTCTTTTCAAAGGTCATTTGGTGCTTTCTTGCTTATGCTTATGTTCCATGTACTTTTCTGCTTCTTACTTATTTCTGATAGAAGTATGTGAAATATTGATTCCTCAGTTGCACTATCTTGAATGGTTTGGGAAATCTTATGATTATTCTCTAATCTCTACTTCATAATGATTTGTCCCTGTACTTGTATAAACAATTTTTTTAGGAGGTGGGGATGAAACAGTCGAGAATATGAGAGGTTCCCCTGGCACAGGCGAGTAACATTTGAGGAGAAAGTATTAAACCTAGTATATGTTAAGATTACATATTGTGTTAAAAACATCAGTTGTAAGATGATCGTCTGAGCTGTCTAATACTAATTTAGCATACCACATTTAGGATGATAGTTTTTCCCTCCTCCACAAACTTGTTTTATTGTTCTGGAGATGACAGCTATTTGAATCTATTTATTTGGGTCCAAGATTGGCAATCAGATGTGTGCAAGGGAGGGTTATCATCATAGGAGTTTGATCTGTTAGAAAAGGAGTGCATACCAACTTTTCCGTTGTTTTAAATGGTTACTTTCTTGTAGGAATTCCACTATATTTTCATGCACAAGGCATGCACTTTTCTGGTTACTTTTGAACTTACTGTAGTTTTGTACTTAATCTACCAATGCAGAGGTTTCAGATTTAAGATATTTGGTTTTTTGGCTTATAAGAGTTATATAGCTACATGTAGGCTGAATTCTTATAGAGAATGAAATACACTCACTTTGAGGATGTAAGAAGTGAATTTGTGCTCACCCCAACTATGGTGTGCGTCATGGCTAGATTATGCAAAGGTTTTGACTCTGCTTCAAATTGAATTCTTCAGCATCCATGGGTAGCATGCCAGCCATGGACAGTTAGGATTTTCAGTTAGTGTATTCTTCAGAATCAGCTAAAGGAAAACTAGACTATTGCAGATCGTAAAAATGTGATACCTAAGTTACCACCTGTAATTTTCTTCCGTGTAGACTGATTACCTCACCCACTCCCTTTATATATGCATTTTAAAACTGTCCTAGTAAAAATTTGGGGGTTGGTTTAGCCAAACAGTCGGCTTGACTGCTTGGCTAAACCAGCCCCTTTTTTGATTTAGTCAATGGTTGTGTATGCATGTTCAGCCACAGCCTAGGAGTCCTTTGTGTATGTTTACTGCAGTGAAATGTTATATTGCATAGGAGTCTTTGAGAGAACACATGGTGTATAAAAAGGACTGGAAGGATGTAAATAACTCTTTGAAGGTGGCTTACCTGATTCACCATCTGGAATGAGCTTCCTGATTTGAAGGCCACAATTGTGTGTATACTTTCTTAAGTGAGAGTAGAAACAGATACATCTAATGTATGTAAAACACGCCATATAATTGACACTAGGAGTATATAATTTTGCATGAACCTCCTGTTTGAGATATGAGTAGATGTTACTGGAATTATGCATGGACTTCTAATTTCCTGATAATATGCAGTATTAGTCTAATCTCATCTAATTTTGTTGCATTCATGTGAGAAAAACAACTTCGTCTCCTTATCTACGAAATTCTAGAGAAAATAAATAAACCAATGCGAACATTAGTTATGCTATTCCATCATATATTTAGTTTCATAATTTGTTATGATTGATGCTAAATGGCACCATCAGTTCCTGGAAACATTTTCCTTCTGCATTTTCATTTGAGTTCTGACTTGGGACTACTAACAAATTCTATTCTCAGCTGGAGAAGGAGGCACTCGCTAAAGGCGTTCCAACTTGTCAAACTCTTGACATAGAAATTCCTCCTCCACGCCCAAAAAGAAAACCAAGCAATCCTTATCCTCGAAAAACGAATGCTGCTACCTTAGTACAGATGAGAGCAAAGGATGGAAAATCTGAAACTCCAGTATCTTTTTTGCATTGCAAACAGGTGTTGGACTTGGAGAAAGAACCACTTCCAGAGGTTAATTTCACTTCCTCATGTATCTCATTTATCTAGTTCTCCATGCCCTTGGTTACATTCCATATATTTTTTTGTTTATCCAAGTTTAATATATATATTTTTTTCTGCCAGAGACCTAATGAGGATGAAAAGTCTTCAAATCTGAAGGATAATCAAGATGATAGTTGCTCTGAGGTTTTTACCCATACTCATGAAGCAAACTGCTCCTCTGTGTCTTTGGTGAACAAGAATTCTATGCCAACATCAGCAGCGATCAGAAACTCTTGCTCTTTTAGGGAGTTTGTACCTTCGCTAAAAGAGGTAGTAAATCATGATAAACATGAACCCCACCCTATGCCATTCTTGAACTTAATTTTTTTTATGAGGCTTATAAACTTGATGTCCTACAGACAATTAATAATGATACAAGTAAGCCTTCAGACTTGGAGAATTCTTGCACTTCATATGAGAAACAGTCTCAAGGCCAGAGAAAAGATGATATGGATTGTGCTGTACGCACAGATGAGATGCAAGCCACTCAAAATTACCCTCAGCATGTTGCTGTGCATGTCCTAGATGGAAGTCTGGGAACATGTGCTCAAAATCCTTCCCTGGATATGCCTTTTCAGGATTCTATAGTTCAACCTATGGATGATGTTCATGGACAAGCTAACCTGTTTGCAAATCCAGCTGCATCCACTACTACTGCACATCAGAATAATGCACCAAGATCAACTCATCAGGCGTTTCCAACTTTTCATACTCCATTTATGCATCTTCAGCCCAATCAAGAGGACTATCAATCATTTTTACATGTCTCCTCCACTTTTTCCAATCTCATTGTATCTACTCTATTACAGAATCCAGCTGCTCATGACGCTGCAAGCTTTGCAGCTACATGTTGGCCATATGCAAATGTTCAAAATTCTGCTGATTCTCCCTCTTGTGACCAGGGAGGTTTTCCTTCTAGACAAATGAACTCTGCTACAAATATGGCTGCAATTGCTGCTGCAACTGTTGCAGCTGCCACTGCATGGTGGGCTGCCCATGGACTGCTTTCTGTATGTGCTGCCCCTCTGCACACTGGCTGTACATGTGCTTCTGCATTCGCAGCTGCTGTTCCTCCTGTGGAGAATGGTCAAGCTCCAGCCGCCAAGACGGGTGGAAAAAATTCTGCTAATCAAGATCTATCCATGCAGGATCAACAGTTGGACCATGAATACTGTGAAGCTATGCAAGGTCAACATTCTAAATCACCTACTTCTTCATCATCGGACTGTGAAGAGAGCGGGGATGCAAAAGTAAATACTGAAGTGACAGATGCTGCAGTAACCGAGCCTCAAGATGCAAATAAAACAAAGAAAAAGAAACAAGTTGACCGGTCCTCGAGTGGTTCTAATACACCTTCTTGTAGTGAGATGGAGATAGATGTATTAGAAAAGCACAAGAAAGACAGGGAAGATTCAGAGGAAGCTGATGTAAATCATCCACAAGCTGAATGTAATAGTCATCGTGGTAGAAGCAGTACCAATCTGAGTGATTCTTGGAAGGAGGTATCTGAAGGGGTGAGTTGATTTGTATTTTTTTCATGTAGTTTTAACTTTGCTATTGTTCCAGTTTTGTGAATTGTGATATTGTCAGATTTATGGCTCTATTACTACCTGTTAAGCATTTTTTTTTGTTTTTGTCAGGGCCGACTGGCTTTTCAAGCCCTCTTCTCCAGAGAAGTACTGCCACAAAGCTTTTCTCCACCACATGACGGCAAGAATAAGGAGCAGCAAAAGGAAAATGTAGGCGAAGACAAGCAAAATGCATATGAGAAAAGCGGAGAGACATCAACTTTACACCTCACCAGCCAGGCAAGCAGATCTTGTTCTGACCGTCGAGAAGCTGAGAACAATGCACTATCAAAAGCTAAGAACATTGTGGAAGAGAGCCTGCTAACAATTGGGTTAGGACATGAAAGGCTTAAGGGCCGCCGAACAGGATTTAAACCTTACAAAAGGTGCTGTGTGGAAGCCAAGGAAAGCAGGGTGATGAACACTGGTAGTCAAGGTGAAGAGAAAGATCCGAAGAGGATATGCTTAGAAGGGGAAGCTTCTACTTGACTTAAGCTAGCGCATTCAATTAACAAAGGAAATTTTCTGTTTTCTGTGTGTACTATATGTCTACATTGGCTAATCCACTTTCCGGGACCATGCAACTGTAGTTAAAACTCCAAAATAGACTTAGATAAGAAGCATCAAGTATATTGATTGGCCTTTGCTTTGGCTTATTTTCAGCATATAGTTGCTCGTGTTTATTATTCTACTATGGACCTATGGTGATCATATTCACTGTAACCTTTTAGATGCATTGAAACAGCAAGCTACACAGAAAAAGTCTGCTTGCCCACCTTTCAGTTGCAGGGGACATCCATGGGTTTCTGTAAATCTTTTTTTAACTGCCTTTATGCTTATTTTTTTTCAAGTCTGAACTATATAGTATTTTTCTTACATGAGCATACAATAGAAGGTATCATAGAAGCTACTATTCAAGATCTACAGGATTTCTGGATGCTATCCTCGAAGTTTATATGAATCAACTGAGTTAAATCCTTGGTTGTTAGTATTCTACTTTTGATATCAGCTGAGTGACATTTGTCAACAATATGAAAAAAAGGTCACCTGATGTGTTACAGGTCTGCATATCTCCCATACTTGATGCTTGTGGAGAATGGTTTTGACATCTCCAATTTATTTCAGGTATAAGAATCTTTCCCCTAACGTTTCAGTTCAGAAGACAGCAGGGGTTATATTGGGTTGAGCCTGCCAGTGATTTCGAGACAGGTTCTATCATTCATCAACGCCCGATAGTCAGGTTAGACAAAATCCATCAAGTATGCTTATAAAGAGCTCCAACGATAATTGGAAGAATACTCTCCATGTATAGTAAACATTATTGTACAGGTTACATTTCAATTCCAATTTACAGTAGAGAAAGAATACTATTATTTACATCACCTCCTATGAAATGGTAGATCATTTTGCTCCAGACTGCCAATATTTGTTAATATGTGCCTTTCTATACAGTAGATACATCATGTTAAGTCTATTCATAGAATATAACTCGGAATATATTTACCGAAAATTCACAGTTGAAAACTTGCCGCAGTTTTGAAAATACTTTTACAGTCTCTTCAATTGGTGTGGACGTCTGCAGACAGCTTAGGGAAAGGTGTTGATGTTAGAAACTGAGACTGATGAGTCGCAAGTTGTTAATGTAGGTCTGAATTTGCTTCTTATTGGCAGGATTCAATGAAAAGGGCAGGTTCAATGGAAGACTTGCCGCCTCTCCTACAATGAATGAAAGTAAAAGCATTGCTTTCGAGTACGATGCTGTCGCATTACCTTGGTTTCGCATATACTCATCTACCTAGAAGTTAGAAAAAGAATATTTATGTTAGTCGCAACTACAAAGGTCAAGTGAATAAATTACAACATTAATGCAAGTTACTCACAGCACCATTTCTCCCGATAGGGAGTGCTGCTTGATATATTTTTTCCATGGCATCAGGCATCTGAGCTGTATCTGCAATTATATGACATATCTTAAATCAATCGAAAAACCCAGTTAAGAGAAAGTTATAAACAAAGGGTTGTTTCAGATTGACAATCTAACCATCCATTTCTTGAAGATGACGTGATTCTTCTCGGTACGATCACATGCAACAGTAAAGCCTTGCTCTGCCGGTCTGCCCAGATGCAAGCAGAAGAAGGCCTGTTTAAATCTACGCCGTATTCCGAGTTTGGAGCCAAGTCTGCTTTGATTGGCTGAACTGCTTCCATGTGATACATTTTCTGGAGCAGATGCTATCCAAGAGCCACAGATCAGAAGAGCTTTCTTCCATATAGCCAGGACAAGAAGTTAAATCGAAAATGATTCCGGAAAAAGTCATGCATTGTACTGCAACCAACTGATGTTTGAGATGTCTCATTCAAAGCAATAGAGCATATAAGAAACCTTAAACAAAGTGAGAATGCAATTTGGCCAAAAATACAATCTGCAACAACGGGATTCGAAGATGGTCAGAAACCTTAAACCCATTTTTCTAGATAGGATTTGACAGTTTTCCCTCCTTTTTTCAGATAGGACTAGACTGTTCAGTTAACGGGAGCTAGATGAAGCAACCAGAGGATTCGAAGATGGTCAGAAGCTTGTAGACAGAACAAACGGCATGATTCATGCCGGAGTCCTCGGAGACGGATCACATATAGCTGTGCAGAAGGTGCAGTGATAGAATGAAGGAGACCTAATTCATGTCCTATAGAGAATTGAGCTTCTATCAGCTGTTTTACATAAGAATTTAGCTCAAATACTCGGATGTTGCATCGAATCCGGTTACACTCTAATGGTGGCCTATGAATATCCTGCAAATGGCACCGTGGAGGAACATCTGCATAATGGCAGTGGACAAAATTTTGGCCTGGACTGGTATAAGAGGCTAAGCATAGCTGCTGAAACTGCAAGCATACTATCATATTGCAGGGTGAAATTTCTCCACCTATCTTTCACCAAGGCCTCAAATCATCCGGCTACATATTTCTCGGTTAAGGTTGCTGGGTTTGCACTGCTTACCTCTAGCTCTACCTTCGAAAATGGTTCTAATCATGCATCAATTACGAAAGTCCTCATCTTCAGACATGCCGATAGCCTTGCAAAAGACCGAAAGTGAGAAGCTAGAAGAAATCGTCGATCCATCCCTTTACTACCACGAGCAGACGTATGAAACGTAGCAACCAGGTAGGTTCTTATTATTCGGCTGAGACTGCAAAATCAGGACGACTGACGTTGCAAAGAAACTGCATTTGGATGAAACGCTTTCGAATTCAAATCCTGCTTCAGATGATATCCATGTCTCCTGACTCTATACATGTTCCTTGAATTACAGTTACCTGTTTGATAAATTCAGCCCATCAGACACCAGTAATTTCTATTTAAGTCCATAATAACTGCAGATATGGCAATTAAGTCACCTGCATTCGCATCAGATAGTGTGTACATTCAGTGGTTTGGAAACTTGTTTTGATGATTTACAGCTGCTGCTACACAATGTATCAGTTGTCACAAAATGGGCTACTTTAGCGTCAGGTGGAAAGGCTTATTTGAATGACGATGGTCCTACACCCTCATTGTTTGGGCCACTAGCTAGTAGGTAAAGTACCAATTGAATCACACTTCCTTCGGGTTGGTTTATATAAGATTCTCTCTTATAATAAGATTATAAAAATATAAATTTACTTAGCATAATATTAAGTACGTTGAATTATCATGTCTGGTTCATTTGGTTGGAAAATATTTTTTTCCGCGATACATGTTATATATTATGGTTTAAGGATAAAATTAGTGAAAATAATAAAATATAATGGTAAAATTATTATAAAAATAATATTCGGGTCAAAATGTACTAGACATAAGGTTATTTTTCTAAACTTATAATAATAAAAATTATATATACACACATAAATAAAATATTACTTGAAGAATATATCAAAGAGTTGATTCACTAGTTTTTATTATCTCACAAGGGAATGTAAGTAATGTGATTTTGGAACATAACATTACTATTGATAACTGTAGTTTCCGCGATTTAAAAGTCTTTCAATGAATTATTTAATATTTTTATTTTTTTGAATAGAGCAATTTGAGCCAGTGTTTATTAGGACAAAAATCATCCACTTTTTTACTCGGATAATTGTAGAGTTCATATTCTTTTATATCTTTCATATCCATTTATAGCTCATAAAGTTTATGACGGTCCGTTTTAGTAATATTGTTTTGAAACTCAAATAAATATTATCATTAATATACCTTACTACAAGAATAGAGACGAGAAATCGATGAGAAATTATATTATGGGTCTGGTTTATTACATCATGTAACATTTAATAAAAATTATTTAATTCATCACTATTTTTTAGGCATTTTTAAATTAAAAGCCTTTTTTAAATATTTAATTAGAAGAATGACTCTCTCCCAGCATTATTTGAAAAAATGAACTCAAATCGTCCACGTAAGACGAACTTGCTTTCTATAGGACGTCAGTTCGGAACTTCCTTTTTACAAAGCGCGAGTTTCATGTTGAGTAAGTTGGTAAAAAATTTAATTTACTGCGTTTTAACATAAAGCTCGTTTTTTATAGGACGCGGGTTTGAAACTCATTTTTTGTAGAATGCGAGTTCGCCTTATGTGGACTAAAAGAAAATTATTTTTTTAAATAATTCTGGCAAGGATCATTCTTCTAATTAAATATTTAAAAAGAGTTTTTGATTTAAAAATACTTATTTTTGTGTCTTTAATTCAATAGGATAATAATTTCCAAAAAAAAACTATTTTTTAAATGATATAAAAAACAGTGAAGATTTATTGGTTAGAAAAAATAAATAAAAAATAAATTGTAAAATAGATGATTTTTATTAGTTATGACCATAACTGATATGATAAGAGACCCGTGATATAATTTTCCAACATTAACGACAAGTTATATGGGTGAGCTAGCGACAATAACAAGGGAGAAAAATCATTAGATAAATGGCCAAACTAGCACATTTGTGCTTATTTGGCCCGCCAAAAGTGGCCACATGTCACTCAATGAGTGCCCATTTGGTGCTTCACATGGATCAAGCTCCTAATGATGTCATTCTCTGCATCAGCCTATATAAAGAAGAGAGAGAAAAATCATTAGGGAATAATGACACAATTAATAGCTGTCATTAATTGAGGAGAAAGGAGAATGTCACCTGTCGAATATCAAGGGTCACTAGAGAATCCAAAGCTGCCGGAGAAGTTCAACAGTGGCCATCGAAGCTTCTACTACGCCGTCGAAACATCAAATCTCACCGTTAGGAGGTAATTTTTACCTCAATCTCTGTTTTCCTGCAAATAATATGAAAAATGTTAGATCTAGGACTAAAATAAAAAAAATAGTAACAAAACAAATGAGTAAAAGGTTCTTCAGAGTTTTTTTGGTTGCCAGAGTAATTTTAGCACGGTGGAGTTGGAAATGATGGGTGAGAGTTTGGTTCGGGTAGATTTAGGGCCTAGGACGGAGAAGATGGTTGGATTATGTTGAATTCGAGATTTAAGGCAAGAAATCAGAGGTTTTGGGGTATTTAGGGTTTTTGGACGGCAGTGGCCGGAAAAACCAGACGACGGTCGAAATGAGGAAAAAGATGATCGAAAGTTCGGGTGTTAAGGGTGGAGAGTGACCGAGGTTAGGGTGTTCATCCAAAAGTGGATGAACAAGTATGTGTTTATCGTGAAACTTGAGTTTTTGATCTGTAGAAACATGAAAACATAGGGGTTTAGGTGTTTGTTTGGATCGAAAAGAGAAAAAACTGATGAACTCGGATGAATTTGTGATGAACCGGGGGGTTTATCTAAAAAGGGGAGAAATCTGGGTTTTTAGGCGTTTGTGTTGAGAGAAAATAGGAAAGGAGAGAGAGAGAGAGGAGAGAGAAGGGGTCTGAAGCAAATGAGCGAGTTAGCTCAACAAAAGGAGATTTATATCCTGAGTCAAATAGTGTCGTTTTGGCACCGGGTTGACTCTGACCCGCGAGTTTGCTATCTGGGTCAAATGGGATCCACGCCCTACTCTCATTTTTTATGTTTCGGGCTATAAACATTGCAATCATTTTAATTTGGTCACTTTCATTTGTAATTTGACACCTTAATTTCAATAATAGTTCAATTTAGTCCTAGTTTTAAGTGTTAATTTAATTTCAATTGCTTAATTATATGTTTGAATGCATATTTCAAAATTGGGCATATAGATTTGTATGTTAGATAATTTAATCATTTAGCTTAATTATTTGCTTAGAGACTTAAAACTTAGGTTCTTTAATTGAATTCAATAATTGAATTAGGAGAGATAATCATAGAAAATAAATGGATATCAAAAAGAGATTTTTAAAGTCCTAAGTTGGATAGTGTCTCAATGTAATGAGATGTTATTCAATGAGACTTTTTAATTGAATATTTGGCATTCATTTAAACCTAGGGCATGTTAATTGACCTAGTTAATTAAATTAGATCTTCAATTTAGATTAGAACTTTAACAAATTAGATTAATTAATTAAATTAGGAATATTGTTCAATTTAGGGTTTAATATGGGTAGTGCACAAACAATTGGGTGTTATCACATAAATACCCTAAATTTAATAATATTCATAGTTTTAAACAATTCAATTAATTAAAGCCCTTTTAAGTTAGAACTTAAAATTAACAATAAAATAATTGGGCATGGATTTTTGAATATGAATTGAAGTATCCTAAAGTAACTGGATATTTCCAAACTCATATTCCATCAAAAATGTATTTACTTATAAAAGGATACTTCCATTTGGGATTTAAATTCATGTCAATAATTATGGTTAAATTAAATTCAAATTATTATCCGAGAGGTCAAAATGCCATGTAAAATTAAAAAGGTACCGATAACGGGCGTTCGTGGGGTTGCAAATCCTTCCCCACACGTAACCGACTCCCGAACCCAAATTTTAAAGAAAAGAATGTTTGGTTGTTTTTATAGTGTCCGGTCTACCAAAGTGACCGGTGACGACTTCAAATATTTTTTAAGATTAAATAAAAGGAAAATCAAATTTTCATGGTAATTTAAATGAAAAAACTTGATTTAATAAGAAAATTAAGTTTTTAAGATAAAATGAATAAAAAGGGTCAAAACCCTAATTTTCCAAAATAAATCGTCAGGCTATTTCACACCTTGATTTAAAATGGTAACGACACTTTGAATCAGTGATAACTGAAAAACAAATCATGGGTCTTACAAAATTTGTTGATAAAAATACCAAAAATTAAACTGCAAGTATAAAAACCCAACAAAAAGAATGAATCAGAACAGAGAACGACAAAGAGAGTTAACAAAATTTTAGGGGCAACCTTATCTAAAATGCCAAGAATTGTATAATACCTAAGGAAGGGTGGGATTGATATTCCTAGGATTTTAATCAAAACACGCTACTGTTGAGAGTATTTTATTACTTCCCGGCCGGAATAACCTTAATTCAAACATGAGTTTTAAATTTCAGAAAAAAACTTTTCCTCTTAATAATGATCTTTTCCTTGATCCAAACACACTCTAAATGTATGAAGATGAGAAAGAGAGAAGAAGAGACGGCAGACGGGACCAACCAAGCGGCAGCAAAAGAGTTGTGAAAGAAGAGGAGAAGATTAAGAGAATGGTGGTACTGGTGGGGGTACCCTAAACAAGAGGGTGGTCCTTACCCTACGCCACTGTTTACTTTTCACTCCACCCTACACATTACATATCAACTGTTGAGCCTGAAACCAAACAGTTGCATCTGTAAATGTAATTTTAATTACCAAACAGTAATAAATCAGCACTAAATACTACTACTAACATATTAATGTTTTGTCTGGTAAGAAAATAGTATTTGCAAAAGTTAGACCAAAATTGTATACAAATGGTGGCGTCTGAGGTCCCCTAAAACCCGATATAGGGTTTTGGAAATAGGCTGTGCTTTAGCTTTCATATACAAAGAGGCATGCTCTTATCAGTTTTTTATGTTAACTTGTGGGATTTCCTCGTAAACCCTCGATAAAAGTTACTTACGACCTGGTTGCCTGTAAATCCTCGAGATATATATATATATATATATATATGTTACGATCCACTTATACTATGTAAAACTCAACTAGTTTTACACTAATTTATTTCTATTAGATAAGTGAAATTAATGGATGAGATTAACTCCTTACTTTTTTTCTAAGTAATAATTTTTACATATCCTACTTCTAATCTAATCTCATCCATCCATTTCACTCATCCAATGATCATGAATTAGTATAAAACTAGTTGAATTTTACATAATGTAACTAGATCCCGTATATATATAATATACATGATCCATTTGAGAACTGAGGAGAGTAGCTATGCCTGTTAGATAAGCCTGTTTTTTTCCCTAAGGTCGATGAATTTACTCTACTCTTTTATACCTTCAAGAGCCAGAAAGAAAATAATGCTCAAGCAAGGGAATATAAATCTTTTATCTTTTTATGTCCGTGTTTAAAAAATGAGTTTAGGGTTTAAGAAATTGTGGATAAGATTTATTTTTAAAGTTTGTAGTTTAGAGTTTAGGATTAAGGCTTAAAATTTAATTTTTTTAGTATTAAAGTATAAAAAGACACCGAAAATGGTAAATATTTTTTATTTCAAGCAAGATTCATTCCTCTTGTATTATAATACTATTAGCAATGTCGATAAAATTGAACTCATTTGACATTAACTAACAAAAGTTCAGTATAATAGCAAGGCACATTGCTATCCCAATAAGAGGATTTAAGTTCGAACTTTAAAAACGACATTGTTGAGAGAATAAATTCTCTCTAATTTTGATCCCACACTGCCAGCACATATATATGCTTGCATTTGTTAAATCAGGTAGCCCGAAACTAAATCTACGGTGCCATTTTGATTTCTTTTAAATACAATTTGTGGTTTGTGTCGATTCAGAGATAAATGTACTAGGTATTCTAATGTCATGTCTATTAATAGGTCGATTTTAATTCAAATTTTAACAAAAATCATACTTGTTAACCATCATCAGCCATCGCAAATGTTATTTATGAACTTTTGATATTTTCCAAAATTAAATTTTTATTAATTTAATTAATTCGATTAATATCTCTTAAAGACAATGAATTCAAATATAATTGTTTGGTACCAATTTTCCAGGGACTTAGTATATATATTAAGAAATTGAGATTTACAAATATAGTAAAATGTCAAATTCCTTACCCTACCCTATCAAAATTAGCTGGTTGAAGCAATAAATGTACTAATACTATCATATATTATAATATACTATATCATAAAATCTGAACCTACATCTAATGTATATTATAAAGAAATCATTAAATATTCATTTCTGGAAATATAAATACGGTTACTATTACAATTTAGAAATTTAAATGATAGTTGTCCCGATTGGTCCATACACTAGACTAGTGGGGCTACTGGTTTTTTGGGGACACTAATTGCCAGAGTCCATGCAATTCAAATTCATTCCCCAAATTCAATAGCTGGGGCTGCTCCGCTGCCTCCCGCGGTCGGCCGCCGATGCTTTGCTACCTATCTAGCTGCTGCCATTTAAACCATGAAATCAATTCTCGACTCATTGTAAAACCATCACAAGTTAAAAATTCTATACTTCTTTTTTCCTTTCACTTTTTGTCGGCATCATTCTATTAAATCGATATTTTATAAACGTAACTATCAACCTTGAACGATTGTATCCGATAAGACAAGTGATGTAATAAACCAAGAGGCTGGAAACACAACATTATTTGTGTGGGCGTACAATTTAGAGCACAAATTTCAATGTTCCATAAGTTTCTTATTTTATCTCGTAGTTTATCGATCTTTCCAGTTCATAAGATAATTTTATCGATCTGTTAAATATATATTAATATAAAAGATATTATTCTATTTCAAAGGATAAATTTTGGGCATTCAATTATCATGTCATTATTCATGTATATAATATATACGTATGTTATTATTATGTTGGGAATGTAAATGGCACGCATCCTAATTTAGACTTAGAGATAGCCTACTATGCTGTGTGTGTATAACTGCATTATATATTACCTAGAGCTAGAGGCCAGCTTACGCTGGCAATTTACAAATATATAATGTAGAATATTTTTTTCTCAAACAAATCAAATATCGATATTGAATAAGTTTATGAACGAATTTATCAAACAACTCCTATAAATGCATCATGTTAAAAAGAAGAAAAAAGTTTTCCAAGAAAAACGTACGTGTATGGATCATAAGTGAATTTGCGAACATGTTGATCATTTTTTAAAATACGTTCATTTAAAATTAGGTAATTATTATATCCACATGCGGTAGAAATAAAAAGTTTTTATAAGTGTCTTAGTTTAGGTTTTAGGGATAGATTTTATGGTTTAGATATTAGGAGTTTAGGTTTAGTGGTTTAGAATTGATGAGTTGTATTTAGAATTTAGGGGTTATAGATTAAAACTTAAATCCCTAATCGTATTGCCTTAAACCTTAACCTAAAATCTAACTCATAAACCATGAATTCTAACCATATGTGCCTTAGTTTTAGGGATTATGATTATAATTTAGGGTTTAGATGTTATGTCGTTATGTCTAGGGGTTTAAAATTTATGTGTTATGGTTAAAATTTATGGTCCATGTGTTAGATTTTAAGGTCCAGAGGCTAGGATAATATGGTTAGAGACGTAGGTTTTAACAAATAAACTCTAAATTCTAAACACAATGATCAACTCTGAGCCGCTAAACTTAAACCCCTAATACCTAAACTTTGAAATTTAACTATAAACTCTAAAACTAAAGTACTTGTGGAATTTTTTTGTTTCTAAAACTTATTTATAGAACAATTACTCATATTAAATGCAAAATATTACTATTACGGCTGATTTTTTTTTTTTTGAATAGAACTACTATAATATTTTTTAATTGATAGAATTATTTATGATAATTTTGGACGCGTGACGTGTTAACAACGGAAAACACGATTTCTACATTACATGGTGTATCTTGTTTCCATATATCGTAATATAAATTATAAAAATTAGGCAATGAAAGACATTAATTCAAATTAGATTTGGACCACATTACATTAGTAATGAATAGGCACATCCACCTACTGATGAATAATTATGTTTTGCTGGAACCTAAATTTCAGAGTACGTTCAAACATTATCAATTTACATCCAAGTCTTTTGTCTAACCAAACTTGTATTTTGCCATTTCCTAAATCCTACTTCCCATCATTATTTTTCTTTTTAATTACTATTTTTATTTCATTGAATAATTAAATACATTATCTATCCACCAATGGGATTGATTTAAGTGGTAAGCAACTTGTTATCGCTTAAACAGATCTCAAGTTTGATGCGTTGTGTATGCAGAAAACCCTGCTAGGAGACTCACCCACCAAAAACCAAGTGTATGACTTGAGCTGATCCGAATTAGTCATAAAACATCCTTATAAAACTGAGAGAACAACAGAAAAAAATACATTTTTATCCCCCAACACAGCTTTTGGTCAGGGCCGTATCTGGGCCCGGGCAAGAGGGGCAACCGCCCAGGGCCCAGAATTTTTATAGTGTATTATACTTATAAAAAATGTTTTTTATATTAAATATAGGGCCCAATTATTTTCAATACTTATTATTAGGGGCCTAATTTTTTCAATATTTATTATTAGAGACTAATTTTTCTCAAAATTTATTATTAGGGGTCTATTCTTATAAATTTTTTTCTAATATTTGTTATTAAGTGCCCAATTTCCCCCAATATTTCTTATCTTGGACACTCTTAGAATTCAATTTTTTTCTAATACTTATTATTAAGGGCCTATTTTTTTAATTCTTGTTATTAGGGAACAAATTACTTTCAATATTTGTTTTTAGGGGCGTACTCTTAAAATTTAATTTTATTTTCTAATATTTATTTGTTATTAAGAGTGCAATTTTTTCAATACATTTAATTAAGAACCCAATTTTTTAATATTTTTTATTAAGGGCCCAATTTTTTCAATACTTTTTTTTATTAAAGGTCCAATTTTTTCAATACTTGTTATTATGAAGCTACTCTTAAAATTTATATATTTTTGTAGCGACCTTTTTTCTTCCCCTTTTGAAAAAAAAGAAATTTTGCCGTGTTAAGGGCATTTGTTTAGAAAAGAAGTCGGGTACTAATTATCCCCTAAATTATTAATGAAAATCCTTTGGGAGATTGAGAATTTCTTTTGAAAACTTTAAATTTTCCAAAACGATGAAAACTTGGAGTCGCCACCGGCCACTTGGGTAAGGTAGGCCGGACACCATAAAACCAGAGATTCGTTGCGAAAGGGTCCGGAAGTTGGTTATATGTGGGGAAGAATTAGCACCCCCATCACGCCCGGAGATCGGTACCAGAAAATTTGTTGCTCTTAAAAAGATGAAAGATATTGAAATTTAAATTGAGTTTAATTTGAAGTTCTTAGATAAAAATTAACCTAGATTGCACAAGCCTCATCGAATTGGTGGACTCAAATTAATTAAACATTTAATTAATAAGGTTGACGATATGTCAGACCATAGATTAAACCGACATCGAATAAGCCTGATTGTCTTGTTAATTTATGGTTCGACCTTCGTACGTCACCTTTATGCATTATGCAAACATTTAAGTATGATGTGATGACTTTATTAATTTTTAGTCCATTTACCTCGGGATGGCAAAAATTAATTCGAATATTTGGTCAACATCCCCTTTTGTGATTTAGGTTAATTAGAGATGCAATTAAGATTAAAGATTATATGGATCTCAATTAATGTATGACAAATCAAGGGCATAAATATAAATATTTAAAAAAGGAGGACCAATTTGATATATATACCTCAATCATGTATTTAGCCTTAAAAAAAGAAGCCCAATTTATGGGGACTAAATTGCAATTTAATGCTAAATTAAACTTAAAATTAATTTTTTTCCTAAAGTAATTAAGAATTGTTCGATTAATTTAATGAATTTAACATTTACCCCAATAAGCCAAGGATAAATTTAAATTCACTAAATTAATTCGAACACTAATCTAATTAATATTCTAAAAGCTAAGAGTAATTTGATTAATTCTAGGACCATGCCTCTATGAGACGGGCACATGATACAAATTATTCAAATTAATTTAGCTATTCCTAACCTAAACCCAAAAGAAACTAACTAAGCCCTATAATCTAAGCCCAAAGCATAAGGCCCAAAACATTTTTATACATATGTTATCAAAATATAATTTGAGATTATATTACAAACCTTAGAACTATAGATATTATAGCCTCTCTTTTTTTAAAAAAACTATATATATTATACACTTTCAAAAATTATAAATTCTATATATAAAAAAAGAAATCACATATATTATAATCTTCTTATAAAATCACGTATATTAGGTGTTTTAAAACTAAGTTATATTTTGAAAGAAAATGATTTATACATATTAAACTTTTTATAAAGTTATATGTTTATAGAAACACTATAATATACTAAAAAAAACTTATATCACATAAAAATATTTTATGTATTTCATAAAAACTATAGGTTATACTTAAAACTATACATTATTTTTTTGCAAATATACATATTATACAATATATAAACTATGCATATATAAAGACGTATGCTATGTGTTACATTTAACCCATGTATTACGTATTAAAACCATCTATGATATATATAGAAAACTATATTGTACATTGATAAGTGTTCAAAAGTACTATTTTTATTACCCTTTTTACTCATATTATTGTTAGACTTAAGCTCATATTAGTTGCATAATTAGTTATTCATGCATTAATTCATGTTTCTTTCCACTGTTGAGCTTGATTACATAACTTGGTGATTTTTGTGGAAAAAGATGCTGCTTTGGTGTGTTTTTGTGTGTGTATGTGCAGGATCACTTGCCAAAGCAATGCCGAGCTAGTTGTCAGGGCAATGCATGATGGATATGCCGAGCTAGTTGCCAGGGCAATGCATGAAGGAGACGCCGAGCCAGTTGCCATGGCAATTGTCGACAAAGAGAAAATGCAATAGGGATGTCAAAATTGATGACTAGACAAGCCCAAGATGATGTGGAGCAAAGCCCAAACCCAAAGGAATTTGATTTCCATGCAGAGATTAAAGAAGAATTAAATTCCAAGAAGATAGGAGAAGTTCTAGTAGGAATACAATTATAATAAAGAATTATATTCTTTAAAGATAATTTAATTCCAACTTAAACTCCTCCTCAAAGAAGGACTTTGGCCTAGCCCTATAAATAGCAAGGAGATTTCGACAATCCATATAGAGAGAGCAAGAGGGAAATTTCGACAAGATAGCAAGGAGGGAGAGAGTTCGATTTCTTCTTCTTCTTCTTTGCTTCCATTAGATTCATGGTTTGGGGATTATTCTTTGTATATCTTTTGAACCCAACCATGAACTAACTTGATTGGTTGGGGTTATTGTGTTTTGTTGTTGTGAGAAACAATTGGATTTTGTTTAGGTAATAAGAGTTTGCACTTTTCTATTCAAGGTTTACTCATTCTTGGCTTTTATTCTTGTTTGCGAGTGAATTGGGAGAGGATCTCGTAACTTCATCTATTTATCTAATATCGGGAGAGTTAGATTCAAGAAACGAATGAGTATGGTCTTTATTCAATCTATTGATGGTGAAGATTAATCCGGCTTAGGAATAAGTTAAGGATTTCAACGGCTAAGAGGAGCGCAAGATTAGTTGTTGTTCACCCTTGATTCACGCAGGGATGTATTATCAAGGCATGCACAAGTAGCTAGAGTTTCGACTTAGGGATAAGAAGAAACCATTGAAGAACGCTTTGCCGAACCTTGAAGTTGCTGCCCAGACGCTCAAGTAGTTTCCCAACTAGTTGCCCAGGCAACCATCGATTAGTTGCCAAGGCAACCCCGTTGTGCAAGTTGCCACGGAAACTGAGTTGCCCGTGCACTCTTTTACCAAAACGATCCAATCGGCTATCACACCTCAACTCACGATAACCTGGATCTCATCTTTTCTTTTACTTTATTGCTTTCTAGTTTAGTTATTAGTTAAACTCCCATAATCCTTTAATTGTGTTTTTACTTTTCACAGTGCAGTAACTTAAGCAAAGTGGCCCAAACCAATCCCTGTGGAGACGATACTCGATACTCATATCACTTTATTACTTGCGACGTGTATACTTGCACAATTGCGTAGCACTTATCACACGCAACAAGTTTTTGGCGCCGTTGCCGGGGATTGGCAATTGGTGTTAGTTGTTTTTGTTATTGCATTTTTTTCTCTTAGTTTTACTAACTTTTCTTTTTGTTTGTTTTATCAAAAAAAAAATTTAGGTGCGCTACAAGTTAAGGGACATCAACATGTCGGGAAATAAAAGCCAATCTATTCAAGAAATGATGTTGGAAGATATGAATCAATCCAATCAAGAGTTTCTTGCACCTTTTGATGATTACCTATACCAACCGAGAAAAGCCCAAAGAACTTATACCGTGGAAAAATCTTGTGCTATGTGTGGAGAACATCATGTGTTTGAAAATTGCCCTCACATTTTCGGTGCATATAACTACATGGAGGACCATAGAGGGAACCAGCAGCAAAATTCTTCATGGTATGGTCAACAAGCTCAAAATTTTTTTTACCATAACAATTTTGCCGCAGCAACAGATATGCCATGGCAATGTAGTCCTTTTCAAGAGCATTCCAATTCCTTGGAGGAAACGTTACTAGCTTCCTTGGCTAGACTTGACGGATCAATTGAAGAGATTCGAGAACTATCAAAATCTATGGATACGAGGATAGCTCAGTGGGATGCAACCTTAGGGGATTCAGAAGATCAATTGGGGAGATCCACATATGTCATGGATAACATGCACCAAAAATTCATTCCTCTGGATACTGACGTCCCAAGGCGAGAGGATAAGGAGCAATACAAAGAAATATCTCCGATGTGTGAGGAACAACTAGAACCTCAAAGTCAAGAGGATGCCAATGAGAGAGACTGCCCAACACATGATGAGCTTGAACAACAAATTGCCTCGACAATGATTGAGGAGCCTGAACAGAGCAATGCCGCGACAACACTCGGTGAAGCTGAGAACAACAATACTACAGCAAATTCTGAGGAACCTGATGCCCGGAAAGTTATAACGTTGATGTTGAAGCAGGAATGTGTAGATTGCTCTCATCTACAATTGCCACGGCAATTACTCGACCACATGCAAGATCAACGAGATGATAATACTTTGCCAATGGAATATGAGCATGTAATAGTTGAACCTTTTGAATTCTTTAAAAACTCACCTCGTCTATTGCAGGTATGTCTTGAGGAACCGAGGTTGGTAGATTTGAAGCCATCGAAATCTCTACTGATGGAGATGTTTGAGAGGCCAAAAGAAAAATGTGTTTGGATTCATAAAGCTTTTCAGAAAATTGATTCTTCCCTTGACTTAAAGCAAAATTTGACAACTGATTGCCACGGCAATTGGCTTGAGCAGCAATTGCCACGACAACAAAGGCTACATCCAACCATGATAGAAGTCGACAAGAATGAGGTAATTGAATGGTTGAGAATGGATATAATTTTTCCTATTAATATATTTGTGCCTTCAGGAATAGTAGCAAGGTGGAGAGTTTACATGGACTACAAGCGAACAAAGAAGAAAGACACCTCCACCATGGCAATGCAAAAGGGAGTAGCTGGGAGCACATTGGCCCAACTCTTTTTGGGCAATATTGTCACCCGATGGAGGGTACGGATGGACTATAAGAAGTATCGGAAACGACTCTCCTCAAGTTTTCTCAGATATGCAGTAACATTAGAAGTGGTCACTTTAGGAGATGCCTGAGCATGCTCTCCTTTCAATATTTTATTTTTCTTTTTATTTTTATTTTTATTTTTAGGAGATATTTTATTTTTCTTCATTATCTTTAGTTTCCAGGTTTTCTTTACTTTCTTTTCCACAACAATACTCACAACCACCATGATAAGGAAATTTACTGCCGACTACTCGCCACAACAACCACAACAGAAACTGGCGATGCCCAGGCAACAACAATGGATGCACATGCAAGTAAACCTGCATCGGCAAACATGGACCAAATCAAGGCAATGCTATTCACGCGGTACCAGCCACAAGCATTCAACCACTGACCGGAAATTGAATCAAGCAAACGGCACGAAGGAAACTCATCACTCGAGGTGACGACCTCTCTGACTAACTCATTTCATTTAGTTTCTTTTAAATTTTGTTTCACTTTTACGTGCATTGAGGACAATGTTTCTCTCGAGTTTGGGGGGGTGTTGGTTTCTAGTTAGTTTCATGTTTAGTTGCATTCATCTTTAGCAATCACATATGGTTGCATATGTTACTTGCCATGCCTTTAATTTGATCTAATTGCTTAAGACTTGTTGAATATCCAATGATGAATTTTTGCCACTGCACTTAATTGAAAGAACCTTTAATTTTAGGATTACATGAAAAGAACTTAGAATTTTACTATGATGCTGAATTTTTTTTACACGGTTGTGGCTTGTTGATTGAAAGAAACTTAGTGAACTTAGGTTGCTTAAAATTTGGGTAAATTTAAAATTGAAAATTAAAAGTTAATTTCTTGCTAGAGGTGCCCAAAACTGGCTCTAGTAGTAAATACACTTTCTTGCTAGAGGTGCCCAAACTGGTGTAGTAGTTAATGCACATTAAAGAATCGCTAGAGGTGCCCGAAATTGGCTCTAGTCGACTAAAATAAAATAAGAAATTGCTTACTTTGCTAGAGGTGCCCGAAATTGGCTCTAGTGAAAATGAAAATAAATGCCCCGGCAATTAAATTGATAAAAGCCTATTGTTCACATAGAATCTTGAAAATCAACTTGTACACAACTACGCACACACATTGTCACGAGCATTATAGTTTTGTTCCGGGTAATTTTGTGCTATCTGAAAAATTTAAAAGGTGATCATACTTTGTGCCACGGTTCCGAGGTTTGAATTCAAGTTTGAAGCATGTCTTTGATGATTAAAGTCTTGGCAGGTAATTGTTAGTTTGCATTGCTTGAGGACAAGCAATAGTTCGAGTTTGGGGGCGTGATAAGTGTTCAAAAGTACTATTTTTATTACCCTTTTTACTCACATTATTGTTAGACTTAAGCTCATATTAGTTGCATAATTAGTCATTCATGCATTAATTCATGTTTCTTTCCACCGTTGAGCTTGATTACATAACTTGGTAGTTTTTGTGGAAAAAGATGCTGCTTTGGTGTGTTTTTGTGTGTGTATGTGCAGGATCACTTGCCAAAGCAATGCCGAGCTAGTTGCCAGGGCAATGCATGAAGGAGACGCCGAGCCAGTTGCCATGGCAATTGTCGACAAAGAGAAAATGCAATAGGGATGTCGAAATTAATGACTATACAAGCCCAAGATGACGTGGAGCAAAGCCCAAACCCAAAGGAATTTGATTTCCATACAGAGATTAAAGAAGAATTAAATTCCAAGAAGATAGGAGAAGTTCTAGTAGGAATACAATTATAATAAAGAATTATATTCTTTAAAGATAATTTAATTCCAACTCAAACTCCTCCTCAAAGAAGGACTTTGGCCTAGCCCTATAAATAGCTAGGGGAATTTCGACAACTCCATATAGAGAAAAATAGAGAAATTTCGACAAGAGAGCATTAGGGGAAATTTCAACTTCTTCTTCTTCTTTGCTTCCATTAGATTCATGGTTTGGGGATTATTCTTTGTATATCTTTTGAACCCAACCATGAACTAACTTGATCGGGTGGGGTTATTGTGTTTTGTTGTTGTGAGAAACAATTGGATTTTGTTTAGGTAATAAGAGTTTGCACTTTTCTATTCAAGGTTTACTCATTCTTGGCTTTTATTCTTGTTTGCGAGTGAATTGGGAGAGGATCTCGTAACTTCATCTATTTATCTAATATCGGGAGAGTTAGATTCAAGAAACGAATGAGTATGGTCTTTATTCAATCTATTGATGGTGAAGATTAATCCGGCTTAGGAATAAGTTAAGGATTTCAACGGCTAAGAGGAGCGCAAGATTAGTTGTTGTTCACCCTTGATTCACGCAGGGATGTATTATCAAGGCATGCACAAGTAGCTAGAGTTTCGACTTAGGGATAAGAAGAAACCATTGAAGAACGCTCTGCCGAACCTTGAAGTTGCTGCCCGACGCCCAAGTAGTTGCCCGTGCAACCATCGATTAGTTGCCACGGTAACCCGTTGTGCAAGTTGCCACGGCAACCGAAAGTTGCCCGTGCACTCTTTTACCAAAACGATCCAATCGGCTATCACACTTCAACTCACGATAACCTGGCCTATCTCTATCTTTTTCTTTCATCTATTCTTTTAGTTTATTGCTCTTAGTTTACTCGTTAATTAGAACTCTTATTATCAATTGTGTTTTTACTTTTCACAAAGGCAAAGAACTTAAGCAAAGTGGCCCAAACCAATCCCTGTGGAGACGATACTCGATACTCATATCACTTTATTACTTGCGACGTGTATACTTGCACAATTGCGTAGCACTTATCACACGCAACATACATATTATACATAGCATAAAAACCTCGTGTTTCAAAAAACATAATATATATGTTATAAGGAATTAACTACGTGATAAAAATATATAATACATACGAGTACCATATCATAAGCATAAATAATTTAGCATATATGTACACCCAAAATAGAATGTGAATACTCTATATACATAAAAAAATATGCCACAAAATAACATGATCCATAACATGTATATACAAAAGATGTATGGCTAAGATTAGAAAAAATACCAAGCCCAAACAAATTAGGCTGCAGATTGTTGGGATGCTGTTGGAGCGGGTTGGCGGATCTGGTAGGCTAATCGGCTTAGCTGGTCACAAAATTGGTTTCACCGGTTACGGGAAAAAGTGTATTATAACCCTAAATTAGGTTTTCCCCTTTCATTATTCCCCCTTCTGCTGCAAGCCCTAGAGAGAGAGAGAGAAAGGATACTCGTCCACCGTTAAGCCACCGTCTGTTTGGCGCGTCGCCGTCACTAGTCGGAATCTCCCATCCTACTCTAGCGTTCCACCGGCGTTGATCCTCCAAAAGACAGGTCGTTCATCTTGAAACTGGTCGAAGCTCTTTCAACTTCCTCACACCAGATCTCTACCGGCGATCGTTGGATCGCCGTAAAGTCGGAATATGTGGTTCTCCACGTCAAGGCCTAGCTTCTCACTGTTGGGATCGTCGGTTGGAGCCTCCGTTCGCCAAAAAACGCCGCTTCCAAACGATATACTCCATTCTTCTTTGTTCTTACTCTTTTATATATATATATATATATATTCAAACTCGAATGCTCAGTGTGATATGCATGGTTGATTGCTTTGGTTGCTTATTTGTGATTATATTCGAAAAGGAAAATAAAAATGGGAAATCAGAATGCGTTCTTTTTTTTTTAATCTAGAAAAACTTGAATTACAATCTGATTACATGTTTTTATCCCCAATCCATGTTTACATTTCCAAGAAAACTTTAATTGATAACACTTTGGCTGATTACATCTAATGTTAGGCTTTGTTAACCCCTAATTTTTTATTGTTTCTGCCCATCCTGGTGGTTGGCAGCCGGTGATAATATCCTGAGTTTGTCGGCGACGATGCCACGTGGCCAGGAGACGAATTGCCAGCAGCGCGTGGAAGATGAAACGATCGTGTGTGGGTTTCACGCGCGCGTGGAAGGCGGAGCGTCAGCGTGTGGGGTGATTGATGAATCTGGACGGTCGGTTCCGATGCCATCTGAACCGTTGGATCAAATCTGATCCAACGGTCAGATTTGAAGTGGCTACAAAAAAGATGATGGATAATTAGATTTTTAGGGGTTTTTTTTGTTTATATTGGATATGGGCCAGAAATGGGCTTATAGGATGTATATTTGTTTATTTGGATTTTAAATAGGTAATGGACTTGGACTTTTATAAACATTTGTGCTTATATTATTTATTTAATCTGTATATATATATATATATATATATATATATATATATATATTATTTTTTTTAATTAATTAACAGCCCACATTATAGTAATCCTAATAATAATCTTTTATAACACATATACATGTGTACCATACAAACGTTAATACACACGTGTGTATATACAATTATACATACAATATACACTCGTAGTTAAGTATTAATAGAATTGGAATAACAAACACATACATATGCACACTCACATTAAAACAATAGTAAACACACATAATATACTAATAACACATACATAAGAGCCCATTTTATATACATTCATGTTTTAAATAGACATTCATAATAAACATACACTTATGATATATACTTAATACGTATGGTAACACATATGAGCCCATTTTATAATCACCTAATAATAAGATAAACATATATAAGCCCATTATTGCAAAATAAAAAAATGTTAACCCCGGACAAAATTAGTGATTACAGTTGCCCCTCGTTGCTTATACTTGTGGAACAAGAATAAAGCAAAGACCATAAGCACTAATTTTGTCCTACTTCTATGTCGGATGATTTGTTCTTCCGGAATGGCAGGGAGCAAATCGAGATAACTTGTTTCCCTGAAACGGCAGAAAACAATTAGGTAGCACTGCCATGCCTTTCCCGGTCGGTATCGAACAAACCAGTTACTGAATGACTCATTCCTCCAAAGCGGCAGCGAACGAATCCAAATATCTTTTGGACGACTCATTCTTCTGAAGCGGTACTGAATGAATCTGAATAGCTTTGCTTTCTTAAACTGGTCGAAAGCAAACTCAAAGACGCTGGGATGTCCCTCCGAAATAGCAGCTAACATAATCCAACAAAGACGACATGTTCCTCTGAAGCGGCAGCGAACAAATATGAGTTCTTTGAATGAGGGTTCCATGAAGGCTTCCGCTCTTTGTGAGCCTGAACGGATAGGCTAACTTCTTCTTCTACGAAAGGTTCTATTACCTCGCCTTTTTCACCGGGAAGTGGTGTTTTCGAAATCCTTTGCTTGGAAATTCTCTCCAAGTGTCCACTTTGATGTTTGTTTCTCTTTTTAAGAGGCCTTCACTTTTATCCTGTAAAAAGAGACGAAATGCTACGATGGTATGAGTTAGCATGCTCCTAACCTAGGAATGTCTAACTAAATATGATGCATGGATAACAATAATTCACTCAGACACTTTTTCTTCTGGGCTCCTTGATTCCGACTTTCATTTGCTTCCTCCACTCCTTCTTGTGACGGTGGTGCCCCATCTCTCACTCGGGTTCACCCTTTATGCCTCTTTTTGAACTCTTGATTCCTTTGTTCTGAAGTGTTTTTTCAGGTTTTTACTTTCAGACTTGTACTTCCCCAAAGTGCCTTTTACGGGTTTTCACTTTAGTTTTTTCTCTCTTTTTTCTTTTTTTTGGGCATCTTTATGAGTTCTCGCCTTTAGTCCCCTCAATAACAAGTGAAGTATTCACTGTCTTCCTTTGGTAAATCTCGTCAATTTCTCTCCCAATGATCTTTTTGCCTTAACCTTGGCAGATTCGCCCTCTATCTTGGAATCACCTGCACTCAATAGGCTAAATCATAGTAATGCCAATAAATCCTTTACTTTTCATGTTTTATGCCAATTCATCTGCGAGATGATTATGAGACAGACAATAGAAATGAGAATAATATTTTATTAATACTTAGAGAAACATTAACAACATTTTGAAAGTCATGGCAAACCTGAGAAAGAAAAGACGCGAATAATGTCAACTGTATGAACAATGAGAACCCATCGACCATAGTAGACATTTCACTCACCATCTTGGGTTACAACTTTTAGCGACCTAAGGATTGAAGCATTGTCCTTCGATGAAGTCTGTCAATCATATGCCAAAATTCACGTATATCTGAACCGTCTTGTTCAGATTTTTAATTCAGGTCACCCCTTGGTTTTAAGACGCCCATTTTTGGGTTTTTGCCCTAAACCCTCATTCTTCTTTCTTTTCTTCTTTTTCTTTCTTCTATTTTTTTTCCTTTCTTTTTTCTTTTCGTCTCTTTTTTTCTTCTCTTTTTTTCTTAGGCATAATTCTTTTTCACAGAGTCTGAGTTTACTGGGTTACTTAACTCTTTCCCATCCATCTCAGCTAAAATTAATGCTCATCCGGCGAAGACCTTCTTTACAACATAATGCCCTTCCCAATTAGGCATCCACTTCCCTCGGAAGTCCTTTTGGTTATAAGTAATATCTTTTTAAGCACCAGATCCCCCTCTTGAAACTCTCTAGGGTGAACTTTCTTGTTATAGGCACGCATCATCATTTTCTGATACATTTGGCTATGACAGATGGCCTTTAACCTTTTCTCTTCAATTAGGTTCAATTGATCAATTCTGGCTTGTATCCATTCAGCCTCGTCCAATTTCACTTCGTTCAAAATTCGAAGCGACGGAGTCTTCACCTTGATGGGTAATACCACCTTCGTGCCATATACCAAAGAGTATGGCGTTGCCTCGGTGGAAGTCTTCACAGAGTTCCAATAAGTAAATAGGGCAAAAGGTAGTTTTTTATGCCAATCCTTGTAATTTTTCGTGGTTTTTACTATGATCTTCTTTATATTCTTATTCGTTGCTTCCACTGCTCTGTTCATTTTGGGGCGATAAATAGTAGAATTATGATGTACAATCTTGAACTGTTCACACACCTCAGTCATCATTTTGTTATTCAAGTTGGAAGCATTATCGGTGATGATCCTTTCGGGCAAGCTATAGTGACATATAATTTCTTTCTTGAGGAACTTGCAAACTGTCGTTCTTGTGATGTTGGCGTACGAGGCTGCTTCTACCCATTTGGTGAAGTAATTGATAGCCACTAGAATGAAGTGATGCCCATTAGAAGCTTTTGTGTGTATCTGACCAATGACATCTATTCCCCATGCAGCAAAAGGCCACGGTGAGTTCATAACGTGAAGTGGTACTGGCGGGGAATGTATCTTATCTGTGTAGATTTGGCATTTGTGGCATTTCTTTGCAAAACTGATGCAATCTCCCTCAATTGTTGACCAAAAGTAGCCACATCTCATGATTTTCCTAGCCATCAAGAAGTCGCTAGCGTGGGTTCCGCACAGACCTCCATGAACCTCTGCTAAAATAGTTTCGGCCTCCCAGGTATTGACACACCTCAACAGTATCTGACCTTTTCTTCTTTTATACAAAACCTCCCTATCAAGGACGTACCCTGATGCCAACCTTCTGATAGTTCTTTTTTCGTTATCGTTGGCGTCTTTCGGGTAAGCTTGATATTTGATGTATTGAAAGATGTCGTAATACCATGAATTTCCATTCTTTTCCTTCTCCAAGCTATAGTAGTGGGCCGGTGCCTCAAAAGTTCGCATCTCGATAGGCTTCATCTCGGCTGTCCCATTTACTTTGAACACAGCGGCCAAAGTAGCTAGGGCGTCAGCCATTTGGTTGTCCTCTCTTGGCAAGTAGGTGAAACTAACTTCTTCAAAATTTCTGACCAAATCTTGGATCAATTCGTAATACTTGATCAGCTTTGGATCTATGGTTTCCCACTCTTTTCGAAGTTGGTAGACTACCAAAGAAGAATCTCCGAAAACTTGGAGCACCTTGATCTTCTTCTCAATGGTTGCTCGGAGTCCCATGACACAAGCTTCATACTGTTAGAGTATGCCCAAAGACCAAGCATAAGATGATTGTAAATGACATTTGTTTTACCTTGTTTATTCATAAAGAGGCATTGCCATTATTATTTTCAGTTACAATTCTGCGTGCATAAATAAATTGAATTATAATAAAGTCCTTAGAATAATATAGTTATTCTAAAATGTCCTTAGTCGAGTATTATTGTGAGCATGGACAACAATAATGCATTAAGACTAATATGTAGTTGATTGATGACAAAGTGTTGTCATTGACATGGAGATGTCAAAAGTAATACATAAGTATGTGTTAGAGAATGACATACGAGATTGACCCGCTATGAGCATGTTTCATGGATTATTAAGTGACAGTCATAACATTTCTCATAGTGATAACTACATGTATGATCCTCAGACTTGAGATCATCATTATTTCAACATCGTGAGTGAAATATTTGATACGGTCAAACGCATGTCGTAACTGACTACACTATAAAGACTGATATTGGATATGTCACAATCTATGTAGTGGAATATGGTTGATCAAGATAGGATTTGTCCCTCCTACATAATAAGAGTAATATCGTAGGCCACTTGATTAAGTGAGACTAGAAATGCATGGCCATGCTTGAATATGTTGATATGAGATATCATAGTTATTCGTTTATAATAGTCTACTCAAGATATCAAGAAACATTAGATGGACTATACAAGTGTGACTGTTCCATGACTTGTGTCTAATCTAGATGTAAAGGACAAAAGGATGTAATACATAAATAGAGTTAATCACGAAAAGGTTATGTTGAATCATGATTTCTTGTAACTTAGGTGACAATGACATATTACTAGATGTCACTCATTGTTTGTAATATTAGAAATGTTCTAATATTTACTACTAACATTACATGAACCTACAAGGCCACACCCACAGTTGAATGCGCATATATTAAATGAATTATATATGTACAAATTTGTTGTACACGGATTTAGTTAAATTAATATATATTTGATATATATAATTTAACTATTGGGTAAATATTAAAAGAAATAATTATTGTAATTATGACTCTTTTAATATATAAATAATATAATTTGATTTAAATCAATATATATATATTGAAATCCTAGTTAAGTTGAATTGGGATTATATATATTTAATATATATATTGAAATCCTAATTAAAGTTAAATTGGGATTCTACATATTTAATATATATATTGAAATCCTAATTAAAATTGAATTGGGATTATATATATTTAATATATATATATATTGAAATCCTAATTAAGTTGAATTGGGATTATATATTTAATATATATATTGAAATCCTAATTAAGTTGAATTGGGATTATATATTTAATATATATATATATATATATTGAAATCCTAATTAAGTTGAATTGAGATTATATATATATTTAATATATATATTAAAATCCTAATTAAAGTTAAATTGGGATTATATATATTTAATGTATATATTGAAATCATAATCTGAGTTGAATTAGGATTACAAAGGCTATATAAAGGCATGAGAGATATAGCAGTCATTAATGCTTTTTGAGAAAAACCTTCTAAATAGTTTAGAGAGTTTTTATATGCTTGTTCCCTTCTAAATGGTTTAGAGAGTTTTTATACACTCGTTTCAACTGGGTGAACTACATAGAGATCGGAGCGTTATTATTCCGACTTAAGAACCGACATCGTGGAATCGTGATTGAATATCTATCTCCTCCAAACTCAGAATTCCAGATTTTAAACAGGTAATTCTTCACCCTTATTCACCTCGATTCGTTCCTCGTACATGGATCTCTAGTGGCAATCGCTGGATAATTTTTTCGCTGTGCCATGGGGTGTACTGGCTTGACCCAACACATACTCGGCTATATTGTTGGTGCAGAAGAAATCCAACCTACTGGTGAAAGGGTAGTGGTCATCTTCATGGGAAATTAATACTGCCCCTATTTCATGGCCCAAGACATTCAGCGCCCCGTCAAAATAGAGCCTCCAACCCTCTTTCTCGGTAACAGATTTCCCTTCAGTTACACCATAGATCAAATCTTCGTCTAGAAAATGGAAATCCAACGGTTCATAGTCATCCGAGGCACGACTTGCCAGAAGATCTACCACGACACTTCTTTTTACCGCTTTCTGGTTTACGTAAATGATGTCAAACTCCGACAAGAGCATTTACCAATGGGCCATCTTCCCGGTCAATGTTGGCGCTTCCATTAGAAATTTTAGCGGATCCATCCAGGAAATTAGACAGGTGGTATGATACAACATGTATTGTTGTAACCGTTTAGTGGCCCATACTAAGGCACAACATAACTTCTAAATTGGCGTGTACCTCGTTTCACAATCCGTGAACTTCTTGCTCAAATAGTAGATTGCCCTTTATTTCTTGTCTGAGTCATCATGTTGTCCCAGTACACACCCCATAGAATTTTCAAAGACTGTTAGGTACAGAATCAATGGTCTATCCAGCACTGGTGCTACTAGAATTGGGGGATCAGTCAGATACTTCTTGATCTTTTCTAATGCCTCTTGACAATCTTTATGCCAGACCTCTAGGTTATTCTTTCGGAGCAGTTTGAAGACAGGGTCACACTTATTAGTCAATTGGGATATGAATCGGGAGATATAGTTTAACCTTCGTAAAAAACCTCAGACCTCTTTTTGTGTTCGCGGTGATGGAAGATCTTGAATTACTTTTACCTTGTCGGGGTCGATCTAGATGCCCCTCTAACTTACCAGAAAGCCCTAAAGCTTCCCTGATGTGGCTGTGAATGTGCACTTGGCTGGGTTGAGCTTTAACTGATATTTTCTTAGCCTTCGGAAGAGTTTTCGCAAAGATGTGCTCCTCCTCAGTCTTAGACTTGGCTATCATGTCATTCACGTACACCTCAAATTCCTTATGCATCATGTCATAAAACAAGGTTAACATGGCTCTTTGGTAAGTTGCCCCAGCATTTTTAAATCCAAAGGGCACCACTTTGCAACAAAACGTGCCCCACATGGTCACAAAAGTGATTTTCTCCATGTTTTCGGGTGCATTTTGATCTGGTTGTACTCGAGAAGCCATCAGTGAACGAGAACCAAGCATGCCCCGCAGTGTTGTTCACTAAAGTATCAATATGGGGCAAAGGAAAGTTGTCTTTGGGGCTCGCCTTATTAAGGTCTCTATAATTCATGCACATACGCACCTTCACATCCTTCTTTGGTAGCGGCACGATATTGGCTGCCCATTATGGGTACTTAGAGACTTCTAGAAACCCATTCTCAAACAGTTTCTTCACCTCTTCCTTGATTTTCAGTAACATGTCCGTTCTCATTCTTCGAAACTTTTACTGAACGGGCTTGCATTCTGGCCTAATGGGGAGCTTGTGCGTTACAATATACGTGTTTAGGCATGACATATCCTGGTACGACCATGTGAATACGTCTTTAAATTCTACAAGCAATTACACTAACCCTTGTATGATTTCTAGTGATAGGGTACCCCCGATCTTTACTTCTTTTCTTTCTTCATCAGTCCCCAAGTTTAGGATTTCTAGCTTCTTTTGGTGCGGAAGGATTTGCTTTTCCTCATCAGCCATCATTCTTAACAGCTCTTCAGGAATCTCATCATTTTCTTCCTTTACCTCTGCCAAGTACATGGGTCGTTCGAAGTCTACTTTGGGATTATAATTCCATATTGTTCATACAGTTTATGTTAAAGGGCCTGCACGATTTTAAAAGTGCGTATTGGGAAAGGAAAAGTATAATTTATGATGTAAATAAATTATTAACTAATGAATAGGTGAATGAATAAATAATGAATGAAATGGAATGAATGGGATAAATGCCATGTTTGCCATTTGAGAAAGAAAATGTAGATATATTTCATTACAGATAAACATGACATACTTACCCTTTTTACAAAAGATTTACGTTACTTTCAGGCCAAAGTAACGGAGTGGTTCTAGGCATTACTTTGATTTATCCCTATTGAGTGCTGGCACGACCCTGAAGGTCTAGTTGTTGAGCTCTTTCCCTAGGAGGCACAGGCGAATTCCGGCCAGAAATCGGTTAGGCTTGCTTCCGCTTCCAATCATGTTTACATTCATTTCTTTTAATGCCTCGCTGATCAGCTCTTCTTGGAGGTGCCTTTCACCCTCCTGGTTTGCCTCTTGGATATCCTCTTCCAGATTTCGGATCCTCCCAGATACGAAGATCCCTCTAAAGTTTGAATAGGTTATGGGAGCCCAGGAAATGTCTTCCCCCCTCAACTTGGCTTTCCTCTATTCTTGTCTCTTTTTCCATTATTGTCTTTTCTGTAGAAAATTAGGCTTATAGCCAAGTCTAAAGTGGTCCACCTTGTGAATCACACTAACGGGACGAAGACGCCCTTGTAGATTTCTCCCTAAACCTTTATTCTTTCTCGCTCCTCTTCCCAGGGTTTCGAATACTATCATCTTAGTGCAGTTTGACAACTTGGGGCATGGAACCTTGCTCCCTTCAGCAACAAAAGTGACATTGATAAGTTCCAAGTCTCTGAAGGCACACTCCATCGCTTCTCCGTCATTAGGGATGTACGGTGTATCCAAAGTCACTGAAGCAATGATATCCTCTTCTGCATTCACTATTACCAATTTCCCATCGGTGACAAACTTCAACTTTTGATGGAATGGGATCGGCCGAGTGTATCCAAGGCCTTCTTAACAGGCAATTGTAAGATGGTTGGATGTCCATGACCACGAAGTCGACCACGTATTCAGTGAGACCAATGAGTAGGGGTACTTTTATTTTCTGGACCACGTCTCTTTGAGTCCCGTCGAAGACTCGTACCGTATTATGACATGGTTTCATGTGTGAGCTATCGATTGGTAGTCGTTGTAGTATGGCTAATGGCATAACATTCAATGCAGAGCTATTATCAATCAACACGTCTGGCAGCACATAACCTTTACAATGGGTAGTAATGTTCAGGGCCTTGACGGACCCCGTGCCTTCCCTTAGAATCTCGTCATCACTGAAAGTAATGTGATTGATGTCAGTAATGTGACCGATGATTTGATCTAATCTCCCAATGGAAATATCTTTTGCAACGAATGTCTCGTTTAAAACCTTCAACAATGCCTCTCGATACTTTTCTGAATTCAGTAACAGATCAAGCACTAAAATGCGAGCTGGTTGTTTTTAGAGTTGATCGACGACATTATACTCACTGTGCTTCAGAAATTTCAAAAACTCTTGTGCTTGCGTTTCTGTGATGGGCTCCTTGATCTTTGTAGGTAGGTCTTCTCCAAACAACTTATCGGGTCCTACTCCAGCTTTCTGAGCTTTTTTCTTTGGATCATTCAGGTTTTCTAGAATGTAGCACCGACCACATCTTGTTAGATGCCCCACGTTGCTTGCTTCTTTGCTACTTGGTTGAGCAGGTTCTATTTCCATTGTCATCTTTTCCTCTTGTGCACTGGACGAGCCCAGAATCATGACGCTTGCGGCGTAATTCCACGGGACCATCTTGGTGTCTTTGAAAGAAAAAGACTTTGGGGTAGCAATTATAATTTTGGGAGCCACTTTTGGTTCGTTTGTCTCACCCGTCCTGAGACAGAGGACAAGTGGTCTCTCCGCGTTGTATTTGGTTTCTTGACTCTCTGATGTACATATTTCAAACTCTTTTACCCCTTTCTCTTTCTCAAAAAACTCTATCTCCTTGTTATCCATCATAGCTTGAAGTAAATGGCAAAATTCTTTACAATGTTGAATATCATGATCTCCTAATTGATGGTACTCACAGTACATGCCACATCCTTCTTTGACTAAAATCATCCCCCGATTGATGAGGTGTGCCTTGCATAACTGCTGAAAGACCTATCTCAAGGTGGACTAGACTTCAGACACGCTCTTTTTGGCTTTCCCAGTACACTCATTTTCAATGGAATTTACACTCTGTCCCCTATGGTTCGGTAACGGATTGTTGGCCATGCTGGGCTCTCCTAGCTGTAACACCCTAGTTCGAATCAGATTCTGAATGAACTTTTTGAAAGCTATACAATTCTCGATTGAGTGTCCCGAGACATCAGCATGATACTCGCAGTGTTCCTTAGGGTTATACCAAGCCGGGTACGGTGGGTTATAAGGGATAACGTGGTATGGTCGGACCAAATTGGCCTTGTACAGTTGCGAGTAAAGTTTCTTATAGGTAATTAGCAAAGGTATGAAAGACTTATCATCCCTTTCCTTTTTAGGTCCCTTATCTTCTTTCTTGTTGAAGTTTCTAGAATTTCCTGCTGGGGCCTGTGGCTGGAGATAGTGAAGTTCTTGGTCTTCTTAAAAGCATTGGTGCTATTCATTTCATGATCCTTCTTCTTAATCTGCTTTCGTGAATGATCCCCTTCCATCAATCATTCCGCTCTTGATAGCCGCTTCAATGCATCCGTCAGTTATAACTATTTTTGCAAAGTTACTAATAGGGTTACTGATTAACCGATCATAAAGTGCCCCTTTTAGCGTGTCCACAAACTTAGGGGAGATCTCATGCTCATGAAGTGGTGGTTGGACTTGGGCTGCCACGTCGCACCACCTTTGAGCATATTCACGAAGGGTCTTATTGCGCTTCTGTTCCATGCCTTGTAACAGCAATCGGTTGGGAACCATGTCGGTTATATGCTTATACTGATCAGTAAAAGCTTTCGCCAGATCTCTCTGTGACTTGATTTGAGCTCAAGTCAATTGGTTGTACCACCTTAGAGCAGATCCTACTAAGCTGTCTTGAAAATAGTGAATCAAGAGCTTCTCGTTACTGGTAAAACCGGCCATCTTCCGGTAAAACATCACTATATGAGCATATGAGAAGGTACTTCCGCCAAACTTTTCAAATTCTGGAGCCTTGAACTTGTATAGGATCTCCACATTAGGAACCAAGATGAGTTCCCTAGCACTTAACCCATAGGGGTCATCCTCATCTTCCTTCACTCAGAACTTTTCTTTCAGGTACTTCCGAGTGTCATCTAGCTGCTTAGCGAATTATGTTTTCATTTGGTTCAACTTTTCTAATTCATCAAAATTCAGGATGCCATCCCCGATAATCTCGGGATTCCCGAAGGTCACCCCTAGTTGAGCTTGAGCTGCTGCACCAGCATGAGAAGCAGATGCACCTTGTGTAGGATTTGACGAAGAATCGATAAGCAAATGATTCTTGACGATTTGGGCATAAAGGTGATCCTCCGAGTTTTGGACAGGGCTCTCGACGGTACCCTTATTTCTTGACTCTTACCTCAGTTAAGCTTGCAATAGATGAGATATCTCCCTCATCATGTCTTACTGGGACTTGAGGATGGTTTCCCTTAATTCCTGTTGGGTTCATTCCATTTGACTACGTAGATCAACTTCCAGCTTCGCAAAACCTTCCTCCATTTGCTTTGTTCGTATAAAGGTATGATATGGATGTAGAATGATGGTAATTTTAAAGAACCAAAATACAATCCATTTTTTGTTTCTGAAACAGAAAACTTTTTAGTCAATTATTTGTTAACAAGACAAAGAATGCAAATAAATGAATTATGCATAAATGTAATGAGCAACACTGAGTCTGGAAAATATTATCATTAAACGACTTTCAATAATAGAAACATAGTCTTGGAACAATAACCAAAAAAAGCCAACTAAACATATGACTTCAAGGTGGTATCGAAGTCGATGATCTCTCTCAAAATCCAAATAATCATCTCTTCTTCTTCAGAGTCATCGTCGACACAATCATGAAGTTCAGTAGCGTCTTCTGCTAAGAGCTGTATCTTCTGGGTGATTCCTTGCATCTGAACCATCCATTGCGTTAACTCATGTTCTTGTCTCCAAATGGTGTAGGCAGCGAACTGTAGTTACTCCAAACTCGGCATCGGGCGTACTTGAATTGCTTCCCTAAAGCTTGCCACATGATATTTGAGCTGTTGAACCTCGGTTTCCAATTCTTCAATGCGAGCCTCTAATGCCTGGTTCTCCGTCTTGTTTTCCTTTAACTTGCTAGTCGAACCTTTGTGCTTGAAGAGAGACTTCTCCAGACACTTAACCTGATCTTTCAAGGCTTCATTTTGGCAGCATTCTTTCTCGAGCTGCCTAGAGTGAGAAGTGTGCAAGTCCTTCATTTCTTGGGTTAAAGTGAGCACCTGGTCCCTGTTCTCACAATACATCCTTTTATAATTCTCGGCTCTCTCTTTCTCCTCCATAAGTCGGAGCTCTATCCCTTTGCTTGATCCACCTTCTACAACTCTCTTGTTTTTTCTTAGCCTCTTGAGTTTCTGGATCTCTTCATTTTCTAACTTGAGCTCAAGTTCCAATTCATCTTTCCTCTTTTGCAGACCTTTAACCATTCCTTCAAACTGCATCTTTTCCAACTCAAAGTCAAATTTCTTCTGGCGAGCTTTCTCCTCATACTTGAGATATCTTTCCTGCTCCTCATTAAGTTGTTTTCTCATCAACTCGGCTTCGGTAGGAAGTGTGGCCAACCTCTCTTCCATTATCCTTTTCCTATCGGGGTTCAACTGGGGAATGTTGTCATTCACGCAGCTGAATCTCCATGTCTCGTACTCGGGAGTGGTCATGTGGGTAGCACTCATGACTCTTACCCGTCTCACATTGTTCCAGGCCGAAGAAACATCGTACACCACTGCCTTGTAGCCCTTTTCCTTCTCATAATTCACATTGAACTCATTCAAGCCATTGGTAGCCGGAACAAATTACTTCGAGCCATACTGTCTCAAAACCAAGAGAGGAGCATAAGCAGTGTGCCCCTGAAGTCCAAGTAATGGCATCCAAGAGTGTATCTGCACCTGTAGAGGATACTCCTTGCAGAAAGCCACGGAGCCCTCCAAACTATATCTTCCTCTTTCGGATTGCTAAGAACATCTATCCAAACTTCCTCAGATCTTCTAGTGGGCCAATCTTCCTTTCGAAGAAATTCTTCTAAAGGTGAGAAACTACCATTGTAGAGAGGCTTCAAGAAATTAACATATGACCACAAGTGACTGTAGAACCAGACTGTCAAAAGCTGTGAGCAACCATGGAAACGACCCCCACCATGCTCCTAGCAAAACCTCAGAGATCGAAAAGTTTCGGCTAAAATCACAGGCACTGGATTGGTCCCGCCACCCAGACGGTCAAACAGGTCTAACACTACTGGATCAATTAGCCTTCGTGCTCGAGGGAAAATGACTAACCCATAAATTAACAATGCGAAGAGATCCCGATGAACTCGGCCTACCGGATGTACAGAAGCCAAGGCTAAAATCCCATCCCATCTGAGATACTCCTTACCATTCCAAGTAATGACCTGATGCTCGACCCAGAATTCCAACATGTCTGAGAATCTCTTGAGCTTGCCCCGAAAGGCTTTGTTCTTACTAGGCTTCAAGTATACCCGAGTTTCGTCAATCTTCTCACAGTTTAAAATGTCTTGATATTATTCAATCGTAGGATTCAAGTCGAAGTTACCGATCGTAAAAAAATTGTAGGCAGGATTCTAGAACCTCACCAAGGCTTGTAGCAGTGTCTGATCCACCAGAACATCTAGCAAATATTCAATGTCACCATATTCCCTTTTGAAAATACACCTTGTTTCCAAGTCCCAACTATTCCACATTGTCTTCAGCCTAGAAGTATCATTGTATTCTATATTCATGAATGTCTCTGCTGCCAACATTGACCTAAACCCGGCAGGAACATTGTTTCCCTCATGCAACTATTCCCCTTCGGACCATATCTGTACGTCGAAGTTCTTTTCATCATTGCTGCGATCTAGGTCTCCCATCAATCTAGCCTTTAATTTCAGACTATTTCCAACTCAATGTGCTCTTTATGATATGACGATAATATGCAAAACAAAATAACAACAATGAAAAGAAAGAAAAGAAAAGAGTTAGTCGTGAGATAAAAACACGAAAGTAAGAAAAGATAAACGCAAACAATTTACATAAAGAGAGAAACCTAACTGCATGAGTTCTAGTTCTCTAAGGTTATCCGCATGGCTCTAATAGGGGTGGGCCTCTTAAATTCTCACATATAGGTTTGGTTCTAATTAAGGGTACCTGAACCTGTCTTGTTGCCTACTAAGGCAACAAGAGCCAAATTCTGGCCCATTATAAGCTTGCGAATTGGTTTCGATTCGAGGGAAAGCACGACCTGATGACGTGGAGGGCTGCTCACGTGTCAAAAGGCATGGATTCTAGAAGTGAATTACCGACTCGTGGAGGGCTACTCACGTGGGTATGTGGCGTTTCACTCCCACTTAAAGGAAGAAGCTCGGGTATAAAGCTTAATGATATGATGTAATACATGTCGGTGACTCCTTAGAAATTAAATGAAAAATTAATTCAAGGACCACCAATTATCAAAGCCCATAAAATCTCGATCACATTTTCAAAGAAGAATCTTCTTGGTTAAAATCAATTAAAATCACAATAACTTTCATTATTTAAAAGCAACAATTTTTCCTTTGGCCTAACTATCTTTTGTTTTTTTAAAAAAATAAAAACCTCCCCAGCGGAGTCGCCAAGCTGTAGCGACCTTTTTCTTCCCCTTTTGAAAAAAAAGAAATTTTGTGGTGTTAAGGGCATTTGTTTAGAAAAGAAGTCGGCTACTAATTATCCCCTAAATTATTAATGAAAATCCTTTGGGAGATTGGGAATTTCTTTTGAAAACTCGAGTTTTACATTGTGTGTAAGTGGATTGCACTTGCACTGCATTAAGCAAAGGAATATTAGCCTCTAAACTTTTAAAATATTTTAATTCAGTCCACAAAGTATAAATATTTGTCAAATAAATATGTTTTTCAGCTCAATCGTCAATTTGATCATTAAATGTCAGTTTGGATATTACTTAGAACATGTTTAGAATACATTAGTCAAATTGTAAACATGTGTGTATATACTATGAAGATAATTTGAATTAACATGCTAAAGAAAACAAACAATATCAATAAAATCTAATAGTTTTTTTTTCCTTTTTGCACAACAGATAACTAACTGTCCATGTAGTGGGTACACATTTTTTAAAATATATTCTAGGTTTAATTTGAGCTAGCATTTAACGCCCAAACTAGTGATTAGTTTAAGAAAATGACCTAATTATTATGATATTAATACTTTGATGATTCAATTAGAACGTTTAAGCTATAATTTGAGGATATACATTGCGATCAACCTTATTTATATATCAATATATACAATTGAAATAAATTAAAAAATAAATGATTTTTTTGGTTGACCTCCCGATTTTCAAGGCTTTGCTTGACTAATCCGGATCGACCCCTATCTCATAAGTCACACATGATTTTGGTGGGTAAATCTCATAGTAGATTTTTTTGCATACACAAGACCTTAAACTCGAGACTTAAATAAGTGATATTAAGATGATTGTCACTTGTACCAATCCTCGTTGGTAATTATTTTTAATATATATATATTAAAAGGGAGTTGGCCATAAATGGTTGAGTACTAGAGATAAGAAAACAACAAAGACATGGGAGAGGTTGAGGTTGAAAGCTCGAAAAAGGGTTGATGAACTTCAACTGCAGTAATGGTGAGTTTGGTTAGATATATGATAATACAGGAATCTTTTTTCTTTTGTTGTTGGATCTAATGAGAGCAAAATCGGCTCAACTTTATTCATCCATTTTCGAAGGACCAGCTGCAAAGCCACGCAACAACAGCACACACTCAAAACCAAGGACAGCAAAGTCAAAACTCGATTTGAAACCTAACTATAAAACATGCTCACTCATGGTCATAGCTAAAGCACACAATAATAGTAAATGATAATGGGAAATGACTTTGTGGGCACATATTTTTTCTGGCAGTACAAAGTTGATTGAGATTTGAGAGTTAAAGACCAAACTGGCCATATGTGTCTTAGTGGAGAAGATAACAGAGATGATAAAGAGATAAACCAAAAAATGATGATAGGACAAGCTCACATGAGTCGAACCAGATCATTCATGGGCCCCTACGTAGGAGTATTTTTTTACCTCCCCATTCTTCATCTTTCTCTCTGATCTTTAAGAACCCAGAACGAAAAAAAGTTATAAATTTTGGCAGAGAAAGAAGAAGCATCGATGGAGGCAGAAAAAACCCGGGATTAAACCCAGATTTCCTGCTTCAGTTGTGTCTTTGCTTTCTCTTCAAGCTAAATGCTAGGTCAACCACGAGAAATAACCTTATCTTTCTTGATTCTTCTTCCATGGCCTTAATTTGTCTTGTTTAGGGTTTTTATTTTTTGGGGGGTCAAAGAAGAAGGCACCGACCGACCCTGGTCGATTTTGTCGTGAGACCATCGGCCGTGAAAGATACTTCCGACTTCCAAGGAAACTTTATTTTACAGGTCAGGTCTTTTTTCAGTTTAATTTCACCGGTAGAAACAGATAGATTTTAGCTGTTGTCTTGAATTTAGACTCTAGACCCAGATTTTCTTTTCTTTTCCCTTTGATTTTCCCATCAATCTAATGGTTGGATTTCCATCTCAGAGTGATAAACAAGGTCAAATTTTTGGTGGGTGATCAGATTCTCAGAATGAACTTTATGAAAGAAGATAGAGGGTATTATAATGGGGAACATGAGGAAAACGCTGTTGAAGAGATGAGAGAAACGGCGAGCAACTTCCTGTTTCCTTCTTCCTCTTCTTCTGCTACTTCGAAGTACGAAGATTATGTTCCTCGGCAACACCGGAACCTGTGGTCGGGAACCTTGGATTCTCGAGAAGATTACAGAACTCAAGAGCCTGCTATCGATCTCGACAAGAAACTAGGGCTGGTGGACTTGTCACTCGGCAACAATAATGAATATCCATCAAATGTTGGAAGCTGTATAGGCGGAGATAGTAGTAGGTCTACGGAGAAAGAACACATGTTCGACAAAGTCGTCACACCGAGCGATGTAGGCAAGCTCAACCGCCTCGTTATACCGAAGCAGCATGCTGAGAAGTACTTCCCTCTCAACGGTTCATCGAACGAGAAAGGGCTGATATTGAATTTCGAGGATCCGATCGGCAAGTCGTGGCGGTTCCGGTACTCGTATTGGAATAGTAGCCAGAGTTATGTGATGACCAAAGGGTGGAGCCGTTTTGTCAAGGAAAAAAAGCTCAATGCGGGCGATACCGTGTCATTCCATAGGGGTGTCGGGGAGGCGGGGAAAGACCGGTTATACATCGATTGGAAGCGCAGGCCTAATGCTCCCGATCCAGCAACACTCGCACACATGCAGCTCCAAAGTCGGTTCAGCTTTCCGCAGTCAGTACGGTGGGGTAGTCTCTACTCGATGCCGCAAACCATGTGCGTGTCTCGAAGCTACGAGCCTTTGCATCGGTTGAACTACAGCATATATCCTTATAGTCATCGCCATCATCAACAACAACAGCGTCAGGCAACTACATACGGCAATGTGGGGCAGTATTATCCAAGGTCATCATCCGGGTCACATCATCAAACTGGAGAAGCATTTCAAGGAGAGCCAATGGTGATTGATTCAGTGCCAGTTGTTCAGGGTACTAAAACAGTAGCAAAAAGGCTAAGGTTGTTTGGTGTGAACATGGAGTGTCCCAGTACTACTGCACAAGATGAATCTTCCTCGAGTTTTCCTCACGGCACAATAGGTTCAGATGAATCTCCTCATTTCTCTTTCTCCAATAATAATAACAATTCCTCACCGTCTGAATATTCAAAGAAAGGGAAATCTTCCTTGTCCATTGATTTGGATCTCTGATCACGAAAAGAAAAAATACAGTGAAGTGTTCCATTTCCTCTTCTTTTTGTTAACGACATGCACTGAATGATATTGAAGATAAGTTCTTACTTCTTAGCAATCCTTTTTTTTTCTTTTAAAGAAAACCATTTCTCCTACATATTGTTTTAAGTACATGTTTGGGATCTATGAAAGCTTAAAGCTAAAAGAAGTTGCAACAAAATCGATAATCGTGTATAATACACATACAATTATGTATGTTCCTATCTTCTCTAGTTGTCTTACCATCTGTACATTCTCTTCCCCCTCCATCTCCCCGACTGACAGCATTTACTTTTCCTCTGGTGCATGGATAGCTGCTATGTGTGTATATGTATAATATATATAGAGTCTAAAAGAAGGCCTTTCATTACTTCTTTTTCTCACTCTATCGTGTCTCTATGTTAATTTAGTAGTATATTAACTATTATATGTATGTATGTATTATGTATGTACGAATATCCTTGCCTACTGAACAACAAAGCTGCAGGCTAACAGGAAATGCACAGAAAAGTTGGCGTACTATAAAGAGGTACTGTCAGTACTAGTGTTGTTATTGTTAATTTGAGAATTTTCCAACTCATTATAACTTGTTAGTATTATTTTCAGTTAAATTTTCCTTTACCACTTGATAATTGGAATCTCCTTCTTTACAGCCATGATCTTATCTGGAGTGGACTGCTACACACAAAAAAACTGAGGGCCGTGATTCCCCTACTGGTAGGTCTCTCTACTAAGAACTCAGATAACTTTGTTTGCAATCATTTTGAAGTTTATGTTGCATCAAATATTGATAATAAACACCATTGCTACATAAAATATAGCTTCCAAATTGAATTGAAACAAGATCTTTATTTCTTGGTGTAAATATATGCATGCTGACTTGGTATCTATAAATATGTATTTGTTGTTCAAATTATAGATCAATTATTTTTCACTACTGTTAACTGAAAGATACGGCTCTTCCAAATTGACTAAAACAGTAGTGATGCATCAGAATGCAGTGAATTCACACTTGTTCCCTTGTTCCTTACCTGGTTGATACTGAATTGCATTAATTTGAATAATATATATACATATAATATAACACATAGTTATATATAAAACTATCTTGTCTTGATAAGTAGTTTGATGACTGATTTTCCGAGTGTATGTATATATAGCTTTCAAGGCATATGGTTGACCTATTCATGTACTTGTCTTGTTCTGATTTTTGTTGAGATTCCCGAATCATGCATTTTCAGCCATGGACAATTCGTTTTTGCACATAATTCTATATTTCTGGGATTGGACATCTGCATCTAGTAAAGATATATATGTTAGAATACTCTTACACCATATAAAACTTTTAAGTTTTACATTTTTTTAGACCGTTAAATAAAATAAATAGATGATTTAGATTAACCGTAGGAAATGTGAAGATTTTTATAAGAAAAAAGAAAGGAATAATCGGATTTATTCATTTATTCTCATCTTACAATCCAAAAAGAATATAAAATCAAATGAGTTTTACATAGTATAAATGGATATAAAATTTATAGATTTGACCATATTGTCTGTTGTCATGCAGTACAAAAGTGAAAAGAAAGATACTTTTACAACAACGTACTACTATGATAGTAGGTGTAATATTTTTTTTCATGATATTTAACTGAATGCTACAACTTGCAGTAGTTTTAGATATTGATGGTGGCAATATGGATCTATATGCATGTCTCACCTAATATTGCAACTTTCTCAATATATATATATATGGGATAAGTCTGTTTACACTGTGTAAGAATTTTTAAATTTTACACGTTTTTTAAATTATTGGACGGTGTAAAATGAATGACTGATATTAAAAGTAGGATATGCGAAGATTATCACTTGGAAAAAAATAAGAAATTAATCTTAGCCATTCATTTCACCCATCTAACGATTTAAAAAGCGTGTAAAACTCGAGTTTTACATTGTGTGTAAGTGGATTGCACTTGCACTGCATTAAGCAAAGGAATATAAGTTGGTAATGATTCTATGGCCGAGACTCGTTTGTGCAAGGATTGTCAAACTACGCCCGCGATGAGGGGAAGGAAAGAATTTATTTCAGATCGATTACAGTAAAGATATCACATGCTATATGCAGTTTAATCTTGTGTTTAGGAACTTGATATTTTGGATGAACAATTTAGGAGCCATACAATAGAAGTATTCTAGGGCAGGAGAAAGATCAGACAGAGGTAAAAGGAATCCAAACAGGAAAAAATAATGGGAATCATGCATTGGTTTATTTTATATATATATTCAACTTGAAATCATGTGAGCCTATGATTCCGGGTAGGCTCAACCAAGCCATTCTATATACGTGTTTGCTGCTAGTTCCGATGACACAGGCACCGGTAAACGGTAAACCCCGCCGTCGATTATCTAAATATTGAAATGGAAAATATACAATATATATCATGGATCTATAAGCATCAAGGATACCAAAATAATATTGCAGAAACAATGCTGGGATACCCCATTTTGTCCCAGATTATACTCCTGCAAGTAGATTAATTGTGCAGCTTTTCCATGGTATATATATATATATATTATTCTAACGAAGATTAAAGCCATAGATGTTGGAAAAGATTTTACATAAAGATTAAAGCAAAGGGTATTATTATGTTTAATTTTAATAATAGTAGGCCAAGATGGGTGGAATTATTGTTTAAAAAGGATTTCATTAATTTCAATCACAAGATTCCTCGCTACACCTATAAATGGATATATACATAGGCTAGGTCTTATAGAGGCATAATGGATGATGTTAAAGAAGCCACATGTCAAGGTACGGTGAAAGATGCAGAGAAAATATCTTAACTCAAACTCGAGCTCCAATCTTGTGAATAAAAAAAATAATACAAGAAAAGTCTATTTTCGGTCCGATTCTTACTTCATAGTTTCATTCCTGGTTACACTGTCAAGGTTATTTTTGCCTTCAATCTTATTTCCTTTTTCGGCAGCTTGTACAGATTTTTGGTGAGAGTTGATTATTTTGAGGCAGTTGCAGGAGGCGTGAACTGTCCAAACTCTCTTTTGAGTGTTGTATATATGAATATGAGACATAGAGCTGTAGGAATAGGGTGGTAGGGTGGGAAATGTTGCATGGACCACGTCGTTGATGTGCAGTTAATGCCCCGCCAGTATCGAAGTTTTGATAGAATGGAAGATACGCAAGAAGATGACATTTCAAAGCTTTTTGTCACTGTTTATGTACATCTATACAATTTGATTTCTTCGAAGGATTCATCAGAAGAAATAAAATAAATATTGCTGAAAGTTAAATTTCAAAATCCATTGCAGTTCGGTCCATTGCCAATGTCATATCCATGCGAGAGTTAGAAGTTAACCTAGGGTATACCTCAGATTTTATGTTAGAATGTGTAAATTTTTATATTTAATAAGACTATAAAAATTTAAAACTTTTAAAAGTATAAAATTATATCATCAATATAAAATAAAAAATTTAAAATACACGAGAATTTAAATTTTTTATAAACGAAACTACTTTTACATGGGCGCAAAGAGCAAAGATAATTTGTTTGCTTTTAGCAGGTTATAAATTAAAGAAGATTTTGATGATAAGACAATTAATACAACCGGTTGGTCTAGTGAATGAGACGCTAGGTACTTAAGCAAGGTTAGGGGTTAAAATTTTTGCATTGTGAACGGAAAAAATTGAGTTAAGAAGGTTGCTTCATAATGAACCTTTTGTAAAATTTGATTTAAATTTTTTCAATTAACGAGTTGAATACCGGGGTTATATCAAAAAATCAATAATAAATGTACATTGTTTAAGTTGCGGATTTAACTTTTACACTCTAATTTGATAAATTTTAATCTTTATACATTTTGAATTTTTAAATTGAAGTCCTAACTCAAATAATACATAAACAATGCGACTAAATTATATAGATTTAAAATGGCTAAATTGAAAAATATGAATTAAATCTACAAATTGTACTTAAACAAGAACTACTAGCAGAATATGATTTCACGGATTTCAACGTTAGAACCGAAATTTTAGAAAATAAAAATATTGAAAAATAACCGACTTAACTCACGACTCAAAGCATAGCACAATGACTAACAAAAGAATTTGAATAGGGGTGGAAATTGAGCAGGGCAAAAACGGTTTTACATTTTCTACTTAGTTTTAAATATTTGCGTAGACAGTTCTAAGAAATTTCTATTATGTGCTTTAAAAAAGTTTTTATTCCTGTTTTCATATTCATCATATTCTCACGGAGTTTGAGAAATTCCCGAACCTAAAAAAGTTAAACAAAATTTATCGACCAAAATATATAATCAATTTTAATTTACAAGTCATATATTTAATACATTTAAAAATATTTAATTTTAATATATTAAAACAATACTCAACATTAAATCTCCAAAATCACAAATATAAATGATAATTTTAGTTTTACAAACAATAAATAAAGTATTTAAAAACTATAATAACAACTTAACATTTAACGATTTTTTGTAGCTAAATCAGTCTAGCATGTGGTACTTAATGATGCTCTTATATTCTTGTTTTGATTCTTCTTGTCATCAATTTATAATATGAAAAGTAAATATCATATACATCAAATAATATGAAAGGTAAATATCGTAATTTTATATGCATTGATACTAAGCATAAACTAAAAGGCTAAATTATTAGAAAAGTCACCTAAATTTAATAATGTTTAAACAAAATGCACATATATTTCGATGGATTGAAATATTGTAATAAGATAGATTATACAACTAAATGAAAGTTAAGTATATAGATATGTATATATTTAAAATTTTGTAAAATATCAGAGATCCTTGCTGACATTTTTCGAGAATCCCTATTGTTATTTATACGTTTACGGTTTAATTATTCGCACGGTTCAAATATAACAATCATCGTCTTTATCCCTATTAAATTTCAGTGATAAATTTTTTTATCATTTTCGTCTTAATAAGTGAGTATTTCGATTAATCCCATCTTCGTCAATTCAAATCCCCATAATTTTTAGACATTCCCCCTCAATACCCACCCAAAATCTGACCCTCATAAATATCAGTGATAAAGAAATACGTTTTCTTCTTTGTTTAACATTGGGAAATATATAGGCCCGTGACGAATGTAAGCCTGCCCAAAAATATTGGACCTTTCCAAGAAAAAGTTATCCAAACAATTTAACGGGTCAGATCCCGAGTCCGTTCAACCCGATCATTTCCTGAAGAATCAAAATTTCAGTTTCCGTTTTCTTCTGATCAAGTTCCACTCTGCAAATCTGCAGTTTAATAAGTCCAGCCTTTTTCACCATCAAATCTATTGCTGTGGACAAAACCAAAGCCTTTCTCGTTCGTGTTAATGGAATACCGGTGTGTCCAGTGCGAGTTTCGGATCAAAACCCTATTCGTTCAATACTCTCCGGGAAACATTCGATTGATGAAATGTGTAAGCTTTAGTTTCGTTCCTTATTTCTGAAAATCAGTTTTTTCTTCTACATTTACGTATTAACTTGTGCATTTGTTCATAGGTGAACTGTAAAGCAGTTGCTGATGAGTATATTGAATGTGAGCTCATGGTAAACCCCTTGAATCTAATCAATACCCTTTTATTTCTTTGTTAGTTTATTGGAGTAATTTTTACTAAAATTAAAAGAAAATTGGGTTAATGATTTTTTTTTCAATGTGTGTAGATTGTTTTGATTGATTTAATCTTGCACAAGCCAAAAGCTTACAGACATGTACTTTTCAATGTCCTCAACAATGAAAGTACCCATTTTCAGGTATAATTGAATTGTTTGGTTTTACACTGTTATTATTGAAACTTAAATTTTGGTCTTTGTTTAATTATCTGGACATGCTGACTCTTACACGAAATTGTGTTTTTCGGAAACTTTGCAGGGTATATTGTGGAAGTTATTAGTTGGTTTTCTTGTGCTAGATGCATGTATCCATATAGAATGAAAAATATACTTGATAGATATAATTTAATTAACTACAACACGGTTCAGTAATTCTTAGAGGTTTTTTTATGATAAATTTGGTTCCTTAGCGCTCTAAGACAGAAGTTTGCTTGTCAAAAAGCCTGAGGAAGAATGGGGCACGTCCATGAGCTTTTCTTCTTTTTTTTGGATATATCGTAAGGTTTGTTCATCTTATGGAAGTGCCAAAAAATTTCAGGTTCTAGATTTCTAATGTTTGGCCTGTAGATAATTTCTGATAAATGTCTTTGCTAATGCAAATTGTAGATGTTGGTGGATGTATTTCTGGGAAACTATATGTTTCTATGTTCTTTTTTTCTTGCAATCAGGAGCTTGCTTAAGACATCAGCTTGGTTCTCCAGGTACATATTTGCATTTTTTTAGTGGGCTGCTATGAGACCAGGTACTCATTTCAGTATTTATGCGTATGGTTGTCATGGATTAACTATTTATTGTGTGGATCACTGTTTTGTTCTAAACTTCACAGGTTCAGAGATCTGCTGCTTGCAATTCTAATTTCAAGTTACTTCAAGATTCTTCTCACTGCCATGATGGTTTGCTTTCTAATGCCACTTGGCCTGCTGACTAGAATAGCATCTTATTTCGAGAAAACACAGCACTGGTCTATCTTTATGCTTGTATTCAATGATCATACATCTAACTCCAGTTTACTTTCTGCAGGTCTGGGAGTTTCCACCTGCAGTGATTTACATCATTGATTTATTTGTTTTTTCATCTAATACAGTGGCACTAAAAGGTCAGATAATCTATACTTTGCAGTTTTTCACATGATAGATAATCAATATTCGTGTTTCTAATCATTCTTCATAGTTGTGATTGCTGTTTCCTGATTACTGTGTCCACTGCACGAGCCTTGAATGTGGTCAAGTAGGGCTTTTGCTTTCCTTGGGATTGTAGGTTAATATTCCCCTGGTTGAACTTGGAATTTAGATGGTATTTAGTAATTGTCATAACTGACCCTAGCTGAAGGGATGGGGAGGGGAATGGATGAGGATATTGTGAATGAGATTAAAGATTCTATCCAATTGTGTTGTATATCATGTTTCTGTTAGGATCTCAGTGGCCCTTTGGTATCTGAGATCTCAAATATTTTCCTGAATTAGTTATTTTCTGCTTGAACTTTAACAAACTCATTGCATTTGTCAGAAACTGATGAACTGTTTCTTTCTTGTGAACTAGTGATAACCAAGTCAACTATGAATCGATGTATAGGGGCCTGCTTCGTCGCGCATGCTGTAAAATTTTGTATAACACAGGTTTTTAGTTAAGACATTGAGATAGTTTGAATATTTATTTGAATGTTCACACAATATTCAAACTAAAACTAGCTTTTGTTCGTTCAATTTTCTGTTATATGTATTCTCAATTATCTATAAATGCACCCATACTACACACTTATTCGTATTCTCCTTCATACCTTGTCCTCCTGTACTTATATAGCATACATACCCTGATACACTAAGCTCATGTTGATATCCCTAATTTCCCATTTCAAGGCAAGGCAAGGCAGAGGACTAGACAATAAGAGCCCCTCAAACCCTTTCAGGTGAGATCCATTTGATCAGGTGGATGACCGGTGCGGCGGTGCCTAGCACACACTTTTTTTTGCAAGGCTATAGGCATAATAATAATAAAAAAACGCTTGACTGAAGTTCTTTTTAATTTCTTTTATTTTTCGTTAGAGATACCTTTACTAGTAAGAAGTGGATGGTATCAAACTCTGCACTTCTCAATATTTGATGTGTGTGTGTGTGTGTGTGTGTGTGTGTAGAGAGAGAGAGACTATAAGGAAATCACGCATATTGATATTTACTGATAAAAAGATGGCATGTTTTGTAGATAGACTAGACTAAGACCGCACAATAGCCATACACACACACAGACTTCTTATAACCCTCATACATATTGCAATTCACTTCACAGTCGCACAGGCCAACTCCTTTTTTGTGCACTGTGCCTAAGGCAATATAAGGGTTCTAAGACATCACATCAGTTTAAATTAGGCAGCACCTTTCCTTCACTCTGGCTGATTTTCTTGAATAATAAAATCAACTACTTATCCACACACCCACACACACATATAGAAAGGGTTCTCGCTTCTAGAGTGCGCCATGCCTAAATTCTATGCAACGCTTCTATCTTATTTGAAGGTTGTTTTATTGTAAGCATCAGCTTGTCCCTCCATTGGGTATGGATCATCCAGTGCGATCATGGAGGATAAGTTGAACCTCTGCTTCGTAGTAATTAAGTTGTGTTGCTTGCTTTCGAAGAGTTGAGGATAAGCTCCAACTTCATCAGTAGTGAAGACAGTTGAATTCCAAAAGTCATCATCTTGTTCATTGGTGCTAAACTGACTATTATGAACCTCGGCTGAGTTTTTAGGTGCTTCTGGCACAGGTAATAATAATTCAGCAATGAATGTTATCCATTGTGGAAAAACTCTATCAAAATCTGATCCTTCCTGAATCATAAAAAGAGGAAACAAGAAAAAAAATCACCACAGCTTAGTTATTGCTCCATTGATTGAAAATTTTCTCACAAGGTTTACCGTTGGAATGGAGTCCACTGGAACATGATTTTTGAAAGCCAAGCTAGAACCCTCTTCAGCAAATAAAGCATTCTGTTGATTGCAATCCCCATTTGATTTGGCTGGATCATTAGCAACGAGAAGGGAGCTCAATGATGAATTATCCTGTTCACTGCTCCCAACTTGATTCATGGGTGCTTTTAGCTTCTGGTTTTGGTTCTGAATCATAAACCAGATTTGGTTTTAGATACCCTTTTCACAAGTTCATCAGCCACATGGGAAAAAATCATAAGAGTAATAAAAAGAAATCCCCAATCTTACTTTTTGAATATCAGTATTGACAGTACACATTTGAGAGTCAGAATATAGCTTGGAGTCTTCTTTCTCGTAAGGAAAGGTTGGTTCATTGATGTAGGATTCGTCATTCTTAATAAGTGAATCCACAAATTCATCGATAGTCTGTTCATCGGTGACTAATTCAGATTGGATTCCACTGTTTTCGGTGAATGCTGCGGGCTCTGTTAATGGCTCTTTCGAGTTTAACTGACCCTGAAACATAGACAAATAGGACACAACCTTTTGATATTGTTCATCATCAACAACATAAGGAAAATTAATTTAAAGATGTTTGGTATTTGGATTCAGGCTTCTAACCTCTGGAATTGCACTGTTTGTATACTGGTTTTCTAAGTTAGCAGGCAAACATAGATTTGATTCCCCTTCCTCAACTCTTGAAACATCTACCTTCCCCTTTTTTTTCTTCAGTTTACAAAGAGTTAAACTTTTCTGCACAAAATTAAATGAAAAAGAAAATCCATCATACTAACAGATGCAGGGAAATCAGAAACAATATATGCCTTGTAATCTTAAGGAAAAAGTTCCATGGAAACCAATATATATATGCTGCATCTTCAAAGGAAACATAGACATTAAAAGTATTTAAAAAATGGATCCATTCATATAGAACATACTTGGTTTGGAAGATTAAGAGTGAGTTCAAGCCATGAATGACCCATGGGGTCTTATTTTCTTTTTTGTTATCATCACGAACACGACCTTTGTAGAAAACCAAGGTCTGTCTGGTTCCGGTGATCTTTTTTCCGTCGCATGTTGTCACTAATTCACGGGGTTTCCCCGTCGGTTTCCAGTAACCTTTCTTGGTTACCCTGTTTTTCCGTTTACTGTTGCGGTACTTGTACCTTGGTGAGCAAAAGAAATACCAAACGTTGTCACCTGACTGTAACTCCGACCGCCCTGCAAAGGAAAAGAAGAAGAAAAAAAAAACTTACACAGTGGACATCCCAAAAACTAGGACATGCAACAAGTAGCTTTACCAGGCAATTCTCCAGGTTCGAATTTGCAGATGTCATTGAACTGGGTTATGACCGGAACGAGTGAATCATCAACTTGGACAAACGAATCACAGCCGAGTACTTGTTTTTCCCACAGAAATTCCATGGCTTCTGCATCCGTTGGGTGGAATCTAAATCCCTTAACTTGGTTCATTTTCATCCAAAGTAGCTCAGCTAGAATGAAGAAACAATAGAAAAGAAAATTGAAAGCCAAAGTTTGATATTTGGTGAAAATACTCTGGCCCCGCAGCTTGAACTGGAGATACGGCGGGAAGCATATATAGCCGTCATTGATAAAAATAACTATTGACAGGAGTGTTATTTTTACTTCTTCATTGTGTTGTTTAACCAATCGTGTTTAAGCTGAAATCGAATAACCAAATATCTTGATCGCTTAGTATCTAAGTTTGAAGAAAAAGGGGAAGAATGTAAGAATACCCTGTATTGCAAGTTTTTTGCTTCTGGGAAAAGGCAGCATCCCTAGCCCCACTTAAACCGCGTCAATGAATTCTAGTCAGTTAAAAAAGATAGAAAAGGAGAGGTGAATGAAAATGATATTTGAAGCTCTGAAAAAGTAGTCTGTTATTTGGAAATTGCGGTCACTAGCTATAGCGCTTAGATGTTGCTCTTCGTTGATGCTAGATTGATTGTGAAAAGCACTCGGTATTTTTTGAGGACAAAAAATTCTATGTTCTCTTTTCTGTTTTTTTTTTTTATGTTACAATATTAAAAAATATTAAAAATTAAATTATAAGCTTTTACCTTAAATTTTAAATCTTAAACCTTTCTCCTAACACTCTAAAAATTACATTTTATCCTAAATTTTTTAAATTTTAACTTTAAACCCTAAATCTATTTTTTAATACGATTACGTAAATAGAGGCACTTGCGGATATCTATTTATTTTTTTGATCTTCAGATATTTCATTACTAAGTCCAATCATCAAACATTTGCCCATAACTCACTTTCTCCCCACTAACTAAGTACTATACGACCGATGCCTTTATTCCACCGATTATAATTAAGTTATTGTTCTTTGTTTTAACTTTTGGAAATGAGTTGTAAATCAAATTTTAGATCGGTTGACGTTTTTTTCAAAATATTATGGAATTAAATATATATAAATACATTTTTATTTAAGAGCTTAAAATTTATTATTTAGGGTTAAACTTTTTTCTTGTACCGGTTGTCCGTTAGTTATATTTCTTTATTTTTGTCTTATTCTTTTTATTTATGTTTGTTCTCAATAAAAAATTATTTATCTTAAATTCATGTTTTTCGTATGTTTTATTATATATTGTTTCGTTTGTCGTTGTGGGCCTTGTAGCATGATTTTTCTATACTTTATGACATTTTTCATTTATTTCATAATATAATTCTCACTTATTTTTGTGATATTTTAACATTTGTATAATGATCATCACGATGCACGACTTTATTTAGAGAAGATCAATAGCCTCGTATGGTTAGATTTTCTTTGTGTTAGTTTGTTGTTTTCAGAACTATTTCCGGAACAATTTGCAAGATTAACTTCGTTGACCACCTCTAATACATCATTATGTAAACGTTTGGTTGCATAAAAACAAATATTTGTTTGTTGAATTTTTATAAAAGATAAAATATATTATCAAGAGAATGTTTTAGTTTGTTCTTTCGTACCCTATGAATTTTTATGTTTGAAATTTATTAGTGAACATATTTATCAATATTTTAATGTGTTTTGTTGTACTTTTAAATTTGGTTTCTTGTAAAAAAAAACAAACTATTGATAATATACGAAATTTTTGGAAATGGATTATATAATTTGGTTTCAAAATCCTACTAATATTTATAATCTAGATAACTTTTAGATAATATTTTTAGGATACACGATGAATACAATTTAAGGTTTAAGGTTACAAATTAAGGTTTATAGGTTAAAACTTAAATTCTCATCATATTGTTTTAAAATCTAAACATTGAACTTTAAACCCTAAAACTAAGGTACTTGTGAAAAATTTTTAGTTTCCACCGCCAATGTATTAGATATAAATCTATATTTTTAATGTATTGAGAAATTTCTGCACTTTTAATTTTGTGTATGTAAAATAGTTGACGAGATCTTGATTCAATTATAGGAGAAAAAAGAATTTTGAAAATTTGATCATCAACGAACATAACTTCCTTATTTGAGACATTTAAGGGAATATCTAATTGTATTTCTCGTTAATTTAGATATGATTTTATAAAGTAAAATAACAAATTAAAATATATAATACGAATTCACAAAGTTACAAAATTCCACCATAAATTACTTCGAATTACATATATTCTAATTCAGAAATCCCGTGTCAAAGGACAGCATAGAAACCTACTTCACATTACATATATTCAAATGCAGACAGGTTACATAATATACAAGCATAAATTACAAACTAGTTCAAATCCAAATACACCAATTATATTTATCCTTGTCTTACCGGGATTTCATTTCCAAACCAAATCTTCATAACCTGTACGTGACCTTTTCCTGGATATATTTATGTCATGAGCCGACTCCATCATGCCTGCACAAGAAAAACTACGGTCACTACCTATAGCTCTTAGATGTTGCTCTTCATTGATGCCGGATTGATTGTCGAAAGCATCGGGTATTTTTCGACCTTCAGATATCATATCATCAAACATTTGCCCATAACTGTTTCCTTGGACCTGAATCAAAAGCCGAATTAAACATCAATGTTTATCCAAATTTAAAACCGGACTAAGATATATATATATATTGTAATTGAATTAGAATGCTAAAAAAGAATTTCTTACGAAGCTATTTACTTCTGGAAGTGCATCTAGTTTTGCAAAGATATCATCCATTGATGTTTCAGCAAAATTTGATAAGTCCTATATCATATTGGATTATAAAGCATCATTAATTCTACATATTAAGTACCAAATGATTAAACAGTTAGATTTTATCGCTAGCCGTATCTTACTATTTGAATCGAATCTTCAGCATTATCAGTCCTGGAATTAGATGGCATGGTAGATCCAGAATTTTCAACGACTAAGACGGCTTGATTGCTTCTTTCATCAGCAGGCACTAGGTTCCCTAAGTTGCTGTCTTGTTCATCGGTGCCAGATTGATCCTGAGGTACCTCTTGTTCGATTGGTATCTCGGTAACCGATGGGTGCTAAATCATACAATAGTAGTAAATTAGTAACAAAAAATGTAAGTTCAGTTCGATTTCGTTTATCAAAATTCACCACATGAAAACCTCTCCCCTCCCTAAGAACTTACATTTGGAATTGCATTTTCTGCAACAAGTTTTCCGAAATCGAAAGGCAAATAGCCCGAGTCATCGATATTAGGCCAACCGCTGACAGGATACGAATTCAACAACTCCATAGATTCATGTTCTAGCCCTTCATGATCATCAGGAACTTCCACCTGTTCTAACATCTCGTTAGGGTCTGCTTTGTCCTGTATCATTCGCAGACAAAATAATGGTAAGCTTAGCTACATATACATGAACATCATCATTTGCAGACAATATTAATCAGCATGAAATTACCGTAAGGCATCTAGCAGCCTGTGCCTCATTTGCATTTTTTTCAAAATAATTCCCCAAGTTAGGAGGCAAATAATGACTCGACTGACATTCGTGAATGCATGAAACATCGTCCTTCTCGAACTTCCTCTTCAATTTACAGAGAACAAAAGTTGTCTGCACAAATGAAAAGAACAAATTACTATCATGTCATCAAAAAACAAAAGTTGTAGGAACCGGTGATCAAGCAACAACATATATACCTGGTTAGGAGGAGAAGCAGTGAGCTCATATTCATGCATGATCCAACCGGTCTTGAGTTTGTTATGGTCACCAACACGCCCCTTGTAGAAAACCAACGTCTTTTTCTTGCCAATCTCGGTCTTCATGTCCCTAGTCATGATCTGACGAGGTTTTCCCGTCGGTTTCCAGTAACCATCGTTGGTTGTCCTATTGATCCTCGAACTGTTCTGGTACTTAAAACATGGCCTGTAAAAGAAATACCAAACCTGATCGCCGGAGTGTATATTCGAATGTCCTACAAAATAAAGACATCATTATGGAATTGAATAAAAAGGGTGTCGGAAACTAGAGCAACTGGTGAAATATAAGTACTCATTAGTCATTACCAGGTAATTGCCAGGGCTCTAACCCGCAAATATCTTCCACTTCAGCGATAGCTTGGACCAGAGAATCACGGCCGAGGTTTTTGTTGTGTAGGTAGAAATGGAGGAGCTCGAAATCCGTGGAGTGGAATCTGTACCCCGTTATGCTGAGTATTTTTTTCCACAGATAGTAACCAACAGCAACCCAGAAGAGGTAATAGCAATAGTAATTGCTGAATCGTTCTTCATTAGCAATTGGCCGAATGATGCGGTAACCCTTTTTGTTCCTCATTACAAAACTGAAAAAAAAAATGAAACGAGACAAAGGAACGCAAGAGTGGTGATCTGATGGAAGTAAAAGTAAAACCTTTGCTGTGTTGCAAGAACAGAGTGAACTATGGACTGGTTTATATGGTACTGCCACAGTTCTTTGAAATGAAAGGTCCTCGGAAAATACATAATTTGTGCCTTGAGGCCTAAGGTTCGAAAAGTGAATGGGACCCTCCCCAGAAACCGTGTTTTCAGTTTTTCCAAAGGGGTGATGGTATAGGCTTATATCATTTCTCCAACGTGGCAAGGGTTTTGTGCTTGCATGAAATGATAAAGACTAAAGAGTGAGCAGTGGTAAATAATGAAGAGGAAGGATCGAGAATTTTTGACTTGCTTAGTAAAAGGATTGACTGAAGTTTGTATTTGATTCTCTTCTCTTTTTCTTTTCTATCTTGTACTAGGATTTTTCCTGTTAATTTAATGTAAGGGAAGTTGCTGAGATAGTGCAAGGGTCGACCCCACTGTCCATCATCTAATGACTTTCATTGTCATTGCTTTGTTTGTTTGTCTCCCAAAGAATAAAAGAAATGTTAGTACTAGACATTCTAGAATCTTCCATGCGGTGCTATTTCGGTTCTCTTCATTGACATATCATGATTCATCCATGCCATGTATCCAGCAGCAGCCCATTCTTTCACTTTATTTCCGTTCGTTGGGGCCAAAACTAGCTCATTTGTACTTGTACCCTACGAGACTGATTTCTCAGTTTTCTGTTCCTTTGGACTAAGCTAATCCCCGATGTGATGACGGTAGATAGAAAAAGGTCTAAATCATTTTTTCTATCAATTACATAATACAATAAATATAGAAGTTTCGAACGGTGAACACAACTGGGGTAGCGGCGCAGTTGGCTAGCGCGTAGGTCTTATAGCTCTGAGTTATCCTGAGGTCGAGAGTTTGAGTCTCTCTCACCCATAATCAATTATTGAATTCTTGTCACTAAGCCTACTTTAAACCCTTTTTAACCTTTGCCCTTGTCGTGGAAGAACCAAACCCATATTACAAAGTTATTAATGTGAAAAATATGGTATGACTGCATGTGTGCATATGCATGAATATTTCTGGTGTTTGCTTTCATGCTGATATAAAAAACTAAGTGGAGTGCGTACATTTTTATAGTTGTAGTTGTATTTTCGATTCTTGTAGTTGTATTTTTTATTCTTGAAAACAAAAGTATATATAATCCTTAAAAAAATAAATGTATATTTATATCCTCCATTCATCCAAATTGAACAATACAAGTGTAATGATGGATAATTCTCTTTCCTTTTTAAAAATATGATTTTTAGATGTTCAATCATACATAACCTAAAATAACCATTCACTCCTTCCGTTTTCAAAACATGTGAAACAGTTTCGACAACCCTCATCGAGTGTTGTAAGATTTTCGGTACTTTTGAAACTTGGGGGTCATGGATGAAAGTACAAATGAAGTGAGATCATCGTATGTGTGGAACAGGAATAAAAGAGTTAGCTTTGAAACATGCATCTTTGATTAACAGCTTGATGTCTTCTTTCAGGCTTTGAAGTTGCTCGATACTATCGAAGACACCATTGACCGAAGTTCTATTGCAAAACAGTCCGGATCATGGGACAAGTAGAGAGAATGATTTCAAGCAGGGAAGCCATAAAAAAAGTCTACATAGAAGTCAACATCAAACCAAGATGGGAATATAGTTGTCAAACAAATCCAAGAAGGTAAATACGACAGAAGACGATCATATCACCAATATTGGCAACTAAATTTGACAGTATTTAGAGTGCAAATGACCATGAGCATGAAACCAGGATAAAAAGAGCGGAGAAAGAAGGGGGGGGGGGGAAGCACTTCAATCACTGTATGCAATAATGAGAGCAGACAAGAAAAGAAACAGATGAGAATACATGGAAGTGAAACAAAAGAACCATCGTCTGCAAATATATGCTTAAATCCTACAAAAGCTCAATGGTATCTAATCCGACTACAGACTCTGCCTGTTAAAGCATATATATAGAACTAGCAAAACAAACTTCGGAGGATTCTTTTTTATTTTACCAAAAATATAAAAGGAAAATCAATCAGATATAAAATCTTTAACATGACCAGATGAAACTTGCGTTCAAGCAGATCCCATTCATGTTGTTCTCATAGAGGCCCATTGCCAGTTGCTATATCTCTTTTTATTGCTCCTTGAATCCATTTGACAACAAACCACTGGAACAACAAAAAACTTGGGCATTAGAAAATATTCACCTGTGTTCCAGTTCAGCCCAAACAGAAACTAATAAACAGTGGAAACTTTACCTGAAGCCCAAGAATAACTGGAATCCACAACTTTCCTTTATCGTTAGCATCAGACCCATCAACCGACTTCTTGCTAACTATAATAGCTTGACTCTTGTTCATTGCAACAGTTGTGATGGCTTTTACTAAGTTCGGAATCCAAGCATCACCATTAGGAAGTATCTGTATAGAAATAACATGTAATTATCGAAGAATCAAGGCAATCAAATATATGAAAAGGTCATAAATAGAGAGCACAATGAAAAAGGAGAAAAACATGGGATCAAACCTTTTCGTCATTGTCATTTTTATTACACCTTCCACTGTTTTCAACCAAAACAACAGGAATAACAGAATCCTACAAGCATCAAAAGCAAGGAAATATCTAAAAAAGTAATCACAGCACTCTAAGCATACCATCACAAAAGAAAAAATAACTAATAAAGATAAATTTACACGCTAAGATATCCTTTTCAGAAAACAGAATTACAAGTGAGTGACAGATACTATTTTTGTAGGACATCAAGCATTTTTTGTTGGAACAAATAAACTTATTGTGTTAACCTGTTCAATCAACACCTTTATTTATCCGATCCAACAACATAAATAAACGTGAAAGAGAATACATACATCAAACTCCATTTTCCTAATACGAGCTCCAACGCGAATGACCTTTAGGACACCCTCTGACCGTTTAGAAGAAAAAACATCATAATGCAGTCCATCAGGCGGACAAAGCTGAGCATGAGTAAGCACAAGCAAACTTCTGCGCCATATATCTTTGCCAAAACTGTTGCTAATAGCCCTTATTATCTGCTTATCCAAGTCATCCACTCTATAGGCATCCAGGCGATCAACATAGAGCAAAACATCTATGGTCTTATTCAAAAGAAACCTGCATGATGATTAATAGATTTTGTTCATAACCAAAATGAACAATGACACGTAGGAAAACTAAATTCAATCCTAAAATGAAAATACGACAAGCATTTGGCCATTCACTGAGAACTAAATTCATTGTGCAGACCATAAATTAGAATCAATTACTCTACTGACCCTTTGATCAACTGAAGAGCTTGGTGATTGACATAGCCAGCCTCTACAAGTCCAGGAGTATCAATCACATTCAATGTAAACCCTGCCCAGGTTCGCAAAGCCATTACGGGTCTCATACCCTCTGACTGCAAAATACACAAATATAATGACGAACGATTAGATTTTGCTAAGAACTCAATGGAACAGATAAAATCAATACTTGCCTGAAACGCAGTGACTCGAACAACTTGCTCCCCAAGAAGAGAATTGATAGTAGAAGACTTCCCTACACCGCCTTTGCCCAGAACAAGGATAGTCAAAGTATTGACATTCTGCATTTTTTTGACATTAAAAACAATCTTGTGTAACATATTATTAAGTCAAAGTAAATGAGATCGAATAAAGGGTTCATCAAAACCTCTTGCTTCAGTTTTCCCAACAGGTCAAACAATTTTGTTTGAGTAGCAGCGGGGAATTGCTGAAGGCCGAGCCATTCACGAGGGAGAGGAGTACTCATCACGGCAAACTGCATAAGAAATCGGAAAGAAAGAAAAAAGCAACTCTAAAAACCTACAATAGAAGCAATACCCTAAACCCTAAAACTGGATAACATGGTAAAAACGATTTGACCCATCTTAGAATGCAGCTGAAATATGATATGGGTCAGTTTCCTTTAGACGGAGTATGAAATAAAGGAATAGAATTGGCAGAGGAATCTGAGTTTTTACCAGCCCGTCTTCGTCGTGAAACGGATAGAAGAAGAAATGAAGGAAACGGAGAGGTTTACGGGGCAAGTGGATGAGAGCAGGGAAGAAGAGGATTGGTGATTGGGTCTGGGTCTGGGTGTTTGGGAAGGCTATCTTCTATAATTAACAACTAAATCCATGCTGCATATACGGGTCGGCCCATTTAGATTAACTCACTCAGTCCTCACCTCAGCAGCTCAATTCGGTGACTCACCAAATTTCATTGGTAATGCTATTAGGCCAGTTTAACGTTGATGTTGTAAATTGAGTTGGAAAAGTTATTTTATAATGAGTTTTTATATATATTATTCAGATTATATGTGGGTATATTAAAAAGATTAATTTGATATTGTTTTTGGGAAGTTTAATGTAAAAATATTTTTGGATTGTTTAGTTTAAAATTTAAGGGTCAATTTAATTTTCGTTTTTGAAAAGTGTGGTGAAAAAGTATTTTTAATTTTTCTTTTGGATTGTTTAGTTTAAAATCTATGCGTTTAACATTGTTGTCGAGTTGTTAGTCATGGTGACCTTAACTTGTGCCTGGATGATATTTTGAAACGAAAATGAGAGGGAGTTTTCTTTTTATTAGAGATGAAAATGGAAAGTTATTATTTTACCCTTTGAATCATAAAATGATAGTTATAAGGTGATTGATGGAGAATTTACAAAAATATAGCACAAGCTATTGTATTTCTACGAATATTACAATTTTTATAGTACAAGTGAAGTTGGAATTATCTTCCATCGTCTTTGAACAGTGATTCAATTTATTAAATTAAAAAAATAAAAATATTGTTTAAAGTCGAAGCTTCTTGCCACTGACTTTCATGTTTTTTTTTTACTGTTTATAGTCAGATTCTAATAGTTTCGACTTCACTTTTACTGTAAAAAGTACAATATTTGTGGAAATAAAATGGCTCGTGCCATATTTGGAGAGAAAAAGATAGGTGCCATATTTTTGTAAATTCTCCATGATCAATGAAAAATTATTAGATGGACCCGGCTCATCACGCCATTCGTAGTCCCAGCCAATAAGGTTCATCCATCTTTTTTTTTCAAGATAAATCATCACTTCTTTCCTACATATTAATAGAAAGTAAGTAGTTATTTTAAAATGGATGAACCTTATTGAATGGGACCACGAATGACCTAATGAGCCGGACCATCTAATAATTTCTCGTGGAATTTGAATGGATCTTATAATTGTTGTTTTCTTATTTTTAATTATGTAACAGTTCTAAGTTGCAAATGATGTGAAATTGTTGATTAGCATTCACTAGTGATCATACATTTTGACATAAATAAAGACATAATACAAGATTGATTTATAAAGTAAGTGGTTAAAGCTCTCAATTAATACTCTTTTTTTATATATAATGAATTCAAGATTCAGTAAAAACAAAATTTTCTTTTCTTTTCTCTTAAATAAAAATTGTTTAAAAAATAATAATACTAAATTTTTAAGTTTTCTGTTCCTTTGGTCTAGTTAATGTCCAAGAATGCGAATACTGTAGATAGAAATGACTCTATCGATTATGCTTACGATCAATAAAATACTTTAGAACAGAAGATTATCGGGGTGGCGGCGCAGTTGTCTAGCGCGTAGGTCTCATAGCTTGTTGAGTTATCCTGAGCTCGAGAGTTCGAGCGTCTTTCACCCCACTGTTTTTTCAAATCTAACCTGATTTTAAGCAATCTTCAAGCCACAAAATATATTGGCAGTCAAAAGGTTACATTTTCTTCATATATCCTGGAAATATGAGCATAGCTTCGACTTAGTAGACTCCCCAAATCCGAAGTTTTCCCTTACCATTTTGATTTCTTTCATTGATTCATACAACTGTTGGTTCAAACCCTGCCAGGCCTGGTCAAAATTTTCGCCCGGCCTGCACAAGATTTATGATTTTCATCAAATTGCTAGGCTGGTCTGCTTAAACACTGCAAACTTGCCAAATACACAAAACACAAGCTAATTTCTCATCTTGTGCTATCCACAACTGGTCTACGAGCTCTGTTGTGGACTAATCTCACCGGTGAGAACACTGCAGTGAGTCGGGCATGATCGGAAAGAGAGTAGTTTTCGGGCCATATCCCTTTCTCCACTTCACGGGGGAAGAGAGCTGCATTCTTTACTGTAAAACCAACGGCCTCTTCTTCATTACCTTCATTCGAGTCATCTGAGCAGCAATCATCATCCGGATGTTCCGACCATGTAGAGTTCCATATTCTCTGTAGTAATGTAAACCAATCACTAAATACTTTATTCTATGCAGTTAAGAACAAAAAGATTTACAAGATGATAGAGATATGCAGCATACCTTGAATTCTTCATAATCTAGAACACCATTTCCGTCAAAGTCTGCTTGGACCCAGAGATCTTTCGTGTCCTGGAAACTTAGTCCATAAGAAAGACCAGTTAAATTCACCTGTAGACGGTTCGGAAAAAGGTGAGAATTTTATCACTACCATTATAGTAATTATATTGAGAAAGTGAATGAAGAGTACCTGTCTAAGAGCATTACAGAAAGCCGAATAAGTTATATGGTTGACATTGTTGTCAGCCCTTAGAAAGGCAAAGGCATCTCTTTCAGCCAATGAAGCCTTTTGAAGTTGAAACTGGAACCAAGGAAACAAAACAGAATTTTAGTATCGGAAGTACATATGATAAGTGGCAGATTTGACTGGTTATAATGCATCAGGTTATCAGGAATTTGGAACAATAAACTAACAGATTAGTATGAAAAATGCTGAACAAACCTTTATTATACCAAAAGCTGCTTCGGCCCAACTTATCTTTAATGGTTTTCGTGGCTTATTAGGATTACGAAGCCATATGAAATCGACACCGCAGATGTTTCCTCTATGATTCCGATGACTAACCCACTGTAGGATATACGAGTAGAGACAACATATTTAATCAGTAAGCATTGCAGACTTCAACAATATAATGCTCTATTGATGAGATGCTAAAATCTGAAACTGAATAACACTAACCTTATCAGCATCTGCACTGTTTGTATATTCATGAGCAATATCGTAAGATGACACAAATCCCTGGGACCTTAGGAACTTGTAGACATGCCCACGCTTGCTTCCGTTCCAGTCACTGGAAAACATTGGAAAAACAAAATAAATTGAGACCAAAGCAAAACGAAGAAGAAAAAAAACACCCTTTACTGAGGAGATCATCAAATGATGAAACCAAAGATAAAGCTTACCCGCAGAGTATGACAGGCATCTGGGTGAGCTTGTTTTCTTTCTGATATGTTTCCAGATAAAGTAGTATTTGATAAACCTAAGAGAAAAACACCAAAGCTGCAGATTAAGTATAGTTTGTATCTTAGAAAAATGAACATATATCAAAAGAATATGATATCTACCTGGTGCAGTCTTACGACTGATAAACTGGAATCGTGAGGAAACAATAGGTGGGTGTTCACAATAAGAATTTCTTTTTCAACACAGCTATTCCGATTTACTGAAAATTGGAAAACTGACTGAACATGTAACAATTGAGCAACTCGGTCTCCACAGTCATTGAAGAGCAATTCTCTATAATTTAAAACCCTGAAGTAGTCCTTGTGTATAGCAGTTAGTAAACCTGGAGAAGCAAATAGGAACCTCCCCATCAACTCAATTCATAAACAAAATCTTAAAATTCGATTCCATGATCAGAAGAAATCAGTTAAAGAGCGCGTACCATCTCCTCGGTTGTTGGTTCTTGCGAGCTTGAAGGTCTCATAGCCTGCAGCACCAAGCCTAGCTTCAAACATATGCACTAATTCCTCGTTTCCAACCCAAAATTCCTAGTCATTGAACGAAACAAATACATATTAAAAAGATGGGTATTTCATCAGAGTAGAAATAAAGGCTCTTAATGGAGGAACAAGTGAAAGGAACCTGGAGACAGATAATGGAAGAACTTTCACAGAGCAACCAATCTACAATCCTCTCATTTCTAGCTAACCAAAATGCTCTAAATTCACTCTCTCGTATGTTCTGATTCTGTTCCATCATCATACATAATAAAATGAGATCAGCAAATCTTACAAATGGAACGGGCACAAAATTAATGGGGGAAGAAGAATAAGAAGACACCTGCTGATCCAATCGCTTGTAGATAGGAGCCAGGATGTTGAATGTGGTACAGGAAACGCATGGCTCTTCCTCCACCGGTGATGAGATTTTACCAGATTTAGTCGTCAAAACCGTTCCTCTAAATGCAACAGACTCATTCTCAGCTGAATCCACGTTAGCAAATTCAGGGTCGTTGTACAATCCTGCCAACACCTTTTTCCAAACAAAAACATCATTCCAAGACATTAAAATCGAAACAAAAACAAAAACCTAAAATCCCAAATTCCACATACCATTTCGGATTTCTTGCCCTTCCTGTCGTTCGAACCCAATCTTTCTTTTCTGCAAAAGGGTGCTTTCAAAATTTAAGATTCCGGCCTTTGGCTTGTGGACAGCGTTTGATTCAAGCGTGGTGAAGTATGTCCTGATTCAAATGTTCCAGAATCCAAATTATTCTAATATAGACAAAAAATACATAAAATATGTGATGGAGAAATGATTGATAGAATTCAGGGAGGGAGAGGGGCAATTTATTTATTGTACATCAACACCTGGCTTACCCTCAAGCTATCTTTTTGTGGGGGAGATATTTTAAGTTTTAACCGTAACAACTAACAAAACAAACAAAGTTCCTTTTCCATTTAGGTTTTTACTGATTAAACTGGGACTATGACTTATATTTTCACTTCCATTTATAAATCATTTTGTCGGTTTTTAAAGGAAACGGTTAATTAGTTTTTATCATTTAATTTATCAAAATAGATTTTAATTTTTAGAATGTTAAGGAGTTGAAAAACGAAAACAAATGCATCATTTTAATAATATACTAATATAGTCAACTATATTACAAAATAGTTTTAGTGCTATAATATATTTTTATAGATCTTGACATTTTAAATAATAATACTAATAATAAACCAAACAAGTGTCGCATGAAAAAACGGACGATATTTATCTTAAGAGACATTACGGATGGCAACTAGACAAGACTGGTGCGAATACCCCTTTTCCATACTTATTCTCATTTAAAATTGTTAAGTCTACCAACTATCCACCACTTATTACGGGTATGAATTTTTACATCCACATTTGTCTACTATCTACCAAATTTATACCCACCCTTACCCAGTTGGGCGGGTACGGTGTAAAATCCCTGTACACGTTTATCATTCTTAGGAGACACGAATTTAAAGAGTGCATGCGCATTGTCAAAAAATTAAAAATATTTATAAATAAATACTACCTTGTAATCAGTTCACTTTTAAACTATTTATGATAATAATAATAATACTAATAATAAGCAAGATTGGATTATGCTGCCGATTCTAGTCTAGGAAATATATAATAAGGAAATTCATTATATATAAAAAAGCAATAGAAGAAGAGAAAAGGAACACGCAAATGCAAGCAAAGCAACCGCGTGGTCCAGTGATGCAAGTGATTATCGATCTGTCTTCAATGTTTATATTCCTACGTACGAAAACATATAAATATGCAAAAAAGAAAATGGCAGACGGCGGCACCGACAATCCCTAACTGGCGTAGCATCAATGAATGTGAGATTCGATAGAGAAGCCGAAGAACCCAGCTTTTACTGAGTTCATGAATTTACCGAGCAATGGGAAAACTGGGCTTAGCCTGCAAGTTGTGGTGGTTGTTTTTTCCATATTAATGTTCAAGATGATCTTATAATGAAGTTTTTCCAGGTTAATCAAATCAAAACAAGCACTAAAAAAGTTTTTTTAAAAAGAAAAAAAAAAGGAAAACCAAATTGGTATGTTAGAAGAATTTGAGTTACAGTAATACACACACGGAAAACGGAAACATAAAATGTCTCTAATTTGAATGATTAGAGAAGACCAAACAATACAGAAAATCCAAGCAAGAGGAGCCAAACAATATGAACCAAAAGCAGAGCTTGGCCAGGAAACGAGGCGCTACCTCCATTCCCAACCTCGCAAAAGCCTACTTTCGCCACGCGACTACCGGCACACAACGCATCGGCGCAACCGCACCAGTAGGTGACGCCATCGACGCCGCACACGGGCTCCGTTCGGAAGCAATTGACCGGGCACGATGCTGGCTTGGTGAATGGTGCGCAGACGCCTTCGTTCTCATTGCCGTGGGTGAAGCCTTCGGAAGGTAACCGGATGGATCCCGAACTATCCGGCAACGATCGCGCGATCGGCGTCCGGAAACAGAAGAGGAGGAGGAGGACGGTTAAGAAATTAAGCTGAATTGCCGTGGACCACGGCATATGTTCTGCAATTGAAAGGATTTCTTGCAATTGAATCTGGAACCCTAACCCAACCGCTTTGCGAGGGCTGTCACTTCGACGGTGTTATTTTTCGTCACCAGCCAAAAGTCGTTCAACTAACGTCTACCTGCCTTTTCAAATTTATTTATTATTTATTCCATTTCAATTTCCTTTGTAGACCAATTCCAGTTTCCCAATTCATTCTTTTTCCAGAATAAGCCCAAACTCATTTCAGCTGGGCTTGCATATTTTTTATTGAAGAAAAATCCATATTAACTTTCATTTTGTTAATTCAGTTTTTATAGAAGAACAGAAAGAGGCATCAAAATTAGCTTTCATTCTGTTAATGGGAGATGCTTTCCAGTGTTTGGATCGTTGAACCCGAATTGGTCATTGATGTCGAAATTGGGCTTCGTTGTACACCATACATGAATCCGACTCAAACCAAGTCCAGTCTATGAACACCTCTACGGAAAATGCTTGTTCTGGTTTGACACGAGCAAACAAGATGAATGGCATCTAAACAGAGACATCAAGATATTCATGATCATCCTCAACAACCATTTAAACATAAACAAATATTCGGTCCAGCCACCATTTCAACTACAAGCTTTCTCCAAGATTTTCTTCCATACGGAAGTCTTCTAATTGCACCAACATAAGTACATAACCATACCCGATTAACATGAATCATATGACCTACGGATCTACATATTGCAAACTAATGAGGATTTCAGACAATGAAAGCAGTTTTTATTGCAAGTGAAGAAATAATTCACTTGATTTCATAGACTAATCTTTTCGATCACCACAGATGATAACCATTTTCTTTCCTTCTCAAACAGACACCAAAACAGGAAAACAAAGTATAACACGGGCAGCGGTCCAGCACAAACATGTTTCTTTCATAATTGGCAGTGAAACAAAATATCAGATCAAGTATCCTTATCCTTCACTGCTATAGCAGAAGATCTGAACCAAGGTGCCCACACTGAGGTTGCCTTTTGGTATAACCTGTATGCTTCAGCTCTGTACTCTTGCTTCAGCATCCGCTGCTCCACAAGCAAAGTAACATAAGCTAAGTGTCAAGGCCATCCCTTATTATATTACGACCCTGCCTTGACAGCCCGTTCATGACCGAGCAATGGTGGACCGAGTGATGATATGAGCAGTCCCTAAGGAGCTACCAAGTCAAGGATGCAAGTTAAGAAGCTTTAGGAAGACGATGAAGGCCCTATCCAAAAAGTGTCCTCATTTGGGACGAAGCAATGTCTACTCACGGCATTCCTGGTAAGTTTATTTAGCTCTTTAGGGAGAAGTAGTCTGGTGTCGGGTCTCCACCATCCCCCTCGCCTGGGCTAGCGACCGAGCTTCCTTGGTGTAAGCGACCTACTCCTAGGCCTATGTGGGGCCTAGGTGTGTGCGGCAGATGGGGCCTAGTGGTTGGCGACCGTCTCCCCGGAGAAATACCTAGGGACGGTTTGGGGCTATAGGGTCCCATATCGCGCTTGTGGTCAAGTCTGAGGTTGGAGTCACAGCTATCGCTAGGCCTGCGGGATTCGAAACTCTAAAGCCTTAGGGCCTTGTGACCACGAGAAGGCTAGGCCGAGATAACTCCTTGGACAAAATGAGGCATGAGGAAGGTCGACTTGTCCGGGTAACACCCATTTCAAGTGCCGCACGGCTTGCCAACCGAGCAAAGGGGCCTGTCCGTGACACGTGGTATCGAGAGCGAGAATACGATGGACAATGTACTCATGTGATGGTGGCGTTTGGCTATGGCTTTTGATACAATGGTGCGTATTTGTTAACCGGACGCGCCATAGTGCTCATGTACCAACCGAACACTATAATGCTTTATTTAGTGGGCTGTGGTGCGTGGTGACGCCAAAGCGGATGTGTAGCAAAAAGAGAGTTGGACTATTTATGGGATCGGTTGGTCTCACGCCAAGCGCTCCCACAGTGGAGTAGGCAGGGTGGATCATCATGACAGGAAAAAAAAGAGAGACTACTTTTTTTTTCTGTGCGCAGAGGCGCTGGATTGTGCATTCTACGCCAAGCGCTCCAAAGTGAATGGAGTAGGTATGGTCGAATGATAGTAAACCAAGCGCTCTTTGGGTGGAGTAGGGGGTAGGGGACTACGCCAAGCGTTCCCATGTGGGGAGTAGGCAGGGTGGTCTAACCTCATTCCAAGCGCTTCTCTTCAAGGAGTAGGCAGGATGGTGTAATGTCACGCCAAGCGCATCCATTAGTGGAGTAGGCAGGGTGGTCTAGTTTCACGCCGAGCGCCTGAGAGGGTAAGCGGTGGCTAGAACTTCGCGCTTGCGCGCTTCCGCGAGTGGGGTAGGCGGGGGTGACTCCTTATGCTGATTGATCAAGACCTAGTCAAGGCGCAAAGGTGTCTAATGATGGGTTTGGCAAGGTAGTGCCGATGTGTTACATTAGCGCGGTGGCGCGTATGAATTAGGGCACAGTGGTGCTCATTTGTTTGTTCTGAGCGTAACATTGTTGTTGGCTGATCGAGACGGCGATCGAGTTGAGGCGCAAAGAAGCGCAATAACTTTTGTGGATGAGATTGATCTTCGCATAGTAGTGCATGTCCGTGATTTGAGACACCGGCAATATTTTTTTTTGGGTTGCTTTAAAGGCTCGTTGAAGGCTGTCTATGGGACATGATGAAGTGTGTATTCCTCATAGCATGGGGGCACAAATTCTAGCAATATGGGGATGCTTACGCATCACGCGAGAGGAGAGTCATTCCCTATGGTGGCTATCGGGTAATGGGATAAATTCTTGATTGATGGAAGTTAATGGCAATATTGTTTATCCTGGCACTGTGGTGCTTGATTGTTGCCTAACTATCTTTTTCCAGGTGAAAAGAGGAGTGGGTATAGATGGTTGTAGAGTGATACAACGAATAGTCATGGGTTCGTAGACTAACCCTAAAAGAAAGAGTTAGAGACAACTTGAAACCGTTCCAAAATTGCTTTGGGTTCGGGGACTCAAGGCGGCGGAGTCGTGTTCTTCAAGGTGGTGGATTCGCCCATTGATAAAATCAAAGGGGTATGATAAAACTCGGTTGTTGTGGGAGTACTTTGGTATAGTGTGATCGTCTAAGGGTACAGGACAAGACTCTTAGGACCTCGAACTATTTAACGAAGTGGTCAAAGGATCACGACGATCGCTGTATGCCAGATGGAGTGGCCCCTCTCGAAACAAAAATGGAGTAAAAGGGAGTGCAAAGTTATTGGTATGCTCCCTCTTGTTGTTGTGGACTCTTGTAGCGGACGGACACATCATGGGTTCTCGGGGAAAAGTTACATTGTCAGATAAAATCAATGAGCCTAAGGGAAATGTTTCTTATAGCTAATGATTTGTCTGTAAATGGCAATTTTCTTAAGACACATTGGGTCTTAAGGTAAAAAGGAATGTGTTGCGGTGTGGTAGTTTGGACCAGATTCTTTGGCAATAAATTGCAATATGAGATGACAAAAGGGTAAGACAAAGTGCTATTTGTAAAGCTACTCGTTTGGGTGAGAAACACAAGGGTGGTACAACTTGGTAATATGGGTGCATCTGAGGAAAGCTCTCCTTAGGAGTTCCTTCGCAAGCAGAGCCAAAGAGTAAGCGTGGGACAGACAAGCTCGATGGGTATGTGGTGATGATTCAAGTACAATTCAGATCTCACCCAAGTATTAAAAAATCCCCAATTTGGGCAGTGAAGATATGGGCTACTACCGACAAGCTAGTTGGTGGGGCGAGCTAGTAAAGCCAAGGCTTAGGTCAAAGTTGATGTATGGACCAAGAGACCAAAAGCAAAACCTGGTTACCACGGATATGTCAGTGTTACCCAAAAATAGAAATGTGGTGGTCAAGGAAGTTATAACGCACTTCCCAGAGTTTGGCAATACAGAGCGTGAATTGCAGTGAGAGTCGTACTAGAAAGTCCAATTGAACTTGTAAGGTACATTTCATTTTATTGTTATGTAATTGGACTAACCAATTTCGTGGTCAGTTTTCTCTTTGTGTGTGTTCTGAAGATAGGTGTTCCTATCAATTCCTTGAGGGATGTGGGGGCAATCGATTAGAGAACCAAGACGGTTTGAAGGTTTGGCAGGTGTCAAAAAGCTTTGGTCGTATGCAACAGGGATAAATGTTAGCTTCATGTAACAAACAATGACACGATACAAATATCACACCTATTGGTAAAAGTCGATGTCTGTGCAGGCACAATGATTCTGGGTGTGTCGACAAGAATGGTGACAAACGCGAAAACGTGGAACGAGTATTGCCCAGAGGGAGAGAACACACCCAGGTGCTGGGGCGTCAACACAAGGTGGTGGGTTGGTAGACCCTAGTCGGTTTAAGGAACTTGAGGCCGTAGTGGCTGCCATGAGAGCTATGGCATCAAATGATCAGCTTTGAGCAATAAAGGAAATGCAGCAAGAGTTGACCCAGACTATCAAAGATTTTCGTAATGGAGGCAAAAGAAGCATTAAGTCATATGAAGTTCGGACTAGATGAGATCAAGAATCGAGTTAACCTGATACAAATAGCTATGAGCAATTCGATGACAGTAGATAGGGTCTGAGGACTAGGGTTTCAAAACCTCAGCGGTATGAAGGGAACAGAGATGCTAGGGAGCTTGAAATTTTCTTGTTCGACGTCAAGCATTATTTTTGATATACGCATACTAAAACAGATAAAGACAAGGTCGCGGTGGCCTTGGTGTATCTAATGGGGGACGCCAAGTGGTGGTGGCGGTCCAAGTTTATTAATGGTGTTTGTCCTATCAAAATATGTGATGAGCTAAAGGGAGAGTTAATGGGCTCATTTCTTTCCCAAAAATGTAGAATATAATGCTTAAAAGAAGCTAAGGGATTTAGCGAATACAAGTTCTATTCGAGATTATGTAAGAGAATAAAGAGGTCTTGATCCTACATGAGAATACTCTACTGACTAGATGTCGTGGGCATATGGGGAAGAGTTTGGTTCCTGCGAAAACCTAAGTTACACGTAGAGGGCACAAGTGAGACATCATTTTGAAGTCCACGACACTGATACTAATGTTGATATGATGGTTGTGGGGTGCTAATACAAGTTCCTTTGTGGGCGTGATAACAAGATGAACTTTTCTAGTAAGTGGATAATGGGGAAGACATGTGGGGAACTAACTTACCCATGAAGTATAGGCCATGTGTGTCAAGAGATCAAATGTGTACTTTTGTGCTTATCAACAGTTTTGTCTGTTACAAAGGGAGTGAAGGAGAAACGAAATAAAGGGGCAACTTGATTGGCTATTACAAGGGCCATAGGAGACCATTAAGAAGTTCTAGCGAGGACATATGACCATCTATTTTGGCTACTGGAACAAAGGCAAGGTTGTTCGAGAGAATATTGGTGGGCATTCATTTGGTAAATGGTGCATGTATAATTGAGTAAGAAGAAAACCTCACGAGTGGATGATATTAGCTTGTCATAGAGACTGCATTCTCAAATAGTCAAAACACCTGAGGTATACATACAAAGGCATACCATGATTGATGGTAGCATAAGACAATGTGTGCCAACCAGGTAATCATACGAGACTTGTGTGGATATGTTTTCATTTGATAAAATTGCTTGTATATCTTATAAAAATAGGATGTATTGGGGAGAACAAAAGGCAAGTACAATGCGATACGGTGTTGGCAACTAGAGATAATCTATGCATTATTGAGCAACCAGGTGCAACGCGAGCATGTGCTGACAAAACTTGGGTTAATGTTGATGACAAATGTATGGTGACGCATTCAATACTTTAGAGGTCTCGGTACGAGATGAGGCAAAAGTTGGCGAAGATGCTTAACATCGAGGAGCAAGCCATTGAGTGACGAGTCATAACACGTCTGCTCATGATCAGGTATGTTACTTTTGTATTTGTGTAGGTTAATGGGCAGATCGTGGATCACAGAGAAACTACAAGGCACTTGTTCGAGTGGATCGATGGTTTGATACTTGTCTTTTGCCCGAGCCACAATCAGAGTAAAAGTGGAGGAGCATGAATCTAAAACTCAACATGATAGAAGTGGAACTGGGTCATAATGAGTCTGTGGTCAGTCTAGATGGTTACGGATGTACAACATAGTCAAAAGGGGATAGAAAGAACCCAGGATCGAGGCTTGAATTAGTTGCTTGAAGGATCAAATGGCGGGACAAGAAAAACATACCAAATCAAGCACGAATCAAAGATGTGCTGCCACAAGGGTTCGTATCGGCTCAACAGGTGATGAAGAACTGGTGTCAATATCAATGAGAACCATCCATTCCTAGACTACATCGGTAGAGGAAGTGGGGGAGAATTACATAACCATCCCTTCTTGTACTACATCGATAAGGGCATCGGTAGAGGAAGTGGGGGAGAATGTCAGAACCATCCCTTTTGGGGCTACATCGATGAGGCCATCGATAGAGTAAGTGGGGGAGAGATGTCAAGGCCATCCCTTATTATATTACGACCCTGCCTTGACAAGCCCGTTCATGACCGAGCAATGGTGGACCGAGTGATGATATGAGCAGTCCCTAAGGAGCTACCAAGTCAAGGATGCAAGTTAAGAAGCTTTAGGAAGACGATGAAGGCCCTATCCAGAAAGTGTCCTCATTTGGGACGAAGCAACGTCTACTCACGGCATTCCTGGTAAGTTTATTTAGCTCTTTAGGAGGAAGTGGTCTGGTGTCGGGTCTCCACCATCCCTCTCGCATGGGCTAGCGACCGAGCTTCCTTGGTGTAAGCGACCTACTCCTAGGCCTATGTGGGGCCTAGGTGTGAGGGCAGTGGGGCCTAGTGGTTGGCGTACTGTCTCCCCGGGAGAAATACCTAGGGACGGTTTGGGGCCATAGGGTCCCATATCGCGCTTGTGGCTGAAGTACGAGGTTGGAGTGCAGCTATCGCTAGACCCTGCGGGATTCGAAACTCTAAAGCCTTAAGGCCTTGTGACCCTGAGAAGGCTAGACCGAGATAACTCCTTGGACAGTGAGGCATGAGGAAGGCTGACTTGTCTGGGTAACACCCATTTCAAGTGCCGCACGGCTTGCCAACCGAGCAAAGGGGGCCTGTCCGTGACACTAAGCACATACTGTTGATCAAACGCCCCACAAAGGTCCATCCATGACCCAAGTTCCATGCAAATACAACCAACCCCCACCACCATAACTGTTCCCCAAAGTAGTTCGGATGGCGGGAAAACTGCCACAAGCCCCGGTCAAGGTTCGGGACCATAGGTTTCCCGAGCTCTTTTAGCTTGGTATTTCTAGTCACAAAATTATGCAGTTGTGTATCTGCGAAGTATGCTATGGCAATGCCACACAAACAAATTCCAACAGCAACAAAATCCAAGATATTCAAGGGCTTATCAACCGAGTGGACGACATACAGTGGAAGACATATCCCAATCAGAAATATCTGCAGAGTTGAATCACCAATTAGTTTAGCTCATGTTCTTCTGTTTGAGGTTCAAATTTTTATTTGTTATTAGAGAAAGGTGATTCATAGTTTAATTATTAAAAACACACACTTAGCATTATACAAAAGCTCTTTTAGGCATTTCATCGAACACTCACCTGTTGAGAAACGTAAACAGAGAAGAAGGAAATCCACCACCAATGCTTGCCGTACTGTAAGCGCAAATCAGCGAACCGCCAGTCTTCTCTGGCACCCCACTGCCATTTTTCTCGCCTGAAATAGCTATGGGTCAGCCTAATACTCCAAACCCAAGTTAACACTATCACGATCTTTGACTCCACGGATCAAATTGAGCTAAAGGGTGGGTTGCATAGAAATGAAGTAGCAACACCGGTATCACCGTCCAATACAGATCAATCATCTGAAACCAACAAAAATAAGGCATTAAAAAGGAGTAGAATTTGAATTATTTTTAAAGAAGTATGAGTAAAAAAATCGCTCACCCAATTGCTGGATTGGATGAGACCGATGAGCCAGAAGAGGACATTGGCATTAAAGAAAAAGAAGACGTTGGCTAACAGAAGAGGGTGATGGAAGTACCGTGACCAAAGAGGAGAAAGGGAATTACTATTGCTCTGGAAATGACCAAGGAAATACAGATAGTACAGAATTGAAGGGAGAGGAACAAGAAGTGCCACGACTGCATTTTTCAAGTTGCTTGTTCTGCTCATGTTTGTTTCCGTTATTGTTTTTTTCTCCCGGGGACTTGACGGTGAGTGTTGATCGGAGGGAGAGCAAACGAGGCACCACTTTATAGCAACTGGTTCATTTCATTTTCACTGCTTTGTGGGACACGGCTAAAGAGAAGACCAAATGATGAGCTTTATTTCCACCTGGTGTGCATGGAGACGATGGGGGGCGCATGGCTCCAGTCCCGAATGTCCAATCACCGATGCTTCCTAATCATAATTTTTGGCGTATTTTATGGCCTATTTCACAATTAGCGAATAGTTGATAACTGATAGCGGATCATATTAGTTAATAACGGATAACTGATTACATTAATTGATTTGACTAACGGATTGTATTAGCTGATTGTATAGAAGTGTTTGGTAAAATTAACTGATAGCTGATAATTGTTTGATTATTTGAACAAACAAAATGACATAATTATATTCGATACTTATTTGAATCATTTATTAGTTATTTATATTTTGTATACGTTAATATTAATTAAATTATGAAAATTAATTTTTTAATATCGTTTACTAAATAAATATAAATAATGTATATATTAATTTTTTATTTATGAAATTATTTTTTAATATAATTTTAATAATTATTAAATTTTGATGTACATGTTAATTTCTTATTTATAAAATTATATTTTAAATGTAATTTTATTAATTGTTAAATTTATATGTATATATATTAATTTCTTATTTATGTATTTTTATTTTATTAATTATTCAAATTTATGTTATTTAGGAAAAAATTATAATTATCAAGGACAAAAGAATTTTTATAAGTTTTTACAAAAAAATATAATTATCAATGATAAAATAAGAGGTTTCACCCCAATTCGCTATTATAATCTTTTATTTACCAAACATTTAAATCAACTGATTTGACTAATTAAACATCTAAAAATGCTGCAAACCTCTAATTTTAGCTCAAAAAGCTATTTACCAAACAGGGCCTATGTTAAGTTTGATTTTACGTGTTAATTTTTTAATAGTCTTAAAATAATTATAAGATAATATATGTTCATACATATTTTTAATTATTTGATAATATACATACCTTGCAAATAACGCGATTTAAACTCGGGTCTCTTAGAGTGAATATTATTTTTTTCATTGGTTAAGACTTAATATATTTTTTTTAGTATTCTTCAAACAATCGTACGATAATATTTGTTTAACTTTAGGCTTAATAGGTAAATATGTGCCCAAACTATGCCTTTTTTTTAGTTAGGTGCCCAAACTATTTTTCAGGCCAAATTGAGACCTAAAGTTTTATTCCGTGACCCATTTAAGGTTTGCCGTTAATTTTTTCCGTTAAAGGACACATGTCATCTCCTAAAAATTATATTAAAATAAATAAAATTAATAAAACAAAAACAAAAACAAAATAAAAATATATCTTGAAATTTTCAAATAGTCCCCAAATTCCTAAACCCCAAATCCACCACTCTTGCGGCGGCGGAATGAACCGCCCTCCCCTCTTCAAACAACCCACACGCCGTTCATCACGAATCGTTCGAAAAAATCATTCGATAATTTCGATGATTTGCATGGCGTCAGTCCATTTGCGACGACGGGGTGGTGGGGAAAATGGTTGTGATGGCCCGACGACTGATGTGGTGAGCGGTGACGTGACAATCGGCGGCAGTATCGACCCAAATCGAGATTTAGGTTTTGGGGAGTAAGAAATTTTGGAATTTGGGCGTTGTTTTGTGAAATCTGTAAAAAGTTAGAAAATTTCTAAAAATTAAGTAATTTTATTTATTTTTAATATAATTTTTAAAATTTTTCAGGAAATAACAACGACGAACTTTAAATGGGTCACAGAATAAAATTTTAGGTCCTAATTTGGCCCGAAAAATAATTTGAGCACCTAATTGGAAAAAAATGCATGGTTTAGACACCTATTTGACGGTTAAGCCTTAACTTTAATCTCTAATAAAAATTTATTCACACTTGGACACAAAATTGTATGAACTTAGAGCAAAAAGAGAAATATTGCTGGAACAACAGTATCCTACAAGATACTTAAAGAAATAACATTCATTTTTACATTAGATCATTGCTTGGATTAAAAATAAAATTTAAGTTAAAAATAGACATTGTGTACAATTTTATATAATTTTTATATAAAAAATATAACTCATTAATTTAGTCAAATAAACTGAAAAATAAAAATACTACAAATTACAGTAATAGACTCTTAATTCCAAAGATATATTCATTTCAATTAAATCAAATGACAATCAATTAGAAGGAAAAGTATATGATTTGAGCTTCGAGCAGAATTGCATGTTAAAAAAAAATCAAACCTAATTTAACCCTTAGAAGTCGACAAAGTGACAAGTGTGGAAGCAACATTAAATCTCATGAATAATCTAGAAACAATAGGATGACAACAACTAAAACAATCTAAGTATGGCGGCAAACGTAGGAATATTCAAGAAAAATTTAAAAAGCTACAAGCAACACCTATAATTCTCTAGAACCTTATTTATGTCGGTGTACAAACACTATAAATAGGATTGGTCTTAGTGTGATGAGTGTGTGAGTAAAAAACAAAAAAGCAGTGAGTGCAAAAACAAGTGAATTGGGTGTGTAGAAACCCAAGTGTGCGTGTAGTGTTGGTAAACTTGCAGCAGCAAGTAAATTGAAATTTGTACTTTGGTTTGTTTATAATATATTCGAGTTATATATTGTATCGAGTGCCCACTAACTTTTTCAACAAATGGTATCCGAGCCAAGTTCAAGTCAGAGTTCAAGCCACGAAAAAACCGTGAATATGATTCAGCCCCATATCCCGAGGTTGACCAAGACAAATTATGATAACTGGAGTATCTAAATGAAGGCATTATTCGGTTCGCAAGATTGTTGGGACATCGTTGTAAAAAGATATACCGAGCCAGAAAATGTAACAACAAAAGCAGCTCTAACAAATGAGGAGAAAAGAACACTAAGGGATGCTCGTAAAAGAGACTAAAGAGCGTTATATTACATTTTCCAAGCAATAGATGGATCTTCCTTTGAAAAAATTGCAGAAGCAACAACAACGAAATAAGCATGGGAAACTCTCCAAAAATCACTCCAAGGAGTTGAGAAAGCAAAAAAGGTACGTCTTCAATCGCTCAGAGCCGAGTTTGAAATGTTAAAAATGAAAACCACGAAAAGTATAGATGACTATGTTAGCCATGTGAAAGCCGTAGCAAATGAAATGAAAAAAATAGTGAAACACTCGACGAGGTTAGAGTGATGGAGAAAATTTTACGATCGTTGGCACGAAAAATTGATTATGTGGTTGTTGCAATTGAAGAATCAAAAGATTTAACTCAAATGACTATCGATGAGCTTGTGGGATCACTCCAAGCCCATGAGCAGAAAATGAAGTTAAATGAAGAGACTGAAAATTTGGAGCAAGTTCTACAAAGTAAGTTGCATGTTAATGAAGGCGAAGCTAGCAGCAGCTACACACGAGGCAGAGAAAATCGTGAAAGATATCGTGGACGAGGATATAAAGGTCGAGGTAGATATCAACAAGGAAACAAATCTCAGGTACAATGTTATAATTGCAATAAGTATGGTCATTACGGTTACGAGTGTAGATCAGCTCTAAATCAGGAAGAAAAAAGTTATGTAGTAGCAGTTAAAGAAGAGAAGAGTGATGAATCTTATGTATTCTTCACTAAAGGAAATGACGAATCAAAGAAAAATATTTGGTATTTCGATAATTATGTCAGTAATCATATGTATGGTCGAAAGGAGTTTTTTGTGGCGTTAGATGAGACGGTCCGTGGACGAGTAACTTTTGGCGATAACTCACACATAGAGGTCAAAGACAAGGGCAAAATCATGATTACGCAGAAAAGTGGAGAAGAAATACATATCAAATGTCTACTATGTACTAGTTATGACGAGCAATATCATCAACCTTGGCTAGCTATTGGAAAAGGGATATAGAGTGCAGATGAAGAATCGTTCGCTTTCTATTAAGAATAAAAATGAAGAATTAGTTGCCTAAGTTGATATGACACAAAATCACCTCTTTAGCATTGACATCGAGTCAGGAGAAGTAAAGTGCATGAAGACCTCAATCAAAGATAATTCGTAGTTGTGGCATTTAAGGTATAAGCATCTTGGATTTTCAGGCTTGAAGTTATTGTCAAAAGCAAAGATGGTGAATAGATTGCTAGAAATCAACCATCCAAATCAATTATGCGAGGCTTGCATCAAAGGAAAACAACACGGACAAAACTTTGAAGTTGACAAATCTTGGAGAGCTAGAAGACCATTGGAGATTGTACACACTGATATAGTCGATCCTTTTGACATACCATCATTTGGAGGAAACATGTACTACTTGACTTTTATTGATGAATATAGTAGAAAGTGTTGGGTATATGTTCTTAAACAAAAGTCAAAAGCATTGGATAAGTTCAAAGAATTCAAAGTAATGGTGGAAAAGCAATGCGACTAATACTTAAAAATACTCAAATTTGATAGAAGAGACGAGTATACAGTAAAGTTATTTGAAGATTTCTGCAAGGAGCGTGGCATCATTCATCAGTTGACAGTTAGATACACGTCTCAACAAAATAGAGTTGCAGAAAAAAAAGAATTGCATTATTCTCGACATGGCAATGAGCATGGTAAAAGGTAAGCATCTACCAAGAAATTTTTAGGCCGAAGTAGTTCGATGTGCAGTTTACCTATTAATTCGTTGCCCAACAAAAAGTGTGAGGAACATGACGACGAACGAAGCATAGAGCGGTCAAAAACCAAGAATTAACCATCTCAAAATTTTTGGATGCATCGCATATGCCCACGTACCTTAGCAGATCGGAAAGAAACTTGACGACATAGGAGAAAAGTGCGTCTTCATTGGCTATGATGAACGAAATAAGGCTTACAGACTCTATAATCCTCTAACCAAGAAGTTGATAATCTCAAGAGATATTGAGTTTGATGAAGTTGAACATTGGAGATGGAGTACAGAAGAAAAAAAGTTGAAGGGCTATTTTTTAACGAAGATAAAGACGATGATGACTTCATCAATCAAGATGAACAAGGTGATGATCAAGGTCCTCAACAAAATTCGACTGAACCGTCATCCTCAAACAGCGGCAATACTGGAATAGAAAATTGTGAAGTACAACCATCTGAAGTTCTGAGATCTATAAGAGAGCGAAAAGTACCATAAAGGTATAAAGATTATGAAACTGAAAATATTTCACTTTTCTGTCTACTTGCAAGCACATACGAAAAAGTAATTGAAAATGAAAAGTGGAAGAATGCTATGGATAAAGAAATTGCATCAATAGAAAGAAATGATACATGAGAGCTCACAAACCTACTAGAATGATATAATCCAATTAGAATCAAGTAGATGTACAAGACGAAGACCAATAAAGAAGGATAAATAGAGAAATACAAGGCAAGATTAGTTGCGAAAGTCTACAAACAAAAACAAGGAATAAATTATGATAAAGTATTCACTCCAATAGCAAGGATCAACACTATCAGACTTTTCACTGCAGTTGCAACACAAAACAAATGGAAGATTTATTAAATGAATGTGAAGTCAACATTTTTAAATGACTACCTAGAAGAAGAAGTTTATATCGAGCAACCAACTGGGTACATTAAACAAGGACATGAAGATAAGATATATCGCTTGGAGAAAACCTTATATGGATTGAAGCAAGATCCAAGAGCATGAAACACAAGAATAGATAAATATTTTCAAAAGAATGAGTTCATAAAAAGTCCAAACGAGCATGCCTTATATACAAAGAAAAATAAAGATGGTGATATCATAATCGTGCGCTTATATGTGGACGACATGATCTTCACCGGGAACAACCTAGGTATGTTTCACGATTTCAAGAAAGTTATGACTAAAGAATTTGAAATGACAGATATCGGTGAGATGTCATATTTTCTTAGAGTCGAGGTGAAGCAAATGGAAGATAGAATATTTATATCATAAAAGAAGTATGCAGAGCAAATCTTACATAAATTCAGAATGAAAGATTACAAGCCAATAGCCACTCCAGCTGAAACGGGCATGAAATTAAGTATTGACTCAACAAGAGAACCAGTGAATCCAACATTGTTCAATAACATTGTTTGAAGTTTAAGGTATCTAACTATCACACGACCAGATATAACATACACTGTGAGACTGGTAAGCAGATTCATAGAGAATCCAAAACAAGATCACTGGATTGCAGAAAAGAGAATTTTGAGATATGTCAAAGGTACGTTAGATCATTGATTATTCTACAAGCATTCACAAAATTCGAAGTTAGTTAGATATTCCGACAGCGATTACGAAGAAGACATAGATGATTGAAAGAGTACTTCTGGATATCTATTTTATATCGGCTCTACAACATTTTCATGCTCATCAAAGAAATAACAAACAATAGCTCTCTCGACATGTGAAGCAGAATACATAGCCGCTATAGCATGCACTTGTCAAGCAATCTAACTGAAGAATATTTTGGACGAGCTAAATTTTTCACAAGAACCAACTACAATATATGTTGACAACAAATCCACCATATCTCTTGCAAAGAATCATGTCTCCCATAACCGAAACAAGCATATCGATACGATGTATCACTTCATACAAGAACAAGTGAAGAACAAAAAACGTGGAGCTAGTCTATTGCAGAACTGAAGATCAGTTGACAGATATTTTACGAAGCCGTTGAAAGCAGACATATTCCTTCGACTTAAAAAAAGTTTGGCATAAAAAATCAAGTTTGAAAGAAAGTGTTAAAAAATAAAAAAAATCAAACCTAATTTAACCCCTAGAAGTCGACAAAGTGGCAAGTGTGGAAGCTACATTAAATCTCATGAATAATCTAGAAACAATAGGATGACAACAACTAGAACAATCTAGTATGGCGACAAACGTGGGAATATTCAAGAGAGATTTTAAAAGCTACAAGCAACACCTATAATTCTCTAGAACCTTATTTATGTCGGTGCACAAACACTATAACTAGGATTGGTCTTAGTGTGATGAATGTGTGAGTGAAAAATAAAAACAGTGAGTGCAAAAATAAGTAAATTGGGTGTGTAAAAACCCAAGTGTGCATGTAGTGTTGGTAAACTCGCAGCAACAAGTAAATTAGAATTTGTACTTTGGTTCGTTTATAATATATTTGAGTTATATATTGTACCGAGTGCCAACAACTTTTTCAACATTGCAAGAATTAGTAAGAGTTACTTTTTTCATGTAAGTTAACGGTTGAGCATATTTAGAATCTTGCATGCCATCGCCCTAAATATTCCAAATCTTAATCGAAGATGTTCAATACCACCGGTATAGGCAGCTAAATTTGACCGTATTCAGACTGCAAATGACCATGAGCATGAAAACAGGATAAAAGGGAAGAGACAAGGAATAAAAAGAAGCAAATGATCATGCACATGCAATAATGAGTGCAGCTTGTAAGGGTGGTGAGTTAACCTGCACAAAACCCCGCAATCCACGCACCCAAAAATAAGGTAAACCAGCTATATTGTACCACTACCATGCCTGCCAAAGGTGGCTGGGCCAGACCATCCTCGTTATCTTTAGATGCTTCTTGCACCTTTTGAGCATTAAACAAGAATGGCAAATGGTCCACAAGGAGCTAATTCTTTCCTAGCACAAAAGATTATGTAAAAAGAAAAATGGAGAGTACTTTCAAATAGAAATGAGGAAAACAGAAGTTGGAGGAAATCGTAAATCCGTCTCTGAAAAAAAACACCGATACAGGTATTTTGAGAAAAGAAAACAAATGAAACAGATGGGGAATACATGGAAGTGAAACAAAAGAACATTCGCCTGCAAACATATGCTTAAATCCTACAAAAGCTCAATGCTATCCCATCCGACTACGGACTCTGCCTGTTAAAGCATATATATAGAACTAGCAAAACAAACTTCGGAGGATTCTTTTTTTATTTTACCTAAAAATGAAAGGAAAACCAATCTGACATAGAAAATTTAACAAGACCAGATGAAACTTGCAGTTGAGCATATCCCATTCATGTTGTTTTCATAGAGGCCCATTGCCAGTTGCAATATCCCTTTTTATTGCTCCTTGAATCCATTTGATAACAAACCACTGGAACAACAAAAAGGTTAGGCATTAGAAAATATTCATTTGTGTTCCAATTCAGCCCAAACAGAAACTAATTTACTGTGGAAACTTTACCTGAAGCCCAAGAATAACTGGAATCCACAATTTTCCTTTATCGTTAGCATCATACCCATCAACCAACTTCTTGTTAACTGCAATAGCTTGACTCTTGTTTGTTGCAACAGTTGTGATGGCTTTTACCAAGTTCGGAACCCAAGCATCGCCATTAGGAAGAATCTGTATAGGAATAAATTGCAACTATCAAAGAATCAAGGCAATAAAAAACATGGAAAGATCAAAAACAGAGAACACAGCGAAAAAAGAGGGAAAAAAACACGAGATCAAACCTTTTAGTCATTGTCATTTTTATTACACCTTCCACTGTTTTCAACCAAAACCACAGGAATTACAGAATCCTACAAGCATCAAAAGCAAGGAAATATCTAAAAAGGTAATCACAGCACTCTAAGCATACCATCAGAAAAGAAATCGCAACTAATAAAGATAAATTTACAAGATATCCTTTTCAGACAACAGAATTACGAGTGACATATTATTTTAGTAGGACATCAAGCAATTTTTGTGTGAACAAATAAACTTATCATGTTAATCTGTTCAAAGCCTTTATTTATCCGATCTAACATGTGTCCAACATAAATAAACTTGAAAGAGAATACATACATCAAACTCCGTTTTCCTAATATGAGCTCCAACGCGAATGGCCTTTAGGACACCCTCTGACCGTTTAGAAGAAAAAACATCATAATGCAGTCCATCCGGTGGACAAAGCTGAGCATGAGTAAGCACAAGCAAACTTTTGCGCCATATTTCTTTGCCAAAACTGTTGCTAATAGCCCTTATTATCTGCTTATCCAAGTCATCCACTCTATAGGCATCCAGATGATCAACATAAAGCAAAACATATATGGTCTTATTCAAAAGAAACCTGCATGATGATTAATATATTTTGTTCTTAACCAAAATGAACAATACCATGTAGGAAAAAAAATTAATCCTAAAATGAAAATATGACTAGCAATCACTGAGAACTAAATTCATCATGCAGACCATAAGTTAGAATCAATTACTCTACTGACCCTTTGATCAACTGAAGAGCTTGGTGATTGACATAGCCAGCCTCTACAAGTCCTGGAGTATCAATTACATTCAATGTAAACCCTGCCCAGGTGCGCGAAGCCATTACGGGTCTCAGCCCCTCTGACTGCAAAATACACAAATATAATGACGAACGATTAAAGGTTAAGAAGATTTTGCTAAGAACGCAATGGAACAGATAAAATCAATACTTGCTTGAAACGCAGTGACTCGAACAACTTGCTCCCTAAGAAGAGAATTGATTGTAGAAGACTTCCCTACACCGCCTTTGCCCAGAACAAGGATAGTCAAAGTATTGACATTCTGCATTTTTGTACATTAAAACAATATTGTGTGAACATGTTATTAATTCAAAGTAAATGAAATAGATTAAAGGGTTCATCAAAACATCTTGCTTCAATTTTCCCAACAAGTCAAACAATTTCGTTTGAGTAGCAGCGGGGAATTGTTGAAGGCCGAGCCATTCACGAGGGAGAGGAGTACCCATCACGGCAAACTGCATAAGAAATCAGAAAGAAAGAAAGAAAAAAACTCAAAAAAAAAACCTATAATAGAAGGAATACCCTAAACCCTAAAACTGGTTAACATGGTAAAAACGATTTGACCCATCTTAGAATGCAGCCGAAATATGATACAAGTCCATTTTGTTTAGACAGAGTATGAAATAATGGAAGAGACATGGCGGAGGAATCTGGGTTTTTACCCGCCTATCTTCGTGGATGCAACTTGAGAAAGAGCGTGAGACAGATGGAAGAAGGAATGAAGAATTTGGAGAGGTTTTTGGGTGGATTTTGTGGGGCAAATGGATGAGAGCAGGAAAGAAGAGGATTGGGTTTGGCCGTTTGGGTGTTTAGGAAGGCGATCTATCGAAATTCAGTCTCAACTCTTAAGTAGCGTAATCTGCCCTCGGACCTTTCCAACTGTTTGGGAACAAGTGGGCTCAAAGTTTAACTCTCTTCTATAATAAAAAAGTTCAGCTTACACGAGTCGGCCCATTTAGATTAACTCACTCTGTGCTTATACACGGTAAGTTCGACAATTTTCGAAAAGAAATTGTTTCATCATGGTTATAGGTTGCAAGCATTGTGAAATTGTTGATATCATCCGCTACTGGTCATGCACTTGGACAAAAAAAGAAAAAAAAATATAATGAATATTGCCTAAAAATTATATAAATAGTTTACCCGCTTATTATTAAGTTTCTCGATAATGAAAAGTTATAAAATAATTATCCTTCGCCTTCACACTGGTTGTCCTTTATTCACCACCACCGCCGTCGCCGCCGCCGCCGCCGCACATTGGCATTCTTTCACCATCCCAGTTTCTCTTTTCTTCATTTTCAATTCTTGATTTTTATATTGTTTCAAGCATTTAAATTTCTTGATATGAATCATACCTTATATTGTTTCAAGCATTTAAATTTCTTGATATGAATCATACCTTGATTTTTATATTGCTCTCCCGGTTTCTCCAGGTTTTGCCTAGCACAATTTGGACTGACCCGCGTCACACACTTGACTTTAATGAATGAGTCTTTCAACGGTGATTTTCTGCATACACAAGCCTCGAATTTATTTGAGCAACCCCATTAGTAGTTCTTGGATTTTTAACTGGTCATCCATTTGAGCATTTCTTAATGCAATGCTTAAATCTTAATATGGAAGTGTATGTGCTTAATAATCTATTTGTTGACCAGATGAATTCTATGGTGTTGGATTTAGAAGCTTTTAAAAAATTCAATGGAATAAAGTGGTGAAGGTTGAAGGGTTTGGTGGAACGGTGGTGAATGGGGTTGATGAATGAGATTTAATATTTCAATACCCAATCTTTGGAGATGATGAGTTTACAAGAATTTAATGTTACGATTAAATTGAAATAATATTTAGATATTAAGGGTTAATTTTTTAAAATTAGAACCAAATTATTATTATACCAAATTTAATTAACTGACGTGTCATTTGCAATTAAAATTTAACGGTAACTTATTAACATGTTATTTTTTTAAATCAGATTATTATTTTGCAACTTTTTATAGTTGGACTCAAATAAAAATGTTGTATATATCATTGCATAAAAATTAAAATATGAAATTCATGCAATACACATAACACCTTACACACAATTATAACATTAAAAAAAACTTGAATTCAATACGAATACATGAATTATCGAGTCGGTCAAGTATTCAACAAAGAAACAATACATAGAAACATTCGAAGCATGGAACATTTGCGAGGTAAACTTTGCCAAGTACTTAACCATCCGTCTATGTGGTAGTACTAGTAGAGTTCTCAAGTTCTTTGTAACCATCTTTCATTGAAGCCGGTGGAGGCAGTCCAGAAGCAGTGTCCTCATCGGTTGCAGGCTTACGGCTATCTGTATCCGTAACCGCCTTGTAAATGAGGAGTCCCAGCAATGGATAGCTCAAAGTGGTCAGCACCCAATTCACAATCAGCTGGTTCAGCAACGGAACTTTGTTCTTGTCAACTTGCCAGGCCACTGCTGCTCCTGCACTCTGCACTCCCTTGTAGAAACCTACATATCTGCAAGTTTTATGCAGAAAATCTTTAAGTTAATGGATTCATGAAATTATGGACTTTAATCATATGTGTGTTAGTCAATATGTGTGTATATATAATAGTCATTACCTGCTGAGGACCTCTGAGTTATCAGCTAATGCTCCAATTGTCCAATAAACCAGACTTTGAAACATGGCATCCAATAATCCATAGCAAAAGTACAATACAAACGGTTTGGCAAAATCGCTGCCGGATCTTTTGAAGTCCAACCGCTTGGGAAGCTTGTCGAAAGAGTAATTCAACTGGTTGGCAAGGCCACCGGCCCAAATTGCGGTCCCGAGCACGGTGACAATTCCTACCCCAATCAAGCCTCTTGTTCTTCTGCTCTTGAAACTGAAGTCTAGAATGTATCCGATTCCGACTGAACCTATCATTTGAGATCCCCAGTAGAATACATTGTTCAATCCTCTTGTTCTCAAATTAAACATTAAGCCATTGACATCGTTGAATTGGTAGGTGTAGAAGAAGTTGCTAGCCCAGGCAGCTGGTATGATGAGTTGCATCTTCCAGTTACCAAAGAGCTTAAGGATCTCAATGGCCTCGGTGGCAACATTCGAGTACTTGATGTTGGTGCAATGAGTACCGTCGTCTCTAACAACGCGATCAGGGGAGAGAATTGCCAATGCAATAAGGGCACCAACTGACATGATACACATGAAGGCAATATATGTCTTGTCATTGACAGTTTCCGAGTCGTCCCGGTGGTAGTTCAAGATGAAAGGTATAAGTCCACCCATGACGCCACCCAAGTTGAAAATAGTCCAGAACAGAGAAATATATATGCCTTTACGACCAGCCGTAGGATAAGAAGTCATGATAGCACCTTGTCCGGCCCAAAGAAAGCCTGCACCGATGCCGAGAACAGCACCAGCAATGATAGCAAAAGTCTGGTCAAGGTGGTGATTGTAGTAGAGGAAAGAGCCGGCATAAAGGACATAAGTGGAGCAGCCCATGGCAAGGGTAATCTTAGGTCCAAAGATGTTATAAACACCGCCACCAAGGATTCCGAAGATCGAGAAGGTCGTGTATAGAGCCGTGTTAGCATTACTTGCTGCCGTAGCATCAACTTGGCCGCCACCTCCCAGGCCAGAAAGGGCATTGAACATCCCGGGACAACAGAAGCATACTAGACCTATTAAGCTAACCTGGACCAGGGGTGAGTTGTACCTGAAAGGAGATATTGAAGCATCTTTGGCTGCTGCTACTTCCTCATCTCCTTGGAATCCCATGATTGATTCAGACTCAGTTGCTTAAACGTGATTCTCCTGATGCCAAGGAAGAATCTTATATAAGAAGAAAACACGGTGCATCGGTTTCGACGTGGGGAATTTTGGATGGAACTCCCATTGTTCTCATTGTCTTTCGTTAGTAACTAAGGAGGCAAACTTTGAGCTCTTTTTTTCTTCTTGTTTTTCCCATTAATTTTATTAACAATTTTATCCCAAACATGTTAGCTGCCATTGCCATGCCAATATCCGGTTGGATTTTGCTGAACAGTAGCTGTCCAGGAAACTTAGTTCTCTAAGAGGATCTGGATATTTTTAGTAGAAAGGTTCCAAAATAGCAACAAGGCAGAGACAACTCGGTTTAATGGACTTCAAAATTTCCGATGGTTCCAAAATACCAATGTCTGGCAATCAAGAGGAATTGTATGTTATCCACATATGTTTACAGTTGATCATACATTAGTCCATGTTTATGAAAAATAATTTAATGTTTTATATGTGCAGATTTTACAGTTTCACCGAACATTCACAGCTCAAGTTCCTGTAAGAAACAACGGACCGGGAGGTATATCATCGACCGATGTATTTTCATAGCCTAAACCTGATCTGAATATGGTCCATATGAATTTTTAAGCATGTCTGATTGCAGGAGATCAGTCGGGGGACTTTATTACCTTCCGTATCTGGACCGGAATTTGCTGTTGAATAGAGGTGTTGGTGTTGGTGTTGTTGGTGGTGGAGTATGTGTTTACCAAAGCTCAACTGCTTGAGCTGTAAAGAATGAGGACCCGAAACAGTCAAGCAGAAGTGCTCATCACTCATGAAATCCTAAGCACCCAAAGATCTGTTTTGGCCTCATTAAATTGTTATAATAACCGGGTTGGTCAAAGTGATAAGTAATTTGGTATTGCTTAAGCAAGACTCGAGTTTAAGGTCTTGTGTATGCAATAAATTTTCGCTGGAAAACTCACCCACCAAGACTAAATGTACGGCGCACGATGGCGCGGGTTAATCAGGGTAAAGCCTGGAGAACCGAGAGAGTCGGAGAGCAACACAAAATTGTTATAAATTATATAAGTTTCACATATAAAAATGATTACTAATTGTGTTTACTGCTTTAGGTGATGTTAAGTTTATCATGATATTATTTTATTGGTTTGTCAGTTGTTCTGTAGTGAAATGAATGTTGTCTATTGAGCTATCTCATTTGTCGGCTATCGAGTTTCCGATAACATCAAAGAGAACAACAAGTGATCGGAGAGTGCAATGTCAAAATTTATAAATACAAATGATCGAATTATTTTAAATTAAGATCAGATTAATAAAATTTATAAATTTTGAGACTAATTGTGTCACATTAGATGTTTATTTAAATTTAACAATCCCATGACTTGTTTGTAAAAAAACATTAATTCAAAGAGTAAAATGTAACTTACAGAGAAAAAAGTTAGATATTTATCACGCAAACACATAATTGAGTGACCTAGATTGTATTTTAACCTAAGTTCTATTGGTTGGATTATCAAATGAAAATGAAATTAACTGAACCGCATGAAAGAAAACAGAAACAAAACTGTGCAAAAAAACAAAATTTCCAATTGGCAGCTTTTGAGGGCTCGCCATTTTCTGTCGAAATGCAACAAAAGGTAAAGGAATGAAGCCACTGATGTATACCTAGATTCACGCTCTCCTTTACTGTTGCCTTATTTTTCTTTCGCTCAATTCCCCGTTTTCCGTACACTGATTCCTCTTCCTCCTTTTCTCCGGTGGATTTGCTTCATCCTTTGATCATTTCATTTGTTTCGCTTACCTCCGATTTCCATACTATTCAGTGAGTGTTTCCTTTTCTTCTCGTTAATCTTAAGCTATCATTTGCTTTGATCTTTCTCAATTGTTGCTTGTATACTTTATATTTTGTTCAATTTTACTGAATTTTTCAACTGGTTAATCTTGTGATATCTTGATCTAATTGATTGATTTTCTCATGATGAAGAATTTGTGATCTTATTGTTAGAAATCTGTTAATTGCCTTCTTTTTGCTGGCTTCTGTTTGAACTGCATGAACAGTGTAGTAGCATTGTCGTGAAATTTTGATCATGTTTATGTTGTTTGTATCCACCAATTTCTTTCTGCTGTGGAAGCTATGCTGATTGTAAATTAAAGGAAATTGAATTTACTATTTAGATGCAATGTTCTTGTTTTGGTGGCTAAAACATCTGTGTGCTTTGCAGGTAGATTTCGTGTTGCAGTTAAGTTTTTGTTCGGTTGTTTGCCGCCTTATCCATGTAACTAGATTGTGGACCTAAACATCCTTCTGGTTTCAATGGGCATACAGAAGATTTGCCAATGGAAATCAGGGGTTAGTAGTTGCCATGGTCGTTTTCCTGGCTCATTAAATGGTCGGGGTAAGCAAAAGGAAGATGACCCTCTTAACGGAGCAGACTCTGGTGATGATCTGGATGACTGCAATTTCGAGGGAATTGGCTGTGAGCTTGGCATGGTGGAAGGTCAGGTTTGCAGTATACCGTATGAACTTTTTGATCTACCAGATTTAAGGGAGATATTGTCGTTGGAGACATGGAACTCATGCTTGACAGAGGAAGAACGGTTCTCTTTATCAGCCTACCTTCCGGATATGGACGAATGGACTTTTTGGTTGACTATGAAGGATCTTTTCAGTGGTAGTGATATGTATTTTGGGAATCCCGTGGATACATTTTTCAAAAGATTGAAAAGTGGATTTTATCCTCCAAAGATTTCTCGACTTAGAGAGTCCTTGCAGTTTCTTGAGAGGAGAAAATATTACCACGCAATAAGATATTATCATCAAAAAATGGTACAAATGTTCATAGACATGGAAAGGTTGTGGGATGAATGTGACATGAGTGTTGGCATTGCGGAAAGACTTTATATGTGGAGAACAAGGATGAAATGTGGGGACGCCAATACCGATTTGCTTGACCTCAATGCAGTGCCTAATGATGGATGTCTGTTAACTGAGAATGTTAACCCAGATACAGTCATGTCCCATTTACCAAAGAGAATGAAGATTTGGGAAAGTGTTAAAGAAAAAGCAAATGTTTCCGGTGCATCTGCCAATGGAATGAACACTATTGTGCCAAACTGCAGTGCAAAGGGTGTTCTGAAGGTTAAGACTACCTGCAATGCGACTTACACTCACAACCATCTTATGGCTGTGGGTGACATTTCGGAACAATGTCGATCGGTACCGAAGGGCCTATTGAAAGTAGTTCCCAAAGTTCCTTCTGTCTTTCCCCAAGTATCAAAAGTGTTCTCAAGAAGGTCACAAAAGGCATTGCATGTGGGTGCCCCAGATTTACAGGTCCGTACAGTGCCTAATTTGCCAGCACCTGCGTTCTTGGGAAATGCGGGTAACTTTAGTGGGTCACCGTTTCTATGGGAAAAGGTTGCTGGTAGCCAAATGAACCCTGAGCAATCTGGAAGTATGTTAATTCACCAGGATAGTGCTATAAGAAGCCATAGACATTTACAGAACTCTAGTGAAAACAGAAGCAAGGAAGTTGACATTGCTGATTTAGGTAAACATAAATTGTTTGAACTTGATGACGAAAGCGTAATTGGTTCAAAGAGATACAAATTTGGTCGGAATATGTGGCAGAATCTCGACATGGGAAAGAAAGGATTGTTTTCATCCCCATTCACCAACCAATATCATGAAGGAGAGAGGCAGACCAGAATCTTGCAAAACGAGCGTATGACCATTCTTCCAAGAGTTCCTGAAGCAGTCTTGGGTTCGGGAATTGAAGGAGGCATGCAGGACAAGTTATTGGCTTTTCCCAACCAAATGAAGAACCTAAGTGATTTTGAAGTCGAAAATTCAGAGAAGCCAAGTAAACCAAGTGGTTCAGAGCTTAAGTATGATCTTACCCTTCCTTTGACATACAAGCGAAGAAAGCCTCAAGCAAAAAACTCATCAGGCTTCACCAACTCACTGATAACAGGTACTGATATACGATCTGGTAATCCAATGAATCGAACCAACCTTTGGGGGAGGATGTGAAGGCATTGAAGATAAAATTCATGGGTTGGGAAAACATTCCTTTGAACAGGGAATTTTGAACAGGCATGTAAGGACTAGTATGTAGTTAGCTCCTTCTTCCTAATATAAAAAACCTCCCACATCTTGTGGTAAAATCACCCCTGTTAGAGACTTCTTGTATGTATAAGTCGGTATATATGTCAGAAAGAAAGTTCTTCTTATCATCATCAGATTGTTGTCTACTTTTCTCCACATATTTTTTCACTGTCAAATGTCAATTAAGAGTAATATCAATCCGATGACGGCCAGTGCATTTCCATTTCATCGGTATGCACTATATGATCTGTTGAAAGGTTTAGGACCAAAATCTAAACAATACTGATTCATGGTGGAACTTAAATTGGAATGAATCTAGAGTTTGCATAAGATGAGATTTCAAAAATACCGATTCAAGTCGCGATCAGTTACCTAATAATCAGATTCTTAGCTTGGCAACGTGTAATGGCAGAAAAGAGAAAAAAGGGGGGCAAAAACAGGGGCATCTTTGAAAGATAAGTAACTTTACTGGTTTACATTCTCTGCTATATTCCCTGCCTTTTAGGTGCATTCTGTTCCGACCAGTTATTCCTTTCCCACCCCATCAACATGATCAAACAGTCCAAAGAACTGAGGCGAATTCATCCTTTTGGAAATTCCCAGAACCCACAAAATGATTTTAAAAAGGCCTAATTTCTCTAGTGGAGAACCCAACACTCCAACAGGAAAAGAAAAAGCTTTGAGCTTCTGTTAAAATGGCTACACCGATGCTACCCCAACCTCAAGCCCCATCTTCTTCCTCCAACCATCAATTCCACATGGCTTCTCACAACAACAGTCCGTACCTCTCCATTTCACCAGTCCCCGCATCCGGCAGGAGTAAGTTTTATTTGATCTTTTCAATCGGGATTGATCTTGAAACTGCGTTGTTTGACCAGTTGTTGGTTTTACAGGAGTTGCGATATGTGATGCCTTGAGCCGGTGCGGAAAAAAGATCGAAAACCTTGCTGACAACTTTTGGAACCACTGTAAGATTAGCAATAAATTTGACTTTCACTTGATTTTATTGTACATGTATGTGTGATTCTGGTTCTTACATGCAATCTTTATTTGTCTGTGAAAGCAGTGAGGGTGAGTCCTAGTATCACTGATGCTGCAGTGGCAAGGCTTGCTCAAGGGACAAAGCTGCTTACAGAAGGAGGCCATGATAGGTTGTTCCAGCAGACATTTCAGACCTTGCCTGGGGAAAAGCTCTTACGTTCATACGTCTGCTATCTATCGACTTCCTCTGGACCGGTGATCGGTACTCTTTACATATCCACTAAGAGAGTTGCCTTTTGTAGTGATTATCCCCTCTGTTACTATGATTCTCCAGGGTACCAGCAGTGGATGTATTATAAGGTATCTCCTTTACTTTTGAATCAATGTTTTTTAAAAATTTTCTTGTTGTCTGGACTGATATGCTGCTGCTGATTCTAGACTTCTGAGAATTAACCTATGGTATTGCCATATTGCTTGTTATATAGGTGGTGATCGAGCTCGATAAGTTGACCGCAGTCAATCCTTCGGCAAACAGATTGAATCCGTCTGAAAAGTATATTCATACGGTCACCAGAGATGGATATGAATTCTGGTTCCTAGGGTTTATATCATATGACAAGGCACTCAAGTCTTTGACTGAAGCTTTGCAGCGCAGTCGCCATGCATTACAACTGTTCTAAGAAAATCGTTCGGGTCTTTTTAGTACAGAGACATGGCTATCTAGCCATTGGAAATTGCTGAAATGATAGAGACGAATCAGATAAAGAGTAATGGAATGTAATAAATTATCTGTTTCTTACCAGGTTGAGGATCTGTTTAGACACTTGCAGTAGTTTGTCTTTGTGTTACTATATGCTGTAATTGATTGGTTTGCATGAGTAATGGAATGTAATATATTGAATGTGTTGAAAATTATGAATAATATTAAGGTTATATTTTGATACACAAGTTGTATAAAAAAATTTACCCGATACTTCTATAAAATTTAAAACCTAAATCCCAAACCCTGACACCCTAAATCTAAACTTTAAACCTTAAACTCTAAATTTTAATCATAAACCTTAAATTTTACACCCTATACACTAAAGCCTTAAACTAAAACCCTAAAATTAAAAAGAAGTATTTTCCATAATATTATCCATTATTAAATCAAATACAATATTATGGAACTAAATAGATTGGGATTGGAAATCTTCATAACCTCCGATTTCTTTCTTTCTTTTTTTTAAAAAAAGAATTACATCTATTTAGATTTATTACTATGTGTCTCCTTAAAAATTCCTCTCAATTTAAACGGAGAAAAAATACACATGGTAATAATATACAACGAAAACCAATTACATTACATCAGAAAGAAACGACAAATCCTCATGTTACAGGGAAATGCTACAAAGCGGAGGAGCCTCAAAACGAACCAACTCCGAGCTTGAGCTATCCGCTAGTTTTGCCAGGCAATCAGCAACTTTGTTCACAACCCGGGAACTATGATGGAAAGAAACCCTCCAATCCTTGGAACCCAAAGCTCGTATATAACATACCAATGCGAGCGTGACTCTCGAACGACACTTCTGTTGGATCAAAATAAAGGCCTCCAAGCAATCTGTCTCAACCATAACCTAACGAAAATCTTTCTCCCAAGCTAGATCCATCCCTAATAAAATCCCCCACAACTCAGCTTCAAGAGCAGAACAACGGCCAATGAACTTAGTGTAACCGCAAAGCCAATTACCGGCCTGATCCCTGACTCCTCCTCCACAAGATGAAAAGCCATCTGCAGTCGCACGAGCACCATCAAAATTCAACTTGATCCACCCAGTCGGTGGAGCCGTCCAATGCGATAGATGGGGTTGTTGAACCGAACCACGCACCACCGCATGGTGCTGAGTTGCTATCGCAACACTCGACTTTTCCGCGAGCCATTTACTCCTAGTGATGATCGACCCCCACTCCTCAATCTGCGTGTCAAAAACAATAGCATTTTTTGACGACATAAGTTCTAGACAACCGCCGCAAACATCGGATCCCAATTCAAAGGATCAATGCCAAACGCTAAGGAACCAGTAAGATTTAGCTCAACCCATCTACGCAAAGGAATGGTAAAGAATTCCTGCAATCTATCCTGGCGTACCAACAGAGACCAAACAGCCTTAGCGGAACCACAAATTCGAACAACATGATCAACATCTTCATCTTCCAAGTGACGCACCGGACATCTCGCATCAGTAGTGAATTCCCGGCGACAACGCTTCATATTCATCGTAAGTTTACCATAACAAACGAGCAATAAAAAACCTTGATTCATTGAACACCTCTAAACCAATGTATCACCTTCCAAATGGGATCAGCACCCCACTTAGTTGATTCACGCGCACTTGATAGGCAGACGCAACCGAGAAACAACGATCATCTCGCAATCTCCATCCAATTTCATCATCCGGGAAGGACCCATAAGGTTGCTTCATGGCCGCTATCATAAGTAATATAGGCACTGGGAGAAGATGTTGGAATAAATTCCAATCCCAGTCCCCATTTGCGTCGAGCATCAACATGATCGACTAACGGTCCAACAGTATGGATCCACGTATCACGCCAAAAATCAACTGAACACCATTCCAATACTCCACGAAATATTCTCACTCATATCATTCCATCCCAATCCCAATCCCAATCCCAATCCCAATCCCTTCCATAGTCAAAAGCCATAACGGAATTGGGTAGCATTCGGAACCCCAACAGAACATTTATATTTATCTCAGACAAAGCGAACCCATAATGAATCCATCTTCGTAACCATATTAAACGCCAATTTTATAAAAAAAAATGCTTCATTCTGAGCATCTATCTTCCAAAACCCCAGACCACCTGTTCAATTGGTTGACACACATCCTCCCAACCAACTAAATGAACCATACCCCGCTCAAAAGTGGAACCCCAAAAGAAACGCCTAATAATTCGCTCCAACTCCGCACAAATCTTTTTAGGCAAGACTGTTTGCGATAACGGAGTTGCCACCGGTCTTTTTTATTATATTAGGCGGATTAAAAACCTAAAAATAAGGGCACGATTACGTGTGAGGATGGATTAACACCCATATCACGCTCGCAGAACAGCACTTACTTGATCACTAATATTTTCCTTGTAATCCGGATACATGTATGCAGAGATTAATGTAAAAATCCACAGAGTTCTAAAAATAACCCAAATTCACTCACGACTGAGTAAACCCCAGTCGTTTTAGACGCAAAGGGATTAAAACATTAATTCCTAAAATCAAAAAAATATAGTTTCAACCGTTCTCCAACTGTTAGGGAAGACCGAATTAACCCTAGTTGAGAAAATATTCCTTTTTTGAGTTGCAGTAAAAATTCTTTTTTAAATGATGTTTTTTTTTTACTTTTTACTTAATTTTTAAAATTAATTATTATTTTTAGAAGCATGTGTTTAAAGAAACTAATCCTAAAAGGCTTTATTTAATTATTTACAATTTATTTACTTTTCTAACAATTACCTAAAAAAATTTATTTACAATTAAAGAGAAAGAATTATTAACAATTTTAAAAAATTACCAAAGTTAGTTTTATTTACCAATATTTACAATTAATAAATTATTTACCTTTTTAAGAAAATTTACTTAAGGGTATTTAATTAAACTTTATTATTGATAATTAACCTTACAAAAATATCTAAGCTATCTATTAAAAGAATTAACCTAAAGGGTATTTATTTTTAATTATTTGGTAATTTTTATTACAAAACATATATCATCAATAAAACCTATTTACCCTAATTTTATTAAGTTAAAGTGCCTAAAGATGAATAAATTAAAGAACACGGTAAATATAAACAAATCAAACAATGAATTAAAATACACGTAATAAGAATTTAAGAACCAAATTAAAAATAAAATAAAGATTAGAGTAAAGAGATTGCAAACAGTGGGATCAAAATGCAAGCTTGTCAATGTGGGGTACAGGCCGAACTGCAAACCATACGGCATCACCGCTGCTGTTGGACACCGGCCACTGTATGCCGACAGTGGGCCGCCGATACTGCCCTTACTCCGGTGGTGGTGCCACCTCCATCCCTCAACGATGATGGATCTTTCACGAGTTTCACTTAACGAACTTGTACCCTTTCTCCTCCTTATTCGAAACCAAGTAACATAGAAAAAAATAAAAATAAAATATAGAGAAGCAGCTTTTGGGTAAAATACCTCCAAAAATCACTATAACTTGTATTGCTCTTGAACTCAATGTGCTACAAAGGATGAATGTTGTGTGGTTGTGAATGTGTGTTTTTTTTCTCTTTTTTTGTATCTACTTACAATGAAATATAGGCTTCAAGAAACCCTAAAAACCTAAAAATCCTAAAACCCTAAAAGCATATTTCCTTATTATGCTCAACATTATTGGAAATGGAATAATGTCATTACTTGGGCTTCAAACTCTTTCCTTACATTTAATAAAATATAAAATGAGTTAAAACAAATAGTAAAATGTTGTGAACTCAATGTGTTACAATGAATGTTGTGTTTTTCTCTCTCTCTCTCTCTCTCTTTTGGTATCTAATTACAATGAAATATAGGCTTCAAAAAACCCTAAAAACCCTAAAATCTTAAAAGCATATTTCTTTGTTATGCTCAACATTCTTGGAAAGGGAATAATGCCATTAATTGGGCATCAAACCCTTTTCTTACATTTAATAAAATCTAAAATGAGTTAAAACAAATAGGGAAATGTCTAAGCTTGATTTTAATTACGAATAATTAATAAATTAATTAAAAATTCGTGATAAAATCAAATTCTCGTATATAGTTATCTGCACGCGTTGTCTTCACTAAAACGAGCATATCTTGAGCTCCCAACGTCTGTTTGAGGCATTTTAAGATGTGTTGAAAAGGTAACTAAAAGACAATCAATACTTAAGAAGACACCCCGGCCCGAAAACGCTTGGATCCTATAAAAAATTTGCCATAAGTCCGCAGTGAGGAATCCTTGCACATATCTTAACTTTCCATACTTTTCGAGCAAGATCTCTTATAATCTTCCCATATCTGACATAGTTAGAATTTTATGTGGTATGCAAGATAAAAGCTAAAATACATTAATAAAAATGAGATAATAAAAAATAGGCCAATTAGGCCTTTATTCATGGACTCCTCTTTTTATTTTTTAAATAGACTCTTTTATGGAGTCTAATATATTTACAAACATAAAATTTAAAGCCCGAATAAAATTGGGTGACTACTCTGTCGTTTGCATTGTATACACTAGAATTGCTGACAACACAGCCGTGGCAAGAGTGATCCGACCGGCCAGAGATAAAGTTTTCGCCTTCCATCCACTGAGGCGCTTTTGAACCATATAAATCAAATATGCATAAGAAGCAACAGAAACACGCCCATGAAGAATCGGTACACCTAGATATTTCCTAAATCACCTACCTCCATGAAGCCGAACCCCATACTAATATAAATTCGTAACACAGCTAGGACATTAGTGGAGAAAAAATAGTAGTCTTTGCAATGCTAACCTTTTGCCTAGAGATTTCACCAAAATGACAAAGGACCCAGTTAATCGAAACCATCTGCTCCATAAAAGCTTCAGCAAAAAGAAGCATTTCATCGGAAAAAAAGAGATGTGACACCACAAGACTAGACTTTGAAGTCTGAAAAGCCTGCCAATTACCTCGGCTTGTTTCTACATGAATAGCTTGCGTTTGTTCCATGCATAACACAAACAGGTAAGGAGAAATAGGATATCATTACCGTATGCCCCGAGACGGCAAAAACGATTCAGTGGCCGAACTATTCCACAAAGCCTGCGTAGAACCAGTTGAAACTCGATGCATAATTAACAAACGCAAAGAATCCAGAATACCTATATCAGCCAACGTGTCGTCAATGAAACTCCACTCAATCCAATCATAGGTTTTTTTTTTCAAATCCACCTTGATCGCCAACCACCCTTTTCTACCAGTTTTATGCTATATGGAATGAACGATCTCTTATGTAATAATTATGTTGTCTGTGATCGCCCTCCCTGACATGAAACTTGTCTGGTTTTTCGAAACCCACCACAGAAGATAAGACTTTAGACGATTCACAATGATCTTAGTGACCACCTTGTAAACTACATTACATAAGCTAATAAGACGAAATTGTGTCAAACTTTCTGGAGTAGGAACCTTTGGTAGAAGGACTAAAAGCGTACGATTGAGCTCCAGATGAAGACTACCCTCAGTAAAAACCGATCGTATGAGAGCACAAGTAGATGACCCCACTATGTCCCAATTTCTCAAACAAAAAGCCGTGTGCAAACCATCAACCCCAAGGGCCTTAAGAGGGCCCATATCGAAAAAAACCTATTTAATCTCGGCATCCATAACCAGAGCAGAGCTCAAATCCAAACCAGTCCTTATGTTGTGTACAAACTATCCCCAAATCTCATACCATAACCATCAATACCCAAAGACATAAACAAAGTTTGATAAAAACCCAAAGTAGCGCGGCTCAATTCGATTTGATCATCACACCACTCTATTCCATTAAGCTTCAACCTGGATATGTAATTAGCACGATGTCTTGCCTTAACAGAAGCATGAAAAAAAGCAGTATTATGATCACCATTCGCAATCCAGTTTGCACATGCTTTTTGAATCCACAAGCTCTCCTCTTGTCCCATAACCTCCTCCAATTTTGTAGGCAACTTTTCCCCCAATTTGACCAGAGAATCCGAGTGACATTTAGCAAGCTCACGATTTGCCAATGTCCAAACACAGTTGAGTTCCAACCTACAACTTCGGTTTGGAATGACTCAATATTCTTGAGAAGATCCTCACTATCCCAAACCGATGCAAGAAAATCCTAAAACTCTGAATGCTCTTGCCAGACAGATATGCATCAAAACGGTTGAATACACTGAGGATGCTCATACTCAACAAGCCGAAGCAGCAACGGCCTATGATAGGATCCATTCTTATCAAGGTGACACACATGTGATGCCGGGAAGCAAGCCAACCAAGCCGCATTAGCAAGGCAACGATCTAACCATTGATAAAGGTTGCCCCTCGACCAAGTGAAAGGCAGTCCCCTAAAACCCATATCCAACAATCCAAATTGGAAAATAAAATCCGTGAAATATCTTCTACCATTAATATGCGTGTCTGAATCACCCCCAACAAACCAAGGTATATCGGTTCTCAGATTTAACGACTCAAGCTGTGCCCATAACGTTCGCCTTTTAGAACATGTAGGACTAGCATAAACAACTGTGAAATACAACCATCTACCTCCTCAGACTCTTTCTCCCTCGCATTAATAAATTGATTCGAAAGATGAAGGATCTCAAGCACCACATCATTTTCCCAAAAATGCTAAATTCCACTACTGAACCCTTGTGCCCCTACACGAAAAGAATTATGAAAACCAAACTTGGCAACTACACAGTCAACCCTCTGACCGCTTACACAAGGCTCGAATAACGCAACCACTTTAGGCGAGAACTCTCTTTTAAAAGCCTTAAAATATCTGCAAAAAGTGATGCTCGCTGCACCTTGAATATTCCACAACATAAACATCATAAAAATGGATAAGAAACATAAAAACCACTTAATGTTCAAGGACCATGTCCCCAACAGCGTGATCCACTCGATGACTTTACTCAAGCTTGCCAGCATACAGATGCGAATGGTCCAATTGCACTACCTCGGGCAACCCCTCATGATTAACAATCACCTTAGAGGAGCCATCAGGTTCTATCTCGTGGCGCAATGCTACCTAATTCAATTGCGAATTAACATTAGTAATCCATTCCGTTAAAACTAGCTAGGAAATCGTCTTAGCATATGAAGGTTTATGTATCAACAACCCTTGCAGCACATTTTCCTTCGCACCCTTAACCTTGTTGCCTCTATTCTTAATATCCAATACCCCCTCCAAACCAAGCTTACCATGACCCTACTCTATAATAGCTACTGCCCAATGAGCAATGTGCGCCGACTTGGACTGATGTTTCACAAGTTAAGCTAGTTTCCCCGGAACCATAGGCACCACTACCGCGTCACTAGCTACATCTTTACTCCCTTTTGGCTTTTTTTTTCGGATTAGAAGCAATGTATATTGAGTTTTTAACCACCCCACTAGATTGCCCAACATTTGTTTGTTTAGTTCCCACACTTTCTACATCTGTAACATTAGACCCCCTCTTGCCAAGTCTCAACATTCTCCAACGTTTGCACGAAGCCATCAATTACAATGCAAGGAACAAGAGGCTTATTCAAATCGACCATGATTGCTAACCGAGCAAATTTACCTCTTTCCCTTGCTTGGGTATTGTAATCCATTTTCACTACGGTACCAATGATCGCAACAATCCTCTTGAACAAAGCTTTAGTGTAATAACAATAAGGGAGCCCTAGAAGACGGGCCTACTATAACCCTCTTAACCCGGTTTAAACGCAAGACCGAACCGAGTGAGCTACATTAGGTTTACCAAAGTAAATTGTAAAGGTGAAACTTGAATCACGTCCATTTTTTATTTTATCTTATCTAAATGCATCATATTAACCTATGGTGTGCATACTAGCAGCGGATGAAAACTTAACTCAATCGGGCGTCAAATTGACATCCAATTACACGTAATTGCAATTTAGGAACTAAATTGTAATTCTAGAAAATTACATGTACTTGACCCCTTTTTAAGTTACCAATCCTTAATTAGTCAAATTACATCTTGCTGGCCAAATTACAGCTCAAACGGATAATCCAAACTCATATAATTGCATATATAACATTCAAGGACTAAAAAGAAAAAAGATATTAAAACATCCGACTTCACTTTAACCAACTTAACTGCCATCCGTACCGATACGCGTATAAGTGTTACGGTACGCTTATTCATTTCAAAATCCCCAAATTCCAGTAGCTCAAATCCGTACCGAAACACCCCTTCACATATCGAAACGACCAACCATAAAGCAAAGGGTCATACTGAAACACTAACCCGTATACCGAAACAGACCCCTGTATTTCACTTACCTGTTTTGGTACGGGGTCATGCGTACCGAAATACCTGGACCTATAATATCCCAATTTGCTGGTTTTTCATTGTTTCAAGGGTTCAAACATAAGCCAATCACGCTTTAAACATATACACAACATTACTAGAACTCAAACCTTATCATATCATCACAGGTTCATCATCAATTCAAGGTAGCATGCTTTAAAAGGTAATCTAGGGTATGCTTCCTAGATACCAAACCATTCAACATTCAAAACATAATCCAAAGCTACAACCAACATAAGAGGCCAATTAAAAATCCAAAGCAACATTACAAACATGCTTAAACAGAGAGTTTCTCAAAAACCCTCCCAAATCAACAATGAAACCTCATTGCCTTTATTACTTCAAGTCTAGTTCGAAACCATACGTTCAATAGACGAAGTCCTTGAATATCCTTCGCTTGCTTGCTGCCTCTAAACATTTAGTTATCTGCATTAATGGACAAAGAGAGCGTAAGCACACAAGGCTTAGTGAGAAGTGCTCAAACAACATACCATCAATGTATTTTAAAACCATTTTCCAAAACTACATTGAAATCACCATTTCAATCATCGTATAAAACACCATGCCTTGAAAACTATGCACTTAACACTTTCAAAAAATAGAATATTAAACCATATGCAACATGTATCATGGATCAATAGCAAATCCCATTGCCAACCCTCAATTTAAGCATTCTCATGCATAACACCCATATGCAAAGCTTAAAGAGTAAACATGTATAAACCAACATTATACATCAACATCCATCAACATGATACATCAACAATTATATTGGCTTTCAAGTGATCATTAAGCAAATCCACTTTCCAAAATATTACATTGGATATATGGATTCAACAAGTGTCCTTTCAACACTTCATGTCATCTCAATCGGAATTATGGTACCACTTACAACCTAGGGACACCAACCTCAATCATCGGTTAGATGCATAATCTACTAATGAGAGTTTTCGATACCATATAACCCCTCAACCGTTAGGGTACTTGGATGGAGTATTCGGTACACTGTATAAACCCCTCAACATCCAAGACGACTTTTTATAGTGCACTATCAATCCTATGACCCGTCAACTATATCCGATAACATTTTAAACCACATCACTTACCAATATAATTCATTAGTAACCATGTACCTCACTGTTTTTATATGCATCAATTCAAAACCATTTCCAAAGCATTAAACCATGCTTTAACAAGTATCTCACATACTTATATGGATCATTTACCAAATGCATCCATCATCATTATATGATCAAAAATATTATTAAACATACTTTAAAACATGCTCAACAGTAGGTACCATGTAATTCAAAACAAGTGCATAAAAACTATTTCATTAAAGCACAACCGGGGGAGAAATCTCTTTATACTTACTTTCGAGTTTAAACCAACATTTCAAGCTTAATTTTAAACTCCCAACATAACCTTTAAACCATTTCAAAGCTGAAATCCACGTTCCCACTCACCGACAATGCAAAGCTTTATTCGCCAATGCGAAAAGAAGTGTCCAAAACTTTACCAACAGCCTTAGGATCATTCTCCCATGTTTTAATCACATAACAATAGAGGATTAATACATTATCATGCATTCATAATCCCAACAACGCAACTCCTCAACTTCGCCTCACTAAAACCATCAATCTCTACCCGAAACAACCGAAAACATCATCACATATCATCCAAACGTTACCCAGCCAAAACTTAAAGGTTTGATCCATTAATTAACTTCAATTGACATCCAAAAACAATCCAAAACAATCCTTATACCTTCAGCATACAGTAAACCTCCACAACTCCTCAAAAACACATAACTGACAACTTAGAAAATTAGAGATTCACATAGCTTCGAGATTCCAATGTTAAAATCAATCTATTAACATTAAAAGACATCAAAATCTTGATTAAAATCAATCAAGAACTCATCAAAATAGATCCAATTCGAAAATCATATAATCATATCACATAAACCTTGATTTAACCAATTTTCCATAATCAAATCATTAAAACTCATTAGAAAACATTTATAAATAGTCAAGAACTTGGAAATTTCAATAAAAATCTTTTATTAAAGGAGATAAATGAATATCACCTATAACACTTGATTTTCCCCTTAATTGGTAAGATTTGAATGAAATCTCTAAGGTTTGATGTAGAAATCAAGAGTAGTAATGAAGGAATCAAAAAGAGAAATCAAGAGAATCAATCTCTGATCATTTAGGATTAGAAAATGTAGTTTGGATGCTAAGAAAATAAAGAGAAAATTGAGAGCAAAAGTAGTTATTTAAGAAAAGTGATTTTAATCAAATAAACTTCTTTTTATTAAATCCCTTTTATTTTCCATTAATTTCCAATTAAAATCCAATTTAAAATAACCTTAATTAAGGAAAAAATCTGATTAAAACCTTTAGATAAATTAGTTCCTTAAAGATTCAAAGTTTTGACTCTTTTGCAAAACAGTCACCAAAAACAGTTTTCAACCTTTACATTTTGGTCACCAGCCAAAATGTCACATTTCCAAACTTCATTTTCAAACATTGATTTTACCAAAAATATCCATATATCAAATAATGATTTTTAGATATTTTTCCAAATATTTTCTTACTCAAAAATAGTTAATTTAATTATAAATCTCGAATCCGACTCAAATCTCTAACCCGATCCACCAAACTGTCTAATTAGCCTATAAACCGATAGGCCCAAAAACTGGGGCGTTACACCCACACAATGGCGTGAGTTGGATGCTTTTCGGATGTTGAAAAAGACCGAATCCAAGGTTAAACAGTCAGATAACTTCCGTAAATAGTCTAAGAACCCTCAGTAAGGATTCTCATAATCTCTAGGATCCTCAAGACGAACAAGATAATAATTATTATCAAAATCGATTAATTGAATCTTAACTTGTGGGTACCATAATGCATGTATTCTTGTGAGCAACGTTTGATAGCCAATATTGCACCCTAACAATATGAGAATGACCGCTTGTTTCATGCTAAGATCAATCTGATCATGTACATGATCAGAAAACTTTATTTTCGAAAAACTACCTAAACGATCCACTACACAATTCTCATCTAGAACAATAACTTGCTCCAAGGTAATATCTGGTTGCTTCTCTATTTGTTTACCCGCCTCGGACGAGTTATTAACCACATTAGCATAAAAAACCCTAGGGTTAGTCCCTGCTGAATTCACACCACACATAGACTCATGCACCGATGAATGATCCTGAACACTTCCATTAACCCCACTGGCATCGACTTCCATCTCCATACCCTCAGCGCCCTCAACAGACTCAATCACTATGTCATCGTTTCGCCCTTTTTTTGTCGTACATAAATCCTCCACAGCATGTGGAGATCCTGACCGCTCCAATGCAGGTTCCACCGGTATAAGAGGCACAATATCTGGTGTTCTACCAATATCATTAGAATTCAACGGTGCTGAACCCCCCAGCCGCCGCCTTAGAGATATTGCCGCTAGAGCCATTAGGGTTCATCATTTATCTGAAAAATTATTTAATACATATGTTTTTTTAGTTTTAAAAAGGCATAAAGTCAAAAATAGCTCCCAATGTTTGACCTTTTGGTCACTTTAGCTCATATTATTTTTTGTGCAAACAACCACCTAACGTTTCATTTTCGTTCAAAATTCACCCTCGGCGAATGGAAACCATTAGTCAACTAACGGTCAACGACCTTTGATGACGTGGCAGTGCAACGTGGCACTTTGCTGACATGGCATTATTTGATTGGTTAGAAATATTTAAAAATATTTATTTATTTAAAAAATAATTATTTTTTAAATAAATATTTTTTTATATTTTTAACCAATCAAATGATGCCACAACACCAAATTGCCATGTGGCATCATATTGGTTAAAAAATAAAAAAATAATTATTTTTCCATAAATTTTTTTAAAAAAATATAAAAAACAATTATTTAAAAAAACATTTTTAACCAATCAGATAATGCCACGTTAGTAATGTGTCACGTGACATCATATGATTGGTTAAAAATACAAAAAAATAATTAATTTTTTAAAAATAAAATTTTTAATTATTTAAAAAAAACATACGTCACATCAGCAAGTGCCACATGGCGTCACCATAAAACATGCCACATCATCAAAGGGGTTGACCGTTAGTTGACTAACGGTTTCCATCCATCGATGGTGAAATTTGAATGAAAATGAAACGTTAAGTAGTTGTTTGCACAAAAAAAGAATAGAGGCTAAAGTGACCAAAAGGTCAAACGTTGAGGGTTATTTTTGAATTTATGCATTTTTAAAATATAAAAAAATTTCTTTTCTAAGGCTAGTGATTCCATCTAGGGGTTAGATTTTAAGATTATAAATATATATAAAGAATAAATATACAAGCTTGTGTTATATTATGTTGTTGGATTTATTTGGTGACGTTTTTACATTTTATTTTCTAGAAAAAATCTCAATCATATTAAAATTTTGAAAACCATTAGATTAGTTTAGAATTAAATTATTGTTTTAAAAAAATTAGAATTAAATTAGAACAAATATGAGATCAACACAATACAAATGCATAAAAAAAATACAAGCTGTATGGCATGAAGAATAGTAAAAATGTAATAGAAATATACAAATGTAACAAAAATATAGATTTTCTCACGGATGAGTCTACCACGCTCGATGAACACCACTGAACACCAATAATGCTGAACACCGCTAAATACCATTAAATTTATTAATAAAGATTAAAAATCTCAATGATTCAACATACATTATTTAAAATAAAATTTTAATTAAATTATTTTTCATATATATATATTTTATTTTTTAAAAAATAATTGGATCAAATACCAACACTTAAATTAAAAACCCTAAGCACTTTTTCTTAGCCATTCAAGCTGTCGTTGCCATTAGCCACTTTTCATCAGCAAGATAGTCATCGTTGTGCCCCCGTCCCTGCGTGATTGTCGTTCGAACTCGCTGTCGTTCCCCGCCGTTCGCGCAGCGAATTCGGTAAGGTAAGATTTTTATATTTTTATTTTGATTCAGACTTGGGCGGTCGTCCAAGCCGTCACCGACAGTCGCCGCCTTTACCGGGCGGCCGACATCCAATTCCGATATTCCCTAATTACCAAACCCTAACCACTACCCTAACCGTAATTTTCAAATTAGGCCAAATATAGAACCCTAATTCCCAAATTAGAACCCTAATTCCCAAATTAGAACCCTAATTCCCAAATCTAATTTCGAATTCCCAAATTGAAACCCTTATTTCGTACCGATATGTTGTTTCACATGTATTGGTACACGATTAATTGAGTACCGATACTGGTTATGTATCGGTACAAAAATTGCTTATTGGAAATTATTTCCAAAGGGTGTACCGATACTCTAGGAAACCGTACCGGTATGCTGGGTTTGAATTTTGGAATTTTGTGTTAAGTTCGATTTACTTTCTGAATTTAGAATTTTGAAATTTTGAAATTTTTTGTTAAGTTCGATTCTCTTGTCATTCACCATTATAATAATGTTATTTTTTTATTTTTTAAATTAATTTTTTTAGATAGTTGATAATGAAGATACCAAAATTCAAACTATAGAGTTTGAATGTTATAATCAGGATGAAGATGGCCATAATCAGGATAAAGATGGTTACAACAGTAAATTAGATTGTGAAACTTATACTGAAGAAGAACAAACTGAATGTAATGTTGATGATGACAAACATATAGATGATGAAAAGATAATTGACTACTTCATTGACGAAAGTTTATGGGACGAAATTGAGAAAGAATTAAAAGATTATAATGAGAATGATATGAAAATGCTGAAGTGGAAAAGTTTAGAATATTGCATTGAGTGTTATTATACCTATGCAAAAGTGAAAGATTTTGGAGTTCGAATCAGCCAGTCAGTGACAAGTTGAAATGGTGGTCACATAATTTCAAAGAAAATGGTGTGCCATAAGGAGGGATATAGAGAAGAAAGGTGGATTAACTTGTTAAACAGAAAATGTGAACAAAGACTGGTCAGCAGAGTTGGATTTAGAGCACTTACTACATTCAAATTGAACGAGCGGTATCAATATTGGACTTTTTAGTACATTTGAACAATTAATGGACTGAAATTTATGGACCTTTTAGTACATTTGATTCATGATGAATGTTACGCGTAATAAGTGCTCCGCAATTGTGCAAGTGTACACGTCGCAAGTTATAGTATAAAAGATATCGTCTCCACAGGGATTGGTGCCACTTCAAGAATCTAATCTCTTGCACTGTAAAAAGTAAAAACACAAATAGAAGATTATAGGAGTTTAACTAATAACTAAACTAGAAATCAATAAAGTAAAAGAATAAATGAGATCAAATAAGAGAGATAGGCCAGGTTATCGTGAGTTGAGGTGTGATAGCCGATTGGATCATCTTGGTAAAAGAGTGCAAGGGCAACTCAGTTGCCGGGGCAACTCAGTTGCCGTGGCAACTTGCACAACGGGGTTGCCTTGGTAACTAATCGATGGTTGCCTGGGCGACTAGTTGGGAAACTACTTGGGCGTCTGGGCAGCAACTTCAAGGTTTGGCAGAGCGTTCTTCAATGGTTTCTTCTTATCCCTAAGTCGAAACTCTAGCTACTTGTGCATGCCTTGATAATACATCCCTGCGTGAATCAAGGGTGAACAACAACCAATCTTGCGCTCTTCTTAGCCGTTGAAATCCTTAACTTATTCCTAAGCCGAATTAATCTTCACCATCAATATATTGAATAAAGATCATATTCATTCGTTTCTTGAACCTAACTCTCCTGATATTAGATAAATGGATGAAGTTACGAGATCCTCTCCCAATTCACTCGCAAACAAGAATAAGAACCAAGAATGAATAAACCTTGAATAGAAAGGTGCAAACTCTTATTACCTAAACAAAATCCAATTGTTTATGACAACCACAAAACACAATAACCTTAGCCAAATAGATTTAGTTCATGGCTAGGTTCCAAAGAAACACAAGATAAAAAATTCCTAGCATGAACCTAATTGAACAAGAAAGAAAAAGATGAAGGATGTATGAAGCCTTCTTGTCGAGATCTCCCCTTGAAGCTTGTCGAAAATTCTCTCTTTCTCTCCTTTGAAGTTGTTGAAATTTCTCTCCCCTCTCTCCTTTTAGAGTTGACGGCATGGCCTCTAATTTATAGGGCTAGGTCAAAGTCCTTCTTTGAGGAGGAAGTTAAGTTGGAATTAAATTATCTTTAAAGAATATACTTCTTTATTATAATTATATTCCTTCTAGAACATCTCCTATCTTCTTGGGATTTAATTCCTCTTTAACCTCTTCATGGAAATCAAACTCCTTTGGGATTTAGCTTTGCTCCACGTCATCTTGGGCTTGTCTAGTCATCAATTTCGAATACCATATCACCTCATTCTTTGTCGACAATTGCCCTGGCAACTGGCTCGGCATCTCCTTCATGCATTGCCCTGGCAACTAGCTCGGCACCTCCTTCATGCATTGCCCTAGCAACTAGTTCTAGCCTTTCTTTGGCAAGTGATTCTGCACATACACACAAAACACACCAAAGCAGCATCTTTTCCCACAAAAACTACCAAGTTGTGTAATCAAGCTCAACGATGGAAGGAAACATGGATTAATGCATGAATGGCTAATTATGCAACTAATATGAGCCTAAGTCTAACAATAACATGAGTAAAAAGGGTAAGAAAAATAGTATTTTTGAACACTTATCACACCCCCAAACTCGAACTATTGCTTGTCCTCAAGCAATGCAAACTAATAATTACCTGCCAAGACTTCAATTTTCACAAACTTAGCTTTGAACTTGATTTCAATTCTCAGAACCAGGGCACAAAGTATGATTGACTTTTCATTTTTCGGAAAACTTAGGAGTTACTCGGAATCAAACTATAATGCTTGTGAGTGTGTGCGGAGTTGTGTGCAAGTTGATTTTTCGGATCCTATGCAAACAAGAGGTTTTCAAATTACTTTCTTGGGTTCTTTTAACATGTTTTAACTAGAGCCAGTTTTGGGCACCTCTAGTGTTTTGTTTTTAGTTTTCTTAAGTTAATTAATTTATTCGACTAGAGCCGGTTTCGGGCACCTCTAGCAATCAATTTTTAGCACATACTAGAGCCGGTTTCGGCCACCTCTAGCGATCCATTTTTAGCACATGCTAGAGCCAATTTCAGGCACCTCTAGCATTCATCCAATTTTTATTATAATCCCCCAATTTTTTTAATTATCAACCTAAGTTCACTAGAATTCCTTAAATCAATCAAACCACAACAGTGTTTCATCAAATTTAGCATCATAGTAAAATTCTAAGTTTTTCCATGGTTATCCTAGAATAAAAATTCTATCAATTAAGTGCATTGACAAAGTCATCATCGGATATTCATCAAATCTAGGCAATTCTTGTTCCAACTAAAGGCATGACAAGCAATTTATGTATCCTAAATGCAATAATTAAGATGAATGCACTTATCATGGTAACTACTAATAACAATCCCCCCTAAACTCGAGTGAGGCATTGTTCTCAATGCATGCATCAAAGAAAAATAAAAATAACAAAAAATAAAATACAAACAAAGACTTACTACGAGAGTTCGTCGTCGTGGATGATTAGTTTCCTTTTGGTCAGTGTCTTGATTCTCTTGCTTGAACGCGATGGTTGTTTCCTTGTTGCCGATGGTGGAATCGATCCTCATACGGGGTTGTCCTCATCGTCCTCTTCATTAATGTCATTGGCTTTTCGCTTGGAGGATTCAATTGGTGCGTTCTTTGTTGGTGTAGTGGAGGACTCGTCCGAATCTGAAAAATCAGATAATGATTTCGTACGAGTTGATTCGGGCATAGGTGCTTTACCTTTGGCTTTTGCAGTGGTTACCGGGATGTCTTTAGCTTTGGTTGCCGTGGCATCTTCAGGGTTGGTTACCGTGGCATCATCTGTTGCGGTTGCCGTGGCGACTACTTCATTAGTTGCCGGGGCAAGGATCTCGGCAGGAAAGATTGGGAACGGCACGCGGCTGTCCGGGTAATTTTCTAGGATGACTTGGGTGATGGCATTGTTGTTCTCCTTCATGTACCGCATGAACATTAGTTGTCGGTCTTTAATTTGCCTTAGGTGGCTCGCCAATGGTTGCAAGAGTGCTTCAAAGTGTCCCGGGGTTGATGGCCGAGTTGCCCGGGCGTTACATGCTTGGGCATTAGGGATTGCCGGGGCAGCAGGAGTTGCTGCGGCAATTGGAGGCCTTGAGGATTTTTTCGGTGCCTATCCCATTTGGATTTGTGCTTGATTCCAACCGGACTTTGGTAGGGTCTTTTCATCGGTGGACTCACTTGGGACATGCATCTCTTTGCAAATATTAGAAATTAAGTAAGGGAAGAAAAGAGAACCCTTATCTTTTGAGCGACATACAAAAATCTCATCACAAATAATTTTTCCAATGTTAATGATACGATTATGCAAAATAGAATGTATGAGCAAAAGACGTGGTATATCAACGGTAGTATTGTGTGTGGTGGGCATTAAAGAAGTTTTAACAAACTTATTCCATAGTTTTGCCTCGGGTTTAAGCCGAAGGTGATTTATCGTGCCCTTGTATTTACCGATTTTCCAATGAGTTCCCGGTTGAGTGAGTTCTTGAAGTACCTTGTCGAGTTGCTTGGGCGTGAATTGATCAACAAAGGCTTGATGCTCGTCATTCTCAATGTAAAGCCCGTAAAAAGGTATTGATGTTTTCGGGGCTTATGAGTATGGTCTTGTCACGAACAAAAACATAAGGATTATCTGGGTTAGGTGAGTGAGCATATAATTCTCTTACCCATGAGATGTTACCCGGTTCTGATTGATGGCAAAAAATTTGCCACTTTTGATATGCAATCTTCTCGAAGATGAATGGTTCAAGGCTGAAATCTTGATGAGAGTTGGAGTATTCAAAGCCTTGTTCTTCGTAAATCTTCCGGCTTTCAAACTTGGAGTGAAATCTTTCTTGAACCACCAGTGTAGCAAACTTCTTGTATCTTGGTTCTTTGGAGGAACTTGGATGAACCAAAAATTTAATTTTGGATGACATGGATGATCTTGGTTGTGAGTTTTGTATAAACAAAGAAAAGAAAATAAAAGAAACTAAAGAGTTGCAAGATGAAAAGTAGGAATAGGTTTCTTAGAAGTTAAGGGTGATGGGTTATATAGAAAAGATAGGTAGTAAATATGGTGGGTGGGATTAATTTTGGATAGAAAATAAAGGGGGTTTTGGTTTAGGGGAAGGGTGACGGCTAGGGGGTTTAATTAGGGTAAGTTGGAGGCTTTATATAAGCCTTAGATTCAACCCATTAATTTCCTTGTTGAAGATGTTTTCCTTCTTGGATCAAAATTCCTCTTTATCTTGAACTCTTTTCCTACAATTCAAAGACAAATCAAATAAGGATTAAAATTAAAGATAAACTAATAAAAGAAAATAAATAAAGATGTGTAAAGGGATTCTTAAACTTAAAAAGATAAAAAAAAAGAAAATAAATCTATCCTAAAAATATAATAATAAAAAAAAAATTAGTTCAAAAATAAATAATAATAATAATAAAATAATCAGAAATAATAAAAATAAAAATAAAAATAAAATATCGAAAGGAGAGCATGCTCATGCATCTCCTAAGTTGACCACTTCTTTGTTACGTTCCACATGGGCACCATTGTAGTGCTTTAATCTTTGTCCATTAACTTTGAATTCATGTTTGTCAGTGATGGACTTGATTATCACGGCACCATGGGAGAATGGTTTGACAACTTCGAATGGTCCCGACCATCTTGATTTCAGCTTTCCCGGGAAAAGTTTTAGCCGAGAATTGAATAAGAGAACTAGTTGCCCTGGCGTGAATTGCCGCGACAATAGTTTCTTGTCATGACATTGCTTTGTTTTCTCCTTGTAGATTCGTGCATTGTTATAGGGGAATGCACATAATTCTTCTATCTCGTTGAGGTCTAACAAATGCTTTTGTCCGGCACTTTCCCAATCCATATTCACGGTCTTGATTGCCCAATATGCCTTATGTTCGATTTCCACCGGTAGATGGCATGTTTTGCCATAGACAAGTGGGAAGGGGGACATACCTAAGGGTGTTTTGAATGCAGTGCGATATGCCCAAAGCACGTCATCTAGTCTTAATGACCAATCCTTCCTAGAGGGATTTACAACTTTCTCGAGTATACCCTTCAATTATCGGTTGGAAATTTCTGCTTGCCCGTTGGTTTGTGGGTGATATGCCGTGGCAATCTTGGGTGATACGCCGAAGCGTTGCAACATCTTGGCAATAAGTCTGTTGTCAAAATGCTTGCCTTCATCACTGATAATTGCTCTTGGCATCCCAAACCATGTAAATATGTTTTTCTGCAAGAATCGTTGCACGGTCTTGGAATCGTTGTTGGGAACTGCAGCTGCCTCAACCCATTTAGACACGTAGTCGACGACAAGTAGAATTGAGAGGTTGCCGAATGAAGATAGGAAAGGTCCCATAAAATCAATCCCCCACACATCGAATAATTCCACCTCGATGATGTTTTGGAGCGGCATCTCATGTCGTCTAGAGATATTGCCCATCCTCTGGCAACGATCACATTGCTTGTAAAAGTCTTGGGCATCTTTGTACAATGTTGGCCAATACAAACCGGATTCTAAGACTTTTGCTACGGTACGAGTTCCTCTAAAATGTCCTCCATAAGGTGAAGAATGACATTGCCGGAGTACATTCTGCTGCTCCTTTTCAGGGACACATCGGCGTATAACCTGATCTACACATTGTTTAAACAAAAGAGGCTCGTCCCAAAAGTAATGCTTAGCATCATGGCAGAACCGCTTCTTCCCTTGGTGAGTAAGTCCATAAGGTAAAATACCACGAACAAGGAAATTAACTAAATTCGCGTACCAGGGTATTACCGAGGCATGTGCTTCAAGGGCTGCCGAGGTAACTAAAAGTTGCTCATCCGGGAATGCGTCACATATCTCTAGATCCGTGTCCTCTTTCCTATTGCGTTCTAAACGTGATAAGTGATCGGCCACTTGATTTTCTATTCATTTCCTGTCCTTAATTTCAATATCAAATTCTTGTAAAAGTAATATCCAACGAATCAAACGAGGTTTGGCATCCTTTTTAGCAAATAGATATTTGATTGCTGAATGGTCCTTATGAACAATTATTTTTGTACCAATCAAATAGGATCGGAACTTGTCAAATGCGAAAACTACAGCTAGTAACTCTTTCTCCGTTGTTGTGTAATTCACTTGAGCACTATTACGAGTTTTACTAGCGTAGTATATCACATGGAAGGTCTTACCTGTGTGTTGGCATAGGACTGCTCCTACCGCAAAATCACTTGCATCACACATGAGCTCAAAAGGTAGCGTCCAATCTGGTAGAATGACAATGGGTGTCGAGGCAAGCTTTTTCTTTAGGGTTTCGAATGCTTGGGTGCAAGAATCATCAAAATTGAAGACTTTATCCTGTTCAAGCAAATAATTGCACAAGGGTTTAGTAATTTTAGAAAAATTATGAATGAACCTCCTATAAAAACCTGCATGTCCAAGAAAGCTTCAAATTCCTTTAACCGAACTTGGTAGGGGTAATCTCTCGATCACGTCCACCTTGGCTTTGTCTACTTCAATTCCCTTGGATGAAATCTTGTGGCTGAGCACTATTCCTTCACTACCATAAAATGACACTTCTCCCAATTGAGGACTAAATCAGTTTCTTCACATCTTGCCAACATCTTCTCTAAATTGCCGAGGCAGCTGTCGAAATCATTACCAAAAATAGAAAAACCATCCATGAAGATCTCAAGGAAGTCTTCAACCATGTCTGAAAAGAGTGCCATCATGCATCTTTGGAAGGTTGTTGGGCGTTACGCAATCCGAACGGCATCCTTCGAAAAGCATAAGTACTGTATGGGCATGTGAAGGTTGTCTTTTCTTGAACATCTGGTGCTATGGCAATTTGATTGTAACCTGAATAACCATCAAGAAAACAATAAAAGGGTTTACCTGTAAGACGGTCAAGCATTTGATCAATAAAGGGTAATGGGAAATGATCTTTCCTAGTGGCTTTGTTTAGCTTTCGATAATCCATACAAACCCTCCAACCGGTCACAGTCCTGGTTGGAATGAGTTCATTGTTTTCATTACTTACCACCGTTATACCTCTCTTTTTCGGTACACATTGTACCGGACTTACCCATGTACTATCAAAGATAGGGTATATAATGCCAGCGTCAAGCCACTTGATGATTTCTTTCATTACAACCCCTTTCATGGCATGATTCAGTCTCCTCTGGGCCTCAATTGAAGGTTTGTGATCATCTTCCAACAAAATCTTGTGCATGCACACTGCCGGGCTAATTCCCTTCAAGTCGGCAATTGTCCACCCTATTGCCTTCTTGTATAGCATCAACATTTTGATCAGCTTCTTTTCCTGCTCAGGCTGTAACTTAGAAGAAATAATTACAGGCAATGTATTATCGGTTCCTAAGTATGCATTTTTAGTTTCTCTGGCAACTGTTTCAACTCAAGAATCGGTGGTTGTTCAATAGAGGGCTTTTCGAGCTTACCTTCCTTACCTGAGTAATCCAGTGGTTCAAAGTATGTACCTGGTCTGTTGACTAGAAAATTTGCCTCTTCTTGTTGTTCCTCATTGACCGGTTCTTCATACTCCTCAGGCTCCTCTTGATCGGCAATGTAGTTGCCGATGCAACTAAATTTCTTGTCGAAGTTAAACTCTGCCGTGGCATGAAGAAGTTGGCATTCTTCTGGATCATCGGCATGCCTTAGTGTTTGGAACACATTTAGTTTAACTTGCTGGTCATTCACCCTCATTTTGAGCTCTCCCTTTTCAACATCGATCAAGGTTCTCCCTGTTGCTAGGAATGGTCTCCCGAGAATGATAGGTGCATTCTCATCTGCTTCACAATCCAAAACAGTAAAGTCAGTGGAAAAATAAATTTATCAACTTTTACCAGTATGTCCTCAATTTTTCCTTCTGGATGCACATAGGATCTGTCGGCTAGCTGTAGCATAACTGTTGTAGGTCTTGCCTTCCCGATTCCTAGTTTCTGGAAAACTGATTTAGGTATCAAGTTTATGCTAGCCCCAAGGTCACATAATGCTTTCCTGACATAGTGGTTTCCAATGGAACAGGGTATTGTGAAACTTCCGGGATCCTTCAACTTAGGTGGCATACGATTGTACAACATGGCCATGCATCCCTCTGTTGCGACAACTGTTTCAAACTCTCCTAGCCTTGTTCTCTTGGATACAATGTCTTTAAGAAACTTGGCATAGTTCGGCATTTGTTCAATTGCTTCCACCAATGGCAAGTTGATGTGGACTTGCTTTAGGATATCAAGAAACTTCTTGAATTGATATTCTTGCTTTTGTCGCTTCAACCTTTGTGGGAATGGTGGTGGAAGTCAGATATCTTCATCCTTTCATTGGTTTGGAACCTGATTGACGGCATTGCCGGGATAACTGGAGTTGCCGAGGCATTATCAACTGGAGTTACTGAGGCATGCTTACCGCAAGTTGTCGAGGCATCCTTATCGTCAGTTGCCGATGCATGCTTATTGCCGGTTGCCGCGACAATTCCTGGTTCAGCATCTGAGGCTTTGCCGCTAGGTTCGTCTTGATCTTTTTGTGGAGTTTTGTTTGATGAGCGGGCTTGAGCCTCTTTAAGTTGTTGACCACTTCTAGTGGTGATCGCTTTACATTGCTCATGGCCAGTTCCTCTTGCGACTTCAGTATCGCTAGGTAAACCTCCTTGCGGTCTAGTATTCAGGTTTTGAGCAAATTGTCTGACTTGATTTTCCAATGATTTGATTGCTGCCTCTTGGTTTTGCAATCTCATCTCGGTCATTTACCTCATGTGTGTTGTTTGGTTTCTGCATGTTCTGGACCATCTTGGTTAAAGTGGCCAATTGTGCCGAAATTGAGTCTGATGATCCTAGTTCATGTATTGTGGCTTGGCGTCTAACTCCTCCTCTTCTAGTAGAGGGGAATTGATAATCATTCTTGGCTAGCCTGTTTAGAATTTGCATTGCTTCCTCCGGTAACTTATCTAGGAGTATGCCGTTTGCCGAGGTGTCTAGCATCATCCTTGTTGGTGTATTCACGACGTTGTAAAACATTGTTACTTGTGTCCACATTGGGAATCCGTGTAGGGGCATTTGTGTAGAAGTTCTCTGTATCGCTCCCAAGCCTCGTACATGGATTCATCATCTGCCTGCCGAAAAGAAGTAATGTCGTTACGAAGCTTATCAGTAAATTTGTAGGATTAAACTGAGCAAGGAAATCACGACAAAGATCGGTCCAATATCCTATTGATCCGGTAGGAATGCTATTCAACCATGTTTTCGCCCTATCCCTCAGTGAATAGGGGAATAATCTTAATCGTAAAACATCGGGGGTGACTTCGTGTATTTTGAATAAGTTACAAATCTCGAGGAAAGATTTAAGATGTTGTCGTGCATCTTCATTTGCTGAGTCGCCAAATTGACCAATTGTGTTGATCATATTAAACATCACCGGTTTCAACTCAAAGTGGTCGGCTTCAATTTCAGGTGCGACAACTCCTGGATTAAGTCCATCAAGATCTTCTTCAAGATAGTCTCGAATAGTTCTGTTTCGTGCAAGAATCACTCCTCCTCCTGCTGGTACATCTTGATTTATATTACCGTCTTGATTAGCCATTGCTACTCTAAACCTTCGTCTAAGTTTTTGTAAGGTTCGTTCAATTTCTGGATCAAAGGGATATCCTGGTGTAATCAGTCTCGCCCTGGTCATATACCAATGCAAAACCAAAGTTTGTTAGCCCTTTGAATTTTAAACAAGAAAAATAAAAAGTGCAAGAAAATAAAAACAAAGTCGCTATTGCCAATCCCCGGCAACGACGACAAAAACTTGTTGCGCGTAATAAGTGCTCAACAATTGTGCAAGTGTATACGTCGCAAGTTATAATATAAAAGATATCGTCTCCACAGGGATTGGTGCCACTTCAAGAATCTAATCTCTTGCACTGTAAAAAGTAAAAACACAAATAGAAGATTATATGAGTTTAACTAATAACTAAACTAGAAAGCAATAAAGTAAAAGAATAAATAAGATCAAATAAGAGAGATAGGCCAGGTTATCGTGAGTTGAGGTGTGATAGCCGATTGGATCGTCTTGGTAAAAGAGTGCAAAGGCAACTCAGTTGCCGTGGCAACTTGCACAACGGGGTTGCCTTGGCAACTAATCGATGGTTGCCTGGGCGACTAGTTGGGAAACTACTTGGGCGTCTGGGCAGCAACTTCAAGGTTCGGCAGAGCGTTCTTCAATGGTTTCTTCTTATCCCTAAGTTGAAACTCTAGCTACTTGTGCATGCCTTGATAATACATCCCTGCGTGAATCAAGGGTGAACAACAACCAATCTTGCGCTCTTCTTAGCCGTTGAAATCCTTAACTTATTCCTAAGCCGGATTAATCTTCACCATCAATAGATTGAATAAAGATCATATTCATTCGTTTCTTGAATCTAACTCTCCCGATATTAGATAAATGGATGAAGTTACGAGATCCTCTCCCAATTCACTCGCAAACAAGAATAAGAACCAAGAATGAATAAACCTTGAATAGAAAGGTGCAAACTCTTATTACCTAAACAAAATCCAATTGTTTCTCACAACCACAAAACACAATAACCTTAGCCAAATAGATTTAGTTCATGGATAGGTTCCAAAGAAACACAAGATAAAGAATTCCTAGCATGAACCTAATTGAACAAGAAAGAAAAAGATGAAGGATGGATGAAGCCTTCTTGTCGAGATCTCCCCTTGAAGCTTGTCGAAAATTCTCTCTTTCTCTCCTTTGGAGTTGTCGAAATTTCTCTCCCTTCTCTCCCTTTGGAGTTGACGGCATGGCCTCTAATTTATAGGGCTAGGTCAAAGTCCTTCTTTGAGGAGGAAGTTAAGCTGGAATTAAATTATCTTTAAAGAATATACTTCTTTATTATAATTATATTCCTTCTAGAACTTCTCCTATCTTCTTGGGATTTAATTCTTCTTTAACCTCTTCATGGAAATCAAACTCCTTTGGGATTTAGCTTTGCTCCACGTCATCTTGGGCTTGTCTAGTCATCAATTTCGACTACCATATCACCTTATTCTTTGTCGACAATTGCCCTGACAAATGGCTCGGCATCTCCTTCATGCATTGCCCTGGCAACTAGCTCGGCATCTCCTTCATGCATTGCCCTGCAACTAGTTCTAGCCTTGCTTTGGCAAGTGATTCTGCACATACACACAAAACACACCAAAGTAGCATCTTTTCCCACAAAAACTACCAAGTTATGTAATCAAGCTCAACGATGGAAGGAAACATGGATTAATGCATGAATGGCTAATTATGCAACTAATATGAGCCTAAGTCTAACAATAATATGAGTAAAAAGGGTAAGAAAAATAGTACTTTTGAACACTTATCAATGAACTTTTTAGTACATTTGATTCATGTTGTTCATAATTTGAACAATTAATGAACTGAAACTGATGGACTTTGTACATTTGATTCATGATAGTTTTAGATTTACATTTGATTGATATACATGTTTTTAGTACATTTGAACAATTAATGGATTGAAATAGATGGACACGTTTTTAGTACATTTGATTCATGATAGTTTAAATTTCAATGCATCTAAATTTTTAGGTATTATTACATTATGGACTAAAATTGATGGATTTTGTATACATTGTGCTTATTGTTTTTGCAGGAGTTTAATTTTTTCTTAACGTGTCTATAACCTTCAAATTTTTTTCAAATAGCACCAAAATTAAAACTTGTGACTAAACGTCGTCGCTCGAGTTTACCTTCTGCGAGTCAGCCCGCACCCGAACCTTAACCTCAACCCATTTTACCTACTTCTTTTGACACATGTTTTGATGAACTCAGAGTACAAAACCAAATGGCAAACTTTGATATGTTCAAAAATTTTAAATTTTCTTACCTTGATCTTATGAGGCGATGTAAATTTCTTACCATGCTTCAGCTTAATCCCTAATATTTTCCCACTTTAACCCGATTTTTTTCAATGCTCATTGTCTTATTGATGAATTGAGTAACAATGTTATTCCATAGTCTTATCTTATGGGAAAGAACTTTCAGCTGGACACCGAAATAATTACCACCTATCTAGGTCTAAAAAACATCGGTCTTGATAATGACGATCAACCTATTCTTGATTCTCTAGCCCCCGGCTCTGTTATTGCCCTAAATGCCCATGACTGCTTTCTCCATTTCATTATCACTTGGTAGTTTCGGCCCTCCGGAGATAAGTATTCTACCATTAGGGTTGTCGATGCTTGGTGGATTCAGTTCTTCTACACTGGCCAACACATCAATCTTGTTCAGATTATTTTTGCCGACCTAGTTTACATCATCGACAATCGTCATACCTCTATGGCCACCTCCTTTTACTACAATTGTGCCCTCAACCATATCTTTCTTAAGGAGGACATAAATTGCTCTATAGATATTCTCTTCTTTCTAGGAAACAAGATTGATGGTTCATATCTTCGAATGGCTTATTTTGATCTTGTTAACGGCAAGTGGATTCTTTGTGCTCCACGGTCAGCTTCAGCACCTCGAGCGACTCGTTAGCAATTGTTCCGATACCTCTCTTTAGCATCACTTTCGGAGTTGATCACTCAGATGGAGGGTCACATTATGCGTCTTTTTGATTCAATTGATGAGCGTCTTGAAATCTTGAAGTATTCGGTTCAGTTTCTTTAGGATGATGTTGATGGTTGTTGCGTGTGATAAGTGCTACGCAAATGTGCAAGTATACACGTCGCAAGTAATAAAGTGATATGAGTTTCGAGTATCGTCTCCACAGGGATTGGTTTGGGCCACTTTGCTTAAGTTACTGCACTGTGAAAATAAAAACACAATTGATAATAGAGGTTTTAATTAACGAGAAAAGTAAAAGCAATAAACTAAAAGAATAGATGAAAGAAAAAGAAAGAATAGGCCAGGTTATCGTGAGTTGAGGTGTGATAGCCGATTGGATCGTCTTGGTAAAAGAGTGCAAGGGCAACTCAGTTGCCGTGGCAACTTGCACAGCGGGGTTGCCTTGGCAACTAATCGATGGTTGCCTGGGCAACTAGCTGGGCAACTACTTGGGCGTCTGGGCAGCAACTTCAAGGTTCGGCGGAGCGTTCTTCAATGGTTTATTCTTATCCCTAAGTCGAAACTCTAGCTACTTGTGCATGCCTTGATAATACATCTCTGCGTGAATCAAGGGTGAACAACAACCATCTTGCGCTCCTCTTAGCCGTTGAAATCCTTAACTTATTCCTAAGCCGGATTAATCTTCACCATCAATAGATTGAATAAAGACCATACTCATTCGTTTCTTGAATCTAACTCTCCCGATATTAGATAAATAGATGAAGTTACGAGATCCTCTTCCAATTCACTCGCAAACAAGAATAAAAGCCAAGAATGAGTAAACCTTGAATAGAAAAGTGCAAACTCTTATTACCTAAACAAAATCCAATTGTTTCTCACAACAACAAAACACAACAACCCCAACCAATCAAGTTAGTTCATGGTTGGGTTCAAAAGATATACAAAGAATAATCCCCAAACCATGAATCTAATGGAAGCAAAGAAGAAGAAGAAATCGAACTATCTCCCTCCTTGTTATCTTGTCGAAATCTCTTCCTTCTTGCCCTTTGGAGTTGTCGAAAATCCTCTCTCCTTTTGCTCCCTATAGAGTTGTCGAAATTCCCCTCTTATTTATAGGGCTAGGCCAAAGTCCTTCTTTGAGGAGGAGTTTGAGTTAGAATTAAATTATCTTTAAAGAATATAATTCTTTATTATAATTGTATTCCTACTAGAACTTCTCCTATCTTCTTGGAATTTAATTCTTCTTTAATCTCTGCATGGAAATCAAATTCCTTTGGGTTTGGGCTTTGCTCCACGTCATCTTGGGCTTGTCTAGTCATCAATTTCGACATCCCTCTTGCATTTTCTCTTTGTCGACAATTGCCATGGCAACTGGCACGGCGTCTCCTTCATGCATTGCCCTGGCAACTAGCTCGGCATATCCTTCATGCATTGCCCTGGCAACTAGCTCGACATTGCTTTGGCAAGTGATCCTGCACATACACACACCAAAGCAGCATCTTTTTCCACAAAAATCACCAAGTTATGTAATCAAGCTCAACAGTGGAAAGAAACATGAATTAATGCATGAATAACTAATTATGCAACTAATATGAGCTTAAGTCTAACAATAATATGAGTAAAAAGGGTAATAAAAATAGTACTTTTGAACACTTATCACGCCCCCAAACTCGAACTATTGCTTGTCCTCAAGCAATGCAAACTCATAATTACCTGCCAAGACTTTAATCATCAAAGACATGCTTCAAACTTGAATTCAAACCTCGGAACCGTGGCACAAAGTATGATCACCTTTTAATTTTTTGGATAACACAAAAAATTACCCGGAACCAAACTATAATGCTCGTGACAATGTGTGTGCGTAGTTGTGTACAAGTTGATATTCAAGATTCTATGTGAACAATAGGCTTTTATCAATTTAATTATCGGGGCATTTATTTTTATTTTCACTAGAGCCAATTTCGGGCACCTCTAGAAAAGTAAGCTATTTCTCATTTTATTTTAGTCGACTAGAGCCAATTTCGGGCACCTCTAGCAAGAAAGAGCAATTACTACTAGAGCCAGTTTTGGGCACCTCTAGCAAGAAATTAACTTTTAATTTTCAATTTTAAATTTACCCTAATTTTAAGCAACCTAAGTTCACTAAGTTTCTTTCAATCAACAAGCCACAACCGTGTAGAAAAAAATTCAGCATCATAGTAAAATTCTAAGTTCTTTTCATGTAATCCTAAAATTAAAGGTTCTTTCAATTAAGTGCAGTGGCAAAAATTCATCATTGGATATTCAACAAGTCTTAAGCAATTAAATCAAATTAAAGGCATGGCAAGTAACATATGCAACCTATATGTGATTGCTAAAGATGAATGCAACTAAACATGAAACTAACTAGAAACCAACACCCCCCAAACTCGAGAGAAGCATTGTCCTCAATGCACATAAAAGTGGAACAAAATTTAAAAGAAACTAAATGAAATGAGTTAGTCAGAGAGGTCGTCACCTCGAGTGATGAGTTTCCTTCATGCCGTTTGCTTGATTCAATTTCCGGTCAGTGGTTGAATGCTTGTGGCTGGTACCGCGTGAATAGCATTGCCTTGATTTGATCCATGTTTGCCGATGCAGGTTTACTTGCATGTGCATCAGTAGTTGCCGAAGCCATTGTTGTTGCCTGGGCATCGCCAGTTTCTGTTGTGGTTGCTGTGGCGAGTAGTCGGTAGTGAATTTCCTTAGCATAGTAGTTGTGAGTCTTGTTGTGAAAAGGAAAACAAAGAAAACCTGAAAACTAAAGATAATGAAGAAAAATAAAATATCTCCTAAAAATAAAAATGAAAATAAAAAGAAAAAGAAAATATTGAAAGGAGAGCATGCTCATGCATCTCCTAAAGTGACCACTTCTAATGTTACTGCATATCTGAGAAAACTTGAGGAGAGTCGTTTCTGATACTTCTTATAGTCCATCTGTACCCTCCATCGGGTGACAATATTGCCCAAAAAGAGTTGGGCCAATGTGCTCCCAGCTACTCCCTTTTGCATTACCATGGTGGAGGTGTCTTTCTTCTTTGTTCGCTTGTAGTCCATGTATAATCTCCACCTTGCTACTATTTCTGAAGGCACAAATATATTAATAGGAAAAATTATATCCATTCTCAATTATTCAATTACCTCATTCTTGTCGACTTCTATCATGGTTGGATGTAGCCTTTGTTGTCGTGGCAATTGCTGCTCAAGCCAATTGCCGTGGCAATCAGTTGTCAAATTTTGCTTTAAGTCAAGGGAAGAATCAATTTTCTGAAGAGCTTTATGAATCCAAACACCTTTTTCTTTTGGCCTCTCAAACATCTCCATCAGTAGAGATTTCGATGGCTTCAAATCTACCAACATCGGTTCCTCAAGACATACCTGCAATGGACGATGTGAGTTTTTAAAGAATTCAAAAGGTTCAACCATTACCTGCTCATATTCCATTGGCAAAGTATTATCATCTCGTTGATCTTGCATGTGGTCGTAATTGCCGTGGCAATTGTAGATGAGAGCAATCTGATTCCTGCTTCAACATTAACGTTGTAACCTTCTCGGGCATCGGGTTCCTCGTAATTTGCTGTAGTATTGTTGTTCTCGGCTTCACCGAGTGTTGTCGCGGCATTGCTCTGCTTCGTGCTCCTCAATCATTGCCGAGGTAATTTGTTGTTCAGGCTCATCATGTGTTGGGCGTCTCTCTCATTGGCATCCTCTTGACTTTGAGGTTCTAGTTGTTCCTCACACATCGGAGAGATTTCTTTGTATTGCTCCTTATCCTCTTGCCTTGGGACGTCGGTATCCCTAGGAATGAATTGTTGGTGCATGTTATCCATGACATATGTGGATCTCCCAATTGATCTTCCTCAATCCCCTAAGGTTGCATCCCACTGAGCTATCCTCGTATCCATAGATTTTGATAGTTCTCGAATCTCTTCAATTGATCCGTCAAGTCTAGCCAAGGAAGCTAGTAACGTTTCCTCCAAGGAATTAGAATGCTCTTGAAAAGGACTACATTGCCATGGCATATCTGTTGCTGCGGTAAAATTGTTATGGTAAAAAAAATTTGAGCTTTTTGACCATACCATGAAGAATTTTGCTACTGGTTCCCTCTATGGTCCTCCATGTAGTTATATACACCAAAAATTTAAGGGCAATTTTCAAACACATGATGTTCTCCACACATAGCACAAGATTTTTCCACGGTATAAGTTCTTTGGGCTTTTCTCGGTTGGTATAGGTAATCATCAAAGGGTGCAAGGAACTCTTGATTGGATTGATTCATATCTTCCAACATCATCTCTCGAATAGATTGGCTTTTATTTCCCGACATGTTGATGTTCCTTAACTTGTAGCGCACCTAAATTAAATTTCTTTTTTGATAAAACAAACAAAAAGAAAAGTTAGTAAAACTAAGAGAAAAAAATGCAATAACAAAAACAACTAACACCAATTGCCAATCCCCGGCAACGACGCCAAAAACTTGTTGCGTGTGATAAGTGCTACGCAAATGTGCAAGTATACACGTCGCAAGTAATAAAGTGATATGAGTATCGAGTATCGTCTCCACAGGGATTGGTTTGGGCCACTTTGCTTAAGTTACTGCACTGTGAAAATAAAAACACAATTGATAATAGAGGTTTTAATTAACGAGAAAAGTAAAAGCAATAAACTAAAAGAATAGATGAAAGAAAAAGAGAGAATAGGCCAAGTTATCGTGAGTTGAGGTGTGATAGCCGATTGGATCGTCTTGGTAAAAGAGTGCAAGGGCAACTCAGTTGCCGTGGCAACTTGCACAGCGGGGTTGCCTTGGCAACTAATCGATGGTTGCCTGGGCAACTAGCTGGGCAACTACTTGGGCGTCTGGGCAGCAACTTCAAGGTTCGGCGGAGCGTTCTTCAATGGTTTATTCTTATCCCTAAGTCGAAACTCTAGGTACTTGTGCATGCCTTGATAATACATCCCTGTGTGAATCAAGGGTGAACAACAACCAATCTTGCGCTCCCTCTTAGCCGTTGAAATCCTTAACTTATTCCTAAGCCGAATTAATCTTCACCATCAATAGATTGAATAAAGACCATACTCATTCGTTTCTTGAATCTAACTCTCCCGATATTAGATAAATAGATGAAGTTACGAGATCCTCTCCTAATTCACTCGCAAACAAGAATAAAAGCCAAGAATGAGTAAACCTTGAATAGAAAAGTGCAAACTCTTATTACCTAAACAAAATCCAATTGTTTCTCACAACAACAAAACACAATAACCCCAACCAATCAAGTTAGTTCATGGTTGGGTTCAAAAGATATACAAAGAATAATCCCCAAACCATGAATCTAATGGAAGCAAAGAAGAAGAAGAAATCGAACTCTCTCCCTCCTTGTTATCTTGTCGAAATCTCTTCCATCTTGCCCTTTGGAGTTGTCAAAAATCCTCTCTCCTTTTGCTCCCTATGGAGTTGTCGAAATTCCCCTCTTATTTATAGGGCTAGGGCAAAGTCCTTCTTTGAGGAGGAGTTTGAGTTGGAATTAAATTATCTTTAAAGAATATAATTCTTTATTATAATTGTATTCCTACTAGAACTTCTCCTATCTTCTTGGAATTTAATTCTTCTTTAATCTTTGCATGGAAATCAAATTCCTTTGGGTTTGGGCTTTGCTCCACGTCATCTTGGGCTTGTCTAGTCATCAATTTCGACATCCCTATTGCATTTTCTCTTTGTCGACAATTGCCATGGCAACTGGCTCGATGTCTCCTTCATGCATTGCCCTGGCAACTAGCTCGGCATATCCTTCATGCATTGCCCTGGCAACTAGCTCGGCATTGCTTTGGCAAGTGATCCTGCACATACACACACAAAAACACACCAAAGCAACATCTTTTTCCACAAAAATCACCAAGTTATGTAATCAAGCTCAACAGTGGAAAGAAACATTAATTAATGCATGAATAACTAATTATCCAACCAATATGAGCTTAAGTCTAACAATAATATGAGTAAGGGTAATAAAAATAGTACTTTTGAACACTTATCAATGGCGACGACAATACACCGGCTTAGCTTTATTTCATGTCACTTTGGATTATGTTGGATTATTTTGTTGTGGCTACGCCACTTTGAATATTATATATGGATTGCTTCATCTCTATTTTATTTTAGATATGCTTATGGATATTATATATGGATTGTGAATATGTTGGATTATTTGCTTAATATTTATGGATTACTATGTTTATTTTGCCTGGTTTATGTTTATCTTGCTTCTCATTATTTTTGATCTAACAAAAAGAGAGACAATTCTAATATTATCTAAGTTGAAAAAAAGCTATGTGTTCAAATAACGTTGAAGGGGAAGAAGATTATGGGGATGAAGATGGAGTGTTTTGAGTATTTTAGAAAATATAATTAAATTGACAAATATTTTAATATATTTATTTTATTTTAAAATTTAAAAATAAATAAAGAAAATAACGTGGCGTGTTCTTATTGATCAAAATAGATTTTTTAACAGTGTTAGCTTTTTGAGGCGAAATGGATAATGTCAAAAATGTTAGGAGGCAAAAGAAGTAAAAAAATATTTTAGGGGACAAATTGAGAAAACATGTAAAGTTTAGGGAAAAGTCCATTAAGCCTATTTCGTATAACTAAAGTATTTTTTTCGTTCATTTTACTGTTCAGAAAGACTAATATTTTATGAAATTCGTTTTTGACCACAAGTTATATAAAACAAATTATCAACCTACAAAAGATATAAATTTATAAACTTAATTGTCTCTCTTAAAATCTAAATTGAGCCTTACCAACGAAGAGATGTAACTTTTATACTATAGAATAGATGAGTACATGACGGCATTCAACGGTTGGAGGGGTTGTAGTATAATAATATTTTAAGTTTTTTTTAAATTTTAATATTAATAAAATAAATCTTCTATTTTTAGATTTACATAACTAAAATACACTTTTATTCTTTTGATATAAAATAATTTAATCATATATAATATTTTATCATAGTTCTGTCCTTAAATTAATATAAAATATAAATTTATCTAGAATTATATTTTTTATTAAAATATTCTTATATAATTTATTACTTGATATAATATTTCCTACAACCAAAAGTGTCGTATTGGCTAAAAATTGTTTAAAATGTGTGATACATCATTTTGTTATTTATACAAGTTTGTCATACATAGGTGAAAATTTTAAAATACACACACAAACACCATTCCCCCCTCAGTCAATCATTAATTACATTGTTAAAGTAATCAATCCGCTTCTTTTGTAATAATTTAACACACATGGGAAAAATGTGATAAACTACTTGTGTAGTCATTGTACTTTCAAAGTATTTTTATTTTGACAAACTGATTATAAAAATTTTAATTTAATCACTAAACTTTTCAAATTTATCTTTTTAACCATTCCTTCATTAAATCTTTAAAGATGTTATGACATGGCAAAAAACCCTTTAAAACTTTCTGGTAAAATTTGAACCCCCCAAAGTTTCTTCTCCAAAAGTTCTAAACCCTAATATTCAAACTTCTTTTGATCCTTTAGCGTTAGCATGAACATGGTAGAACTATGAATCAAGATCAAGAAAGTAATATATAATTAACCATAAAAATAAAAAAGGGGCAAAGTACAAATGAAAATTAAAGGTCTAAATAAGCAAAAATCTCTATTAAATTTTTTAGTAAAAAAATTGGGAAGGGCACAACCCAAGGAACTACATAATTTCATCCTTGAACATTAGGCATCTTCTTTCAAATCCCACGAATGAAGAGAAGATGAATATTATATCATGATTTCATGCTGATTGAATAACAAAAATTATATATCGGAATCACTTTCCTTTTGTTTTGGGTATAAGTATAATAATAAATATATTTCTACATCTTAAATTTTAACTTCTAAAATTTAAATTATCTAATCTTAAATTTTTTAAACCTTAAAAGTTAAACTCTAAATTCTAAATTAGATCTCTAAATCTTAATTCTTTTTAGTAATATGCTTGTCCGTCTTATGATCCATGTTCGGGGTGCGAGACTGCTCCTCCTTACAATGTCATCTCTAAGATAAAAACTTAATTATTTTTGATAATATGTTTATAGAAACAATTTTTTATTATCGATACATAAAATATTTCTCATTCGGTGATAATCAAACATAAAATTTTCTTAGTCAACCAGTACTAATTAGATTTTCAAGGGTAAATCGGTTGTAATTACCAGTACCACAACAACAAACAGCAGTTTCAACTTTCAAATGTCTAGTCAATAAATTCGGTTAAAACTCACAAGTTGACATTTTTTTAAAATTATAAGTATCAATAAAAAATTTTCTTTTCTTTTTTCGAGTAGAATTTGTTCAAAAAATTTGTCTACAACAAGCCTCGAAAAAAAAGTCGGATTTCTCAGCCCCTCGACGTCACTGCCATTTTAAGTGTCTAAAACAAGCCATTCAACACCGTTTTTCTTCGGTTAAAGCAATTGTGTTTCGCGGAGGTTTTGTTAATTATCTAACTCTATTTCTCTCTCTGTTCTCCCTTTAATTCCATTGTCGTTTTCTTTATAAGCCTTCCAACTACAAGGGAAGGTCTGAAGATAGAGCCACCTTTCATCCCCACACCACATCTCTTTGCCCTTTTCTTCAACCTTGGAGATGAAGAAAATGGCGACTCCTCTGCTCTTTTTGGCTACCTTACTGTTACTTCTCTCCACGGTTCACCCAAAGGTATTTTGGGATTTCTGCTTCTTAATTTGGGTCCAATTTATCTTCTTTTTCCATTCAATTGTTTCAATATATTATGTGAAGCTGCCGTGGAAAAATGTTGAATCTAAGAATCGCGTGGTTTTAGATAAAAGAAAAGAGAAAAAAAGCTTTTATTATTATCATTCTTGTAAAAATGAATATTAATTAAATATAAAAATTAATTCTTATTTATAATATCCAAGAATCAATTAAAAAAATATAACTGACCTATAATTAATCTTAATTGTATGGTAATTTACAAGCTGTTTAATAGTTGTATTCTATTAGCCCCTCAAGTTGGACCATACATGTTATGAATGCTCAACTTGGAAATAGCTTGAAGAAATGGTAAAAGTTGCAAGGCTTTGGTGAAGCAATATGCCAATTGATGATGCGTGGATACTGGTAGTAATATGACCAATCTTTGATGAATTTTTTCCTGATGAGATAGCAACCGACCTCGATATGTTTAGCCTTCTTGTGCTGGACAAAATTTTCTGCAATCTTAATAGCAGACAAATTATCACAATAGAGATTAGCAGGAGAAGTAACATCAAGCTTTAAATCAAAAATGAAATAGCTTAGCCATTGTATTTCGCAAGAAACTGAAGCTAAAGCCATGTACTCTACTTCACTTGAAGACCTTGAAATAGTTTGTTGTTTTTTAGATCTCCAAGAAACTAAGGCTGAGCCAAGAAAAACACAAAACTCAATAACAGATTTTCTTGAATCAGGACAAAAAGCCCAATCAGAGTCTGAAAAAGCATTAAGCTTTATTTCATTAATAGCAGAAAAAAATAGTCCTTGACCAGGAGTGCCTTTAAGATATCTAAGGATCCTATGGGCAGCAGTCATATAAACATTAGTATGAGAAGAGATAAATTGAAAGAGTTGTTGAACAACAAAGGAAATATCTGATCTTGTATTAAGATAAAATAATTTGTCAATGAGCCTTCAATAAGAAGTAATATCAGATATGGGCAGCAGTATTCTTGTTAGAAGAAGGTTGAATCTATTGAGATCCTGAAAACTATTGTGGAGAACAATTTTCATAACCAGCTAGATTAATAAGATTAGAAATAGGAATAATTGGCTCATATAAGAATATATTACTATCATTAGTTGGTAGCACAATCTTCCTAGAATCTGATTTTTTCAATTCTTCAAAAAGGAAAATAATTTTCTGAGAAAACCGCATCTCTTGAAACAAATACAGTTTTAGTGTTTATGTCAAATAGTTTATATCTTTTAATGTGTTTTGGAAATTCTAGAAAAACACATTTAGTAGCTCGATGATGCATCTTTGTCATAGATTTAGGAAGAATGGATGCATAAGCAATTCATCCAAAAACTCTAAGATGAGTAAATTTAGGTTGCTGATTAAAGAAAACTTTAAATGGTGATTTATTACATAAAACAGGAGTAGGACTAATGTTGATTAAGTAAGCAGAATGTAATATACAGTCAATCCAAAAAAATCAGAGGAAGATTGGCATGTAATCTCAAAGTTCTAGCAACAGAAAGTAAGTGTTGGTGTTTTCTCTTTACTGTGCTATTTTGTTGAGGAGTATGAGTGCAAGAATTCTGATGAATTATACCTTTAGTTTTGAAAAAAATCTAACATTTCAAATTCCTTAGCATTATCAGTTCGAATACACTTAATCTTTTAGAAAACTGAGTTTCTACTAACTGATAAAACTGAACTATTAAATCCCTAACTTCATATTTAAGTTTCATGGGAAAAATCCAAATAAATCTACTTTTATCATCTACAACAGTCAAGAAATAAGAATGACCAGATAGACTCTTAACAGAAAAAGGGCCTCATACATCCATATGAATTAAATAAAAAATAAAGGCAGAATTTGTATTACTAATGGGAAAGGGCAAACACTTTTGTTTAGCAATGTGACAGATTTCACAATCAAAACCAGAAGCAACATAGATTTCTTATTCATATTAGAAAAAAATGTTCCATCCTCTATTGAGAGGGATGACCTAATCTAGCATGCCAAAGCTTAATAGAATTAGAATCAGAAATACAAACAGTTGGTTTAGAAACCTCAGAATCCAGGGAAACATCCAAGGGGTACAAACCATCGACTTTCCTAGCTGAACCAATCATCTTCAATGTTATGTCCTGAATGCAACAAAAAACAAAAGAGAAAAATAAGCAAATAATGTTACTCTTAGTTAATTGGGAAACAAAAATAAGGTTAAAAGCAAAATTAGGAATATGAAAACATTGTGTAGGATCAAAGAAAAACTAATTTTCCCAGTTCCTATATGAGCAACCTTAACAAGTTCATTATTTGGCAATTTTACAAACTTATCATGAACTGGATAATATGAATTAAAAAATGCAAAGAATTACCTATATGATCTGTTGCACCAGAATCTAATATCCAAGAGAATTTTTAATGATGCAAATTAGAACAATTTAAAGTTATACATGTATCTTTAGTTGGTATATCGAAAGCAGATGACAAGTCATTGATCTTTGAGTCACTAGCAGAATTTTGGGCATTAAACAGTAAAAAAATTCCTTTCTTGCAACATACTGAGCAAGCTCTCATACTAGAGACTTTAGTGAACATAACATAAGAACTGTTATCTGGAACTAAAGAATTATTTCTAAAAAACCCATCACCATTATGAAACCCAACTTGATTCGCTCTAATAGACTGATTTTTACCCTTATACCCAGGTGGAAACCCATGTTTCCTGTAGCATTTGTCAATTGTGTGCCCATACAATCCACAGAAAACACACAGGGGCCTCTTAGAGCTACTGACATTAGCATATTTCTTATTAGTAGAATACCTATTGTCTTGCTTAATATTGAATTCCCCTCTCTTAACAGAGTATCTATCAGCTAACAAGATGTTGAACTCAGTAATACTAGGAGTAAGGGATCATTCATGCTGAACAACTACAACAAATACTTCTTTAATCGAAGGAGCGGATTTCATCATTAACAGTTGAGATTTAGGGACAAAAAATCTTTCATTCAATCCTCTAAGAAAGCGAAGCATGAAATCTTACTTTCGATATTTGATAGCAGAACACTCACAAGTAGTAAGGGGCCTGAGATTATAAATCTAATCCCAAAGAACTTTTAATTGGGTGTGATTGTAACCCTCTAAACCTGGCCCATAAGAAATGGACCAAATCTAGGAAGTTGTTTTTGAAATCTTAAGTTTCAATATTTTATAATAAAAAATATTATTAAAATTAAATATACTATGTTAAGTGTTCGAAAGTACTATTTTTATAACCCTTTTTACTCATATTATTGTTAGACTTAGGCTCATTTTAGTTGCATTAATAGGCATTCATGCGTAATTTACTAGTTTCTTTTATTCATGAGCTTGGTATTACATTTTGTTGGTTTTTTGCGAAAAAATTGCTGCTTTGGTGTTTTATTTTGTGCAGGTTAGAATTGCCATGACAAGGTGAAAATTGCCGAGGCAATTCAAGAAGGACTTAACGAACCAATTGCTCTGGCAATTTCCCAATAAATCTGCCCAGTTTTGGATAAAGTCGAAATTCAAGGGATAACTCCCCAAAATTCAAATTTTCAAGCAACATTTATTGGAGATAAAAATGAGATTAAATTTAAAGAGTTTTAGGAAAAGTTTTTGGAAGAATTAATATATAATAAAAGAGATCTATTTCTTTTATTGTATTTAATTCCAACTTAACTTCCTCCTCAAAAAAGACTTTGGCCTATCTATCTCCTATATAAAGAAGCCCTAGCCGCCTACTTGGAGAGGATTTTTGATTGGACTGGTGTGATTGGGAGAGAAAACTAGGGCTGCTCGACATCTTCTTATTTTTCTTTCTTTGTTTCATTAGATTCATGTTTAGGGAATTTATTCTTGAGTTTATTTTGTGCCCAGCCATGAACTAAACTTATTTGGCTTGGATTATTATGTTTTTGTGGTTGTGAGAACAATTGGATTTGTTTAGGTATTGAGATTGCAATTTTACTTCAAAGTTTGTTCATTCTTGGTTCTTAATTTTGTTTGCGAGTGAATTGGGAGAGGATCTCGTGAATTCATCCATTTATCTAATATCGGGAGAGTTAGATTCAAGAAACGAATGAGCATGATTTTCATACAATCGATCGATGGTGAAGACTAATTCAACTTAAGGATAAGTTTCGAATTTCAACGGCTAAAAGGAGCGCAAGATAGGTTGTTGTCCACCTTTGGTTCACGCAGGGATGTATCATCAAGACATGCATAATTAACATCATTTCGAGTTAAGGATAACAAGAAACCATTGAAGAACGCTTCACCGAACTTTGAAGGTTGTCGCCCAGTTGCCCAGGCAATCGCTCCAGTCCCAATTGCCCAGGCAATCGCAGAACTGCCCAGGTAATCGCATAATTGCCCAGGCAATCCGACTGGATTTAATTGCTGAAGCGATTGAGCTACTCTAGCACTTAATTACCACGACGGTCCATTCAATTATCACACCACGACTCACGATAACCCGGCCTACTCTCTCTTAGTCAATTACACCTTCTTTTTATTTAATTATTCTTTTATTTTCTCATTAATTAGAATTCCTACAATCATCAATTTGTGTTTTTACTTTCAGTGCAAGAAGTTAGATTCCCGAAGTAGCACCAATCCTTGTGGAGACGATATCTATACTATAACTATAACTTGCGACGTGTACACTTGCACCAATTGCGAAGCACTCTAAACACGCAACAAGTTTTTGGCGCCGTTGCCGGGGATTGACAATAGCAAATTTGTTTTTAATTTCTTGCACCTTTATTTATTTTTATTTTTATTTTATTTATAATCGGTTCCAAGGGACTTACAACTTTGGTTTTGCATCTGTGTATGACCAGGGCGAGACCAACATCAGAAGAGTACCCATTCGAACCCAAGATAGACAAGTTCTTCATCAAAGAAGACGAGAACGACGAGCAGCAATGGCAAAACAACTAGGTAACCCAATCGGCAATCTGAATGTCAATGGTAACCAAAATGCCATAGCAAGATGAGGAGGAGATCCAGTCGTACATGTTCAAAATAGACATATCCAAGACTACTTAGAGGAAGATCTCAAAGGTCTCAATCCAGGAGTTGTCGCACCCGAGATAGACGCCGCCCACTTTGAATTAAAACATGTGATGTTCAACATAATTGGTCAATTTGGTGGCTCGGCAACTGAAGATGCTAGACAACATCTCAAATCATTCCTAGAGATTTGCAATTCATTCAAGCTACAAGGAGTCTATGAAGATATTCTAAGGCTGAAATTATTTCCCTATTCACTGAGGGATAGGGCAAAAACGTGGCTGAATAGCATTCCATACGGATCTATTGGATCTTAGACGGATTTTTGTCGTGATTTTATTGCTAGATTTAGCTCTACAAATATGATTGATAAGTTGCGTAATAATATTACTTTTTTCGGTAGGCAGATGATGAATCCATGTACGAGGCTTGGGAGCAATACAGAGAGATTTTACACAAATGTCCCATGCACGGATTCCCATTGTGAACGCAAGTGATGATGTTCTACAACTCAGTGAACACGCCGAAAAGGATGATGCTAGATGCCTCGGCAAATGGCATACTCCTCGACAAGTCACCTGAGGAACCAATAGAGATTCTGAACCGTCTTGCCAAGAACGACTATCAATTCCCAACCACCTGAAGGTGAATAGTTAGACGCAATGCCACAATAAATGAACTTGATTCATCAGGATCTATTTCTGCACAATTGGCCACCTTAACTAATATGGTTAAGAACATGCAGCGACCTAGCAACCCACAGGAGGTCAAGGTAATTGGTTCAATTTGTGAATTATGTAACGATAACCATTCCTCTTCTGAATGTCCGCAGAATTCGAAATCTAGCTTTTTCGTTGGAAACTACAACCGGAACAACAATGTAATGTCCAACACATACAATCCAGCTTGGAGGAAGCACCCTAATTTTTCATGGAGTAACCCAAACAATGCCATTAATCATAACAGTTAGAACTTACAAGAATCAGGATTCCAGCAGAACATGCCACGACAACAGATGCCACAGCAACAGTCAACAACATCCAGTTCTTTAGAAAATTCTCTCAATGCTTTCATGTTAAAAACTGAATCTTATATGGTAGAAAATAATGAAGAAGACTGATGCTTTTATGAACAGGACAGAGATGAGATTGCAAAACCAAGAGGCAACCCTAAAGTCATTGGAGACACAAGTAGGGCAATTCGCTCAGAACTTGAATATGAGACCAATAGGCAGTTTACCTAGCAATATTGAGGTCTCCAAAGGAATAGGCCATGAGCAGTGTAAAGTAATCACTACTTGGAGTGGACTAAAGCTTAATAATGCACCTGCCCAGCCAAAAAATCGGCCAGGAGAGCAACCCCTTATCCAGACAGATGAATCCATCAACAAAACCTCCAATAAAAATGACGAGTCAGAAATTGCCAAGGCAACTCCACGTGCTCGTGCCTCGACAAGCCCTGATGCCAAGGCAATACCAGATACCCATGCCTCAGCAATACCTGATGCCATCGCCTCGGCAACCAAGCATGCCTCGACAAGTCCTGATGCATCGGCAATTCCTCAAATCAAATTCCAATGCAAAAAATAGATCGAGGACATCCGACTTCCACCACTATTCTCATAGAGGTTGAAACGGAAGAAGCAAGAATATCAGTTCAAGAAGTTCCTTGACATCTTGAAGCAAGTCCACATCAACTTGCCATTGGTTGAAGCAATAGAGCAAATGCTGAACTATGCTAAGTTCCTTAAAGACATTGTCTCTAAGAGAACAAGGCTAAGAGAATTTGAAACAATTGCTGTAACGGAATGATGTATGGCCATGCTACATAACCGCATGTCACCCAAGCTTAAAGATCCTGGAAGTTTCACCATACCATGTTGAATCGGGAACCATTATGTCAGAAAAGCATTGTGTGATCTTGGAGCAAGCATAAATTTGATGCCAAAATCAGTTTTCCAGAAACTAGGAATCGGGAAGGCAAGACCAACAACAGTCATGCTATAGCTTGCTAACAGATCCTATGTACATCCAGAGGGAAAAATCGAAAATATACTGGTAAAAGTTGATAAATTTATTTCCCGGCTGACTTTATTGTTTTGGACTGTGAAGCAGATGAGTTCACCCCAATTATTCTTGGGAGACTTTTCTTAGCTACAGGAAGAACGTTGATTGACGTTGAAAAAGGAGAACTCACAATGAGGGTGAACGACCAGCAAGTCAAGCTGAATGTATTCCAGATCCTAAAGCATGCCGACGACCCAAAAGAATGCCAATTAATCCATGCCACAACCGAATTAGATTTTAACATGGACGAACATTGCCTCGGCAATAACATTGCCAAGGAGAATTACCTCAACAATTACATTGCCTAGGCAATTGAACTTGAGGAATTAGCCCGGTAGTGTGTATGCACAAAATTCTATTAGAGGATGATCATAAACCGACAATTGAGGCACAAATAAGGCTTAACCCTGCTATGAAGGAAGTCGTGAGGAAGGAAATCATCAAATGGCTTGATAACGGTATCATATATCCTATCTCCGATAGTACACGGGTAAGCCCGGTACAATGTGTACCAAAAAAGGGAGGTATAACCGTGGTGAGCAACGAAAGCAATGAACTAATCCCAACTAGGACTGTGACCACCAGTTAGAGGGTTTGGTTGGATTACTGCAAGTTAAATAAAGTTACTAGGAAAGATCACTTTCCTTTGCCATTTATTGACCAAATTCTTGACCGACTTGCAGGTAAATCTTTTTACTGTTTTTTTGATGGTTACTCAGGTTATAACCAAATTGCCATAGCACCGGATGATCAAGTAAAGACCACCTTCACATGCCCGTATGGAACCTATGCTTTCTGAAGGATGCTGTTTGGATTATGCAATGCTCCGACAACTTTCCAAATATGTATGATGGCAATTTTTTCTGACATGGTGGAACATTTCTTAGAAATCTTCATGGACGATTTTTTGGTATTCGGCGACAACTTCAACAATTGCCTCGACAATTTGGAGAAAGTGCTAACAAGATATGAAGAATCTGATCTAGTACTAAATTGGGAGAATTGCCACTTTATGGTAGATGAAGACATAGTGCTCGGTCACAAGATCTCCTCCAAGGGAATTGAAGTCGACAGAGCCAAGGTGGAAGTGATTGAAAAATTGCTTCCACCAACTTCAGTTAAAGGAATTCGAAGCTTCCTCGGTCATACAGGTTTTACAGGAGGTTTATTTATAATTTTCCAAAATCTCTAAACCTTTGTGTAACCTGCTTGAACAGGACAAAGCTTTTAATTTTGATGACTCATGCATCCAAGCATTCGAAGCCTTGAAGAAGCAACTTGCCTCGACACCCATTGTCGTTCTGCCCGATTGGACCTTACCTTTTGAACTTATGTGTGATGCAAACGACTTTGCAGTAGGAGCAGTACTAAGTCAACAAATAGGTAAAATCTTTTATATGATTTACTACGCTAGTAAAACTGTTAATAAAGCTCAAGTGAACTACACCACTACGGAGAAAGAGTTACTAGCTGTAGTTTTCACTTTTGATAAGTTTCGTTCATACTTGATCGAGACCAAGGTAATTGTTCATACTGACCATTCGACAATTAAGTACCTTTTTGCCAAGAAAGATGCCAAACCTCGTTTAATTTGTTGGATTTTACTTTTACAAGAGTTTGACATTAAAATTAAGGACAAGAATGATACCGAGAACCAAGTCGCCAATCATTTGTCTCACCTAGAATGAGGAAAAGACGATGACACATACGTGGAAATCCATGATACATTCCCGGACGAGCAGTTGTTAATCGCCCAGGCAACCTCAACTATCGATGCCCAAGCAACCGCAGTAGGGATTGCCTCGGCAATGCCGTTGGCAACAGCAGCAGCAATTGCCTCGACAATTCCATGGTATGTAGACTTAGTGAATTTCCTTGTTAGTGGCATTTTAGCTCATGACCTTACTCACCAGGGAAAGAAGCGGTTCTGACTTGATGCTTAGCATTATTATTGGGATGAGCCTCTTTTATTTAAACAATGTGCAGACCAGGTTATTAGGCGAAGCATCCCTAAGGAAGAGCAAGAAAACGTGCTCTGACAATATCATTCATCACCCCATGGAGGTCATTTTGAAGGCATTTACACCACGGCCAAAGTCTTGCAATTCGGTTTCTATTGGCCAGCACTTTACAAAGATGCTCAAGACTTCTACAAGAGGTGTGATCGATGTCAGCGAACATAGAATATTTTACGCCGACACGAGATGCCACTATAGAATATCCTTGAGGTCGAATTATTTGACGTGTGGGGGATCGATTTCATGGGACCCTTCTCATCCTCGTTCGGCAATGTATACATCCTACTTGCCGCGAGCTACGTGTCTAAATGGGTAGAAGAAGCTGCAGTTCCCAACAACGATTCTAAGACTATGTAGAAATTCTTGCAGAAAAACATATTCACACAATTTGGAACACCAAGGGCAATTATCAGTGATTGAGGCACCCACTTCGACAATAGGCTAATTGCCAAAATGCTGGAGCGATTTGGAGTGACGCACAAAATTACCACGGCATATCATCCACAAACAAATGGGTAAGCCAAAATTTCCAATCGTGAATTGAAGGTTATCCTTGAAAAAGTTGTCAATCCTTCTCGAAAGGATTGGTCTGCAAGTATTGATGAAGCACTATGGGCCTTTCGAACAGCATTCAAGACGCCTTTAGGCATGTCGCCCTACAGACTTGTCTACGGCAAGACTTGCCACCTTCCGGTAGAGATTGAATACAAGGCTTATTGGGCGATCAAAACTGTCAGCATGGATTGGGAGAGTGCTGGACAAAAGCGACTACTGAACCTTAATGAAATTGAAGAATTTTGTGCCTTAGCTTACGACAACGCAAGAATCTACAAGGAGAAAACGAAGCATTGGCATGATAAGAAGCTATTGCCGTGATAATTTTTGCCCGGGCAATTAGTTATTCTCTTCAATTCTCGGTTAAAACTCTTTTCAGGAAAATTGAAATCGAGATAGTCCGGCCCTTTTGAAGTCATCAAACCTTTCTCCCATGGTGCCGTGATAATCAAGTCCACCATTGACGGACATAAGTTCAAAGTTAACAGACAAAGATCAAAGTACTATGCCGGCAACCATGTTGAGCACGACAAGGAAGTAGTAACTTTAGGAGATGCATAACCATGCTCTCCTTTGGTATTTCTTATTTACTTTTAGTTTTATATTTGTAGACTTATTTTATTTTTGGATTTATTTTTAAGATAAAAGTATGTTTTTAGTTTAATTTTTATTCTTTTTATCTTTATCCTTCCATATATATATATATATATATATATATATATATTTCTTTGTTTTTGATTCCACATCCACAATCACCATGGCCAAGAACATCAAGACAATTCCTCACCAGCCAAGGAACAAGAAGTGCCAAAGAAAGCTCCAACAGCGAAGCTTGCCTGGGCAACCAAAATTGCCTCGGCAATTCCCAATGTCTCGGCAAGACCTGATGCCCAGGCAGCTAAACCCTACTTTGGAAACTGAGGATGCCACGACAACTGCCGCACACGAGACAACACCAGGAATATGCATTCAACCATCACGAATCGGCAAAAGAACCAATCAATTGGCACGAAAGAAACACATCATTTAAGGTGACGACCTTTTCGACTAACTCATTTGCATTTTATTTTAATTTTTGCATGCATTGAGGACAGTGCTTCTCTATAGTTTGGGGGGTATTGGTTTCTAGTTAATTTCATTCTTAGTTGCATTCATCTTTAGTAATAGCATATAGGTTGCATATGTTACTAGCCATGTCTTTGATTAGATTTAATTGCTTGAACTTGTTGAATATCCGATGATAAATTTTTGCCATTGCACTTAATTGAAAGAACCTTTAAATTTTAGGATTACATGAAAAGAACTTAGAATTTTACTATGATGCTAAATATTATGAACACGGTTGTGGCTTGTTGATTGAAAGAAACTTGATGAACTTAGGTTGCTTAAAATTTGGGTAAATTTTAAATTAAAAGTTAATTTCTTGCTAGAGGTGCCCAAAATTGGCTCCAGTAGCTGCAAATTAAAGATATCGCGAGAGGTGTCCGGAATTGGCTCTAGTCGACAAAAAAAATATAAAAAGAGAAATTACTTGCTTTACTAGAGGTGCTCGAAATTGGTTCTAGTAAAAGGAAAAATAAATACCTCGGTAATTAAATTGATAAAATCCTATTGTTCACATAGAATCTTGAAAATCAACTTGTACACAACTACGCACGCATGTTGTCACAAGTATTATAGTTTGGTTCCGGGAAATTTTTGTGTTATCCAAAAAATTCAAGTTTGAATTCAAGTTTAAAGCATGTCTTTGATGATTAAAGTCTTGGCAGGTAATTGTTAGATTTGCGTTGCTTGAGGACAAACAATAGTTCGAGTTTGAGGGTGTGTTAACTGTTCAAAAGTACTATTTTTATAACCCTTTTTACTCATATTATTGTTAGACTTAGGCTCATTTTAGTTGCATTAATAGGCATTCATGCATAATTTCCTAGTTTCTTTGATTCATGAGCTTGGTATTACATTTTGTTGGTTTTTTGCGAAAAAGTTATTGCATTGGTGTTTTATTTTGTGCAGGTTAGAATTGCCATGACAAGGTGAAAATTGTCGAGGCAATTCAGGAAAGACTTGCCGAACCAGTTGCCCTGGCAATTTCCCGATAAATCTGCCCAATTTTGGATAAAGTCAAAATTCAAGGGATAACTCCTCAAAATTCGAATTTTCAAGCAACATTTAATGGAGATAAAAAGGAGATTAAATTTCAAGAGTTTTAGGAAAAGTTTTTGGAGGAACTAATATATAATAAAAGAGATCTATTTCTTTTATTGTATTTAATTCCAACTTATCTTCCTCCTCAAGAAAGACTTTGACCTAGCCATCTCCTATATAAAAAAGCCCTAGCTACCTACTTGGAGAGGATTTTTGATTGGAGAGGTGCGATTGGGAGAGAAAACTAAGGCTGCTCGACATCTTCTTATTTTTCCTTCTTTGTTCCATTTTATTCTTGAGTTTATTTTGTGCCCAGCCATGAACTAAACTTATCTGGCTTGGGTTATTGTGTTTTTGTGGTTGTGAGAACGATTGGATTTGTTTAGGTATTGAGTTTGCAATTTTACTTCAAAGTTTGTTAATTCTTGGTTCTTAATTTTGTTTGCGAGTGAATTGGGAGAGGATCTCGTGAATTAATCCATTTATCTAATATCGAGAGAGTTAGATTCAAGAAACGAATGAGCATGATTTTTATACAATAGATCGATTGTGAAGTCTAATTCGACTTAGGGATAAGTTGCGAATTTCAACGGCTAAAAGGAGCACAAGATATGTTGTTGTCCACCCTTGGTTCACGCAGGGATGTATCATCAAGGCATGCACAATTAACAGCGTTTCGAGTTAGGGATAATGAGAAACCATTGAAGAACGCTTCGCTGAACTTTGAAGGTTGTCGCCCAGTTGCCCAAGCAACCGCTCCAGTCTCAATTGCCCAGCCAATAGCAGAACTGCCTAGGCAATCGCAGAATTGCCCAGGCAATCCTACTGGATTCAATTGCTGAAGCGATTGAGCTACTCTAGCACTCAATTACCACGATGGTCCATTCAATTATCACACCACGACTCACGATAACCCGGCCTACTCTCTTTTAGTCAATTACACATTCTTTTTATTTAAATGTTCTTTTATTTTCTTGTTAATTAGAACTCCTACAATCATCAATTTGTGTTTTTACTTTCAGTGCAAGAAGTTAGATTCCCGAAGTAGCACCAATCCCTGTGGAGATGATATCTATACTATACTATAACTTGCGACATGCACACTTGCACCAATTGCGAAGCACTCTAAACACGCAACATACTCAATAACATTTCATTTATTATAAAATATAATCGTATAATTATTGTTTCAATAGTTTAACTAAATATTTGAAAATAAGCTTACCAATGCATGCATCAAATAAAACCCAAATGATAAGCAGTCCCAATGTCCGAATTACATAAATATTTTAAAAAAATAACATGAATAATTGAAAAGAATCATATTGAATGTTAAAAATATCCGAGTAAAATGCGAGAAGCTCCAAGTACCGAGTCGCCTAAAAAGTTGAATACCAGGAAGAAGAACTATGGAGATGTAAGATAAAGAGCTTAGTGTGTCTCTAAAGTGCAAGCAACACAAAACAAAACCGTATTTTATTTTTTTAATAATGTTTCTTAAAAACACATTCTATCTAATAAATTCAAATCATACTGATATGATGTTCGATGCATAACTTATTACTCGACTATCCGATATCATACATAGTGGAGGTTGCCCTTGCTAGAGTGGAGGTTTCCCTCACTTTTTCTGAACACAATTCCCATTAAATGACTCAATGATATGATTTGAAAACAAGAGACTCATTTCCGAAATTCTGATGCTTGATTTAAGAAAACACAACTTAATATGTCATGCATAATGTTTTCAAAACATTCTCGAATCACAATCGATCATATAATAAATCAAGCAAGATATAAAACATTATTTCACAAAATATAACATATGAAGAAACACACCTTTAGGCAACAGTAGATCTAATCCCGAGAAAGACACGTCTCATGCTCACATCTAGCAGAAACAAGACCTACGATGATAACTCTACATTAATAGATATTCTATCACTAAGCCACCATTTAAAACACAATAACTAATATGAAAGCTTACTCACATAAGGATCTCGAAGAACGTGTTTGATCGGTCAGAACAACTAGAGGTAACTCAATGGCCTCGAAGACGTAATCACCTAAACACAAGAATATTTTGAATTAGATTCCAAATTTATAATTCTTCAAATAATAAGAACAAAATAATTTCAATTAGCAAAACAAAGCTTTCGGGTTCGAATTTGATGAAAAAGGCTGCGGATTCAGACTCAGGATGTCAAAAAAGGTCAAGATGACGGTTGTTCAAAAAAGTCAACTCGGGTCAACGATCAAAATCAACTCTAACTAAAAGTCAAAATCAACGGTCAATTGGCCAAGGTCAATGGTCAACATTGACTTGACTAGTCAAGGTCAAGTCAGTCAAACGGTCAATTGTCATATCTGATTAACGGGTCGAGTACACAAGCTTGGTCCGGTTCAACTTATTGAGTCCATTGATTTTGGGCTAATCACTTAAACACACATACTAATGGGCCTCATTGTTCGGGTTCAAACCCAACTATGCACACAACACACACAGATCTGGGCAAGGGTTTCTAATTGGGCTCAGCCCAATGACATGCACCACACACACAACCCAACCAACCCAAACCCCTAATGCCCTTTTCGTTTGATATACAACTAGGATTTCCATAACCCTTAGGCTGCAGCGATTCGGCACCGCTGCGACGACAAGGATTTTCGGTGGCCCAACACATATTACCACAACCATGAACACAGATACAAGTCTTACCTTAAAACAAAACCCACTCCTCTACCATTTAAAATAATCTAAAGCTAGGCTTTCCACCCTTGTCGGCAGCAAGGGCAATGGCGACGACAACAACGAGAATTGCAAGGATGACGAAAGGGTTACCAAGGGATGTAAACACAACGGCAAGGCCGATTCACGACTGCTATACCCACTACTCAAACCAAACTCCAAAATACAAAGAAAATAATGGTACTCTGATTATCAACGTTTGAACCGACTGGGAATAGATGGTGAGGACGGGGACGCAAGGTTGAACCGAACAATTCTTTCTTCGATTTCTCAAAATCATGGGCGGTGAGGGATATCTGAAGGTTGGGGTTTACACACGAGATCACAAATGTTACAAAGGTGGGGCCTAAGTGTGAAACAAACAAAGAATGGGTGATCGGAGATACAGAGGGTGAGGAGTTGGTTATCTGAGAGAAAACAAACAAAATGAGTAAATAGGGTATGCGGCCAAAAAGTATAAAAGAGAGCAAGAGTTTCTAAAACGAGGATTAAATACTTCAACAAACTGGTAAATAGCAAGGTTAGGGTTGCAAGCTTTACCCTCATTTTAGAATGGTTATCAGAGTTTCGATTTCTAACATTTTAGTCATTGAAATATGGTTTAAGCCCAATTAACCCTCAAATATAAATTAAGGTTTTGAACTAGAATTCCCCAAATTTTAGGGTTCCGAATTAGGGATTTTCCAAATTGGGGAAATTTTAGAGTGTTACAATTCTATCTCCCTTAAAAGAAATTTTTGTCCTCAAAATTTTTAGACTTAGCAACAGATACACAAAGCTAACTGAAACATGTGTATAATTACTCATTTTGAATTCATAATCGAACATAACCAAAAATAAAACTAAGCACATCATAAAAAGTACCTGCTATATCCTCAGATGCATTCTCATAACCATTACAAAATCTGGTGACATCTATTAAACGTGGTTTTTTAATCTCAAATCTAGCTGATCCACCACTCTGAGCATGTCTACCTCTACTAGAACTACCATAATAACTTACCTAAATTGCCCTCTACCTCTGTGAGGTGCCTAAACTGATGCATGAGCCTGACTCTGCACAGATGAACCGATAGGTGAACGTAGATAATTCTTTAAGTAATGATCTTGAGAACCACATCTAAAACATGTTCCTTCCATCAATATGCACTTCCCATTATACTTCTTATTGCAATAACCACATAAAGAAATAGGTCGACGAACTTTTGAAGTACTCACGCCACCAGTTGGGGCTGTCGATACTGCAGGTCTCACATTCTGATAACTTTGGGTAACAATCTCATCTCTAGGCCTCTTTCTAGACGGGTTGAAAAAACTAGGCTGAGCAAATACGTTCAATTGCTTCCTAATTTGACTAGCATTCTGAAGTTCCTCCTCTCTCAAAAGTTCAGCTATCCTCTCAACAATCTTAGCTCGGCCAACTAGCTCACTGAACATCTTTATCATGATGTGTAGCAACTTCTCTTTGAAGCGGTAGATGAAACCCATCCAAAAACCAATCACACTTATCTTTTTGGTCGTAACTAACCCCAAAACATATTTGTCCAACCTCCAAAACTCTGTTTTATAGTCATTTACAGACTTATCGTTCTGCTTTAGATTCATAAAATCATCGCGACACTTCGCTAAGAACTCGACTCCCACATATCGATCTTGGAAAGCCTGTCGAAAAAACTCCCATGTGACCTGACTACATAGAATAGTATCTACCACAAACTCCCACCAATTTTGAGTTTCACCCTCTAACAGTGATACATCGGCTCTCAATTTCTGATTGATACGATAATCCATCTCAATAAACAATCATTGTAACTTCTTTAGGCAATACTCTGCATCATCTTGATGTGTACCAATTTTGCCCTCAAACAATTTCATCCCAGCAGCTATAAATTCTATAAATATGGATTTCCTCAGACCCTCTAATTGACAGAGATAACGCAACAACTCACGGTTCACAGTGGCGCTATCTAGTTAAACTGTCTCAGTGTCCCCAATATCAAGTGAGTTATCACTTTCAGTCTGATATCCTCCCAACAGCTCGTTCTCATTATCAGAATATCACATTTTGATTTTCTATCTGATCCACAGGGGGCATATAATCACTATGAGAAGCGACAAATCGACCTCGACCTTGACCTCGGATAGACGAAAGATTAGGACTTCTATGCGGTGGCATAATAGACTATCTACAAAAGATAATAACCTAGAGTCAGATTCAATACTAGAGTCTCGAATTTAAAACACATAGAAAGTAATTTAGTAGAAATCAACTAAAACCATAGTAGGTTTTTCTAAAAATTCCCATTTACCCAAAATATTTCATATGCATACAGAAGTCAAAAATATTTCAAAAACAATTGTTCCGAGCCTTACAGTCTGATGATTGAACTTAGCTCTGATACCACTAAATGTAACCCCTTGAACTCGGCCAAGAAGAAATGGGCTGAATCTAGGAAGTCGCATTTGAAAACTTGTTCCTCAAGTTACAAATCTTAGATTTCAATATTTTATAATACAAAATTATTATTAAAAGTAAATATACTAAATAACATCTAATTTATTATAAAATGTAATTAATAAACATTGTTTCGATAGTTTAACTAAATATTCAAAAATAAGCTTATAAATGCATGCATCAAATAAAACCCAAATTATAAACAATCTCAATGTTCGAATTATATAAATATTCCAAAAATAATATGAATAATTGAAAAGAGTTCATACTGAATGTTAAAAATATATGAGTAAAATACGAGATGCTTCAACTACCGAGTGGCCTAAAAAGTCAGGATATCTGAAAGAAGAACTATGAGGATGTAAGCTAAAGAGCTTAGTGTGCCTTTAAAGTGCAAGCAACACAAAACAAAACCGTATTTTATTTTTCTGATAAGGTTTATTAAAAAACACATTAAATCTGATAAATTCAAATCATAATGATATGATGTTCGATGCATGACTCAATACCCAACTATCCAATATCATATGGCTTAATGATATGATTTGAAAATCATTAATTCTAACACTTACTTGAGTCTCATTTTCAAAAATCCGATGCTTGATTTAAAAAAACACAACTTAATATGTCATCTTTGATGTTTTCAAAACGTTCTCGAATCACAATCAATCATATAATAAATCAAACAAGATATAAAATATTATTTCACAAAATATAGCAAAGGAAGAAACACACCTTTAGGCATCACTGGATCTAATGCCGAGAAGAACGCGTCTCACGCTCACATCTAGCAGAAACAAGACCTATGATAATTGTAATCACTCATTTTTATCCGGTTTGTAAATAGCATGTTAATATTAGCTTAATAATTAATATATTATTATTGCGTGTATACATATATTATATTATCATATGTGTTTATTATGTACGTGTTATTAATATATACGCAATATATGTATGTGATTATATATGTGCATAATGTACATTGTATGTATGTTTATACGTGTACGAATGTATATATGTCATTGTTATTATCATTATTATTATTATTATTATTATTATTATTATTTTGCTAAATGGGTTAAATTGGAAAAACAGATCCTAATATAAAAACCTAGTCAATATTATTATTAGGGTCCAGTCTTCAATACAAATTTAAAACCCAACTTAAATAAATTACATAGCCCATTTTGGCCAGCCCAATCCCATCTAATTAACCCTAAAACCCTATCTGATATATAATATTATTTTTCCTTGCAGCAGCCGAGGGAGGGCCATTGGATCAGATCCAGATCCAAAGGCCACGATCAACCTGAGATGAGCCATCTAGCACGCGTGAAGCACACATTCGGGCCGTTCCACTTCTCACTCGCGCGTGCGTTGCACGCGCGGGACCGTTCGATCTCCTCTGCCATGTGTCATCATCTCCAGCAACCACCACGCACTCCAGAAATGATCGTGACCGTTCGTGCCCCAAGTGATCCTAGCCGTTGGATCAAATCTGATCCAACGGCCAGAATCGAATTTGGCCAAATGACTCCCCAACTACCCTCTGCCGCCCTGCATGCCACCCATCACTGGTCCTCACCAAACACGCAAGAAACATATAAATAAGTCAGATCAAGCACGGGTTCTCAGATTTCATATGCAATCAATTGCTCATCAACAGTAAAGATCAGATCTACTTTTATTATTATTGGCATGTTGTAATAAGAAGAGGGCTCTTCAGATAAAAAAACAGTTGTAAGGGGCTCTGTTCAAAAAGTTTGTAAAAGGATTTCGGGAAACAAAATCAAAAAAATTCAGAAAAAAGTTTCAAACTCTCTTCTAATCTATTTTGTTTCTTAGTTTGAATCTCACAACCAAAGCGGTTTTTCAGTTTTAAAACCAAAATCTTTGTTTTTGTTTCAAATTTCATTTCGAATCAGACAAAAATAAAAGGGAAATTCAAACCTTACCGGCCATCCGAAGTTGTTGTCGTCATTCCCTCTTCGCCGGGAGTCTGAACCGTCGGTGAACGACACTAGAGACGAAGGGGTGAGCGGCGCTGTCGAGTCTGTTGAGAGAAAAAAGAGGAAGGCTGAGTTTTAGGTTTAGGTTTAATATCTTTTTACCGGTTATAAAACAAATAATAACCCTTTGGTGTTTAAATGGTCTAATTACATGAGAGGTCCTTTTTTCTTTCCCGCTTTTATTTTTGGTCATGGGTTAATTGCAACGCTAATCCCTGTTCTTTGTTACTGCATTCTCTTTCATCTTTTTTTTATTCTAATTCAGTATCTTTACTTCGCTTTCTTTCAATTTCAACCCCTAAATTAAACCGAAATCAGTTTTAAAAAGAAAAAAATGCATACTTAAACCCTCTGCGATTCTGAATTTTTCAGTCTGAGCTTGCCCCCTAGTCTTATTACACTTTCAGTCCTTATAGGTTTTGTCTGGTTCTTAATTCGATCCCTAAATGTACTTTTTAATTTCTTCCTTCTATTTTTTATTATTCCATTTCGGTCCTTTTTTCATGTTTAAATATTTATCCTTTTATGCGTTTTTAGCATGTTCATATCGTTCTTTTGGTGTTGGTATATGTTTTGTATAGTATGTTAATTTATATCCATATAATTTGTGTATTAAAATGTGTTATACCATGTTCCTATGTTTTAATTTATTTTGTTCATGCCGTATTCATGTTTGGCTAATATGCTACGTTTTAGTTTAGGTTATATGTCATGTTTGTATGTTTACATAAGTTTTTTTTTTATCTTTTTGCCTCTTAGGTTATATGATAGTGTGATATTGTTTGTCATATACGATGTTTTTTTATTTATGCATGTAATTTGTGTCATATGTTAAGCATTAAATATTAGTTTTTATTCTAGTATGTTGTTTTATTATTTTGGTATCATATTATGCCATGTGTATATGTCATGTAGGTGGTAGTTGTGGTTCATTTTAATGTGTTTAAGCATGTTAGATTTAATTACTTAGTTTTGGAAGCGTGATCTTTTTGCATATTTACATTTATATTTTTGTTTTATTATTATGACATATTATGTTGTTTTTTGTTCATGCGCTTTATTCTTATTATTATTATTTATATTTTTATGTTTTCTTAATACCATGTTAATGTGTATGCATGTTTTTTTTTGTTATTGTTCTCTACGATTGCATAAAGGATTAATATATTTTGTCAATGCGGTGCCCTTTTATCCGAGCGTAAACGGGGCCAGTATCAGGCGTAGTGATGGTAGTTGGGCGTTTACTCTCGGATAACGGGGCCTTTAAAATTTACCCGCACTTATAACCAAATTTTAAATTAATCGTCACTTTAATTCGGAAAATCTAAAATTAATAAAGCGGTAATTATTAAAGTACCAATTTTGGGCGGTGTGGGGGTGCTAACCCTTCCCCATCCGTAACCGACTCCCAAACCCAACAATTTTTAAATCTCTGGTTTTATGGTGTCCAGCCTACCTAAGTGGCCGGTGGCGACTCCAATCTCTAAATAAAACGCTTTCTTTAAAACCCCCAAAGAATAAATATTTTTATATATGAAAGACAACCAACAGCTTCGAAAATCTATTTTTTTAGCGAAGGGGGGACATCGCTACAGATGGCGACTTCGCTGGGGACATTTTTGTTTTTTCAAAAACAAATGAGAGTCGAGCTTTTTTAAATAATCATCGCTTTACTAAAATTGGAAATTCTGGATTAAAGTGACTATTAAAGTAACATTCGGTTATAATTGCGCGTTTATTTTAACGCATTTAAAATACGACATATAAATCCGTTTTTTAAGTGGGGGGAAAACGCTGATGCTTTCTTGGAGATATCGTTCTCTCGTATGGGCCTAGCAAGTACCTTCGGGGCTCGAGTTCCTTATACTTTCGTGAGGATATCGTTCCTTCATATGGGTATAAGCGAATGGGTCCCCCAGAGTTGAACCCGGTTGAAAGGGGCCTATAATGGGTGATGATCGGGGGCCTTGCTACTCTTAGTAGATGATAGCAAGGACAATTCGGGTACCTCCTAGAACCAACAATGCATGCAGAGAACATATAGAAACCCACCCCTTTGGAGCCATGCGGATAACCTTAGGTATTTTAGACGGGATAAATAGGGTTGTCTTGTTTGTTTATCTTATTTAATTTGCACTTTGTTTATGTATTTATTTATTTTATCCTGTACTGACTCGTTTTGTTTTTCTTTTTTGCATATATCATTACATTTGCATTACATAAAGGTACTGGATCAAGTAGTTTGCCCGATCAGAAAGTCGTTCATTTTGGAAAAAAGGTATCTTAGGAAAGAAGGGCTTAACTTGTCAGTCAGACATTGGTCAGAGGTCAATCAGAAGGCCCAAGGGGATAGTTTGCCGAGTGAGCGCATATTGTAAGGATTCACCTATGTGAGCCTCTAACAGAATGATCTATGGGAGCTTGAAAGGATTTTGGGAGAATGGGAGCGAAGACTACAAGACTTATTCTTCTATGGTTACGGCGACATAGTACATTTGGTGTATGTCAGAGTTAACCAACCTTTACTCCGAGCAATTGAGAAAGAGTTAGAAAGCTACAAGTTGACCATCAAGAGTGAAAGATGATCTTTCAGGAGTGCCATTAACCAAGAGATGGAAAGAGCCAGATAAGAGATCGACAAAGGCAAGCAAGCAATCATTTACAAAAGAGGAAAAACTGTCGTTTGGAAGTGGAAATCCATGGGGAGCAGGAATAGACTACTCGAGATACAAAACTTATACAATGACACTGTTCAAAGACTGACTTAGAGTCAAGATTAGAATGTCGAGATAGAAGGAAGATTGATAGAGGTGAGAGCAGTCCTTTCAGGCCTACCGACGTAAGAATGGTTTTATCGAACTGCGAGGAAGAGAACGTGAGAATGGAATGTTATGAGCTCGTATTGAGTCACTCAAGGCAACTGTTCAAGATTACAGTGGGAGGATTAGAGTATTCGAAGAAGTTACAGCCGGTGGAGACAACTATTGGGGAAAAAGACTTCGTGATGCTGCCCAGATGGTTCAAGACCAAGACCAACATTACATGACCCTGATGGTGGACATACAACGAGTTGCGAGGCATGCGAATGACTTAGCTACTGAAGCTGAAACCCTCAAACCCTTTATCACTTCAGGCATGAAACAAGCACCCAGGTTCATCAAGCTGCTCAGAGCTATTGAAAAGTTAGAGGATAGAGCTAGGGCTTATCTGTAGGAGTCTACGTTGTAATTAGGACCCTTTTTGTAATAGGGACCCATTTTGCAATATAAACCATTTTGTAATCTTGATCATTTAGTTCCCATGAAAGTAGTTCAAAATGGTGATTACCAGCGGAACCAGTACCTTTATTTGCATACATTCTTGCATTACATCATTTGTATTTTACATTACATGCATTCATCGGTCTTCGCAATAATATTAACAGTGTACATATTGTGGCAGTGGAACTAGAAGATAAACCGTAACTATTCTGCATCCATACTTTACTCGGTTCTAAAGCGAGCTGATGGAAGACAGAGTAGTCAGTATAGAAAAGGGGCAGAAAGATTTCGAAGCACGTTTTGATAAAGCCAAGAAGAGTCTCAGCGATCAGATCGCTCAATCGTAAGCTACGATAGTGTCTGACATAACTGCCTTGCTAGCAAAAAGTATGGGGAAAAAAGGTTAAAGACGAAGTTACCCAGGAGCCAGAAGGTATCTCATCTCACATCAAGGTTTAACCGGCGACGCTAAATCTAGCCATAAGAGTATACATTGACCCTGTTAGGATATATGCTAGTCTCCAAGCAGAGGCATCTGAAAACCAACCCATGAATACAGAGGTATTCTACGAAGAAGATGTGCCAGATCTGGACTTGGTCGAGGAAATTAGAAATGAAGTGGAAAAGAAATGGGAAGAAAGATTTCATCTCATGGAGGAAAAAGTCAAAGCCATGCAGACTATAGAGGAACCAAGGAATGATGCTGGCAATCTGAGATTAGTATCCGACCTTGTTTTACCACCGAAGTTCAAAACCTCTGATTTCGATAAGTTTGATGGAACTTTGTGTCCTTTCGCGCATATTACCATGTATTGCCGGAAGATGACTACCTTTGCAAAAGATGAAAGCTCTTAATCCATTGCTTCCAAGATAGTCTGACTGGGGTAGCCATCTGGTGGTACAATCAATTAAGCCATGTCGAAATCAAGTCCTGGAAGGATCTTTCGAAAGCCTTCACAGAACAGTACAAGCATATAACAGATATGGCCCCAAATCGATTCGTGCTACAAGGTTTAAGGCAGAAGCCTGATGAGAGTTTCCGTCAGTATGCTCAACGATGGCGAAACGTGGCATCTCAGGTTCGACCCCAGATTCAGGAAAGTGAAATTACTCCCATGATTGTGGATACTCTGAAGGGAGTGTTGTACGATCGTCTGGTAAGCCACCATGCCGCCAACTTTGCAGACTTAGTCATGGTTGGAGAGTGCATTGAAGATACGGTTAAGAAGGGAAAGATAATGGATCTCCACAGCACAGTTCCTCAAAAGGAAGACGACAGAACTGTTCCTCAAAAGGAAAAGATTCTCATATTCATATGGTGAGTGCTCGTCCAATCAGTCAGCCCCAGGGTCGTCCTCGTAATCAGTCTTCATGATACGTGAAACCTGCAAAGGTACTTCATCATGTTCCTATGGCGTACACTGAGTTGCTTCCAATGCCTATCGAAAACAAGCTGCTAACCCCTGTCCAGTCCAAGCCAAAAGATCCTCCATATTCGACGGGGTACGATGTCAATGCTGTATGTGATTACCATTTGGGGAGTACGGGCCACACAACAGAAAATTGTGGAGCTCTGAAAAATAAGGTCCAAAGTCTGATCAAAGTTGGTCATCTGAAGTTTTAAGGACAGTGACAGATATGAATTTTGGGGAGGCGCTGACTTCCCGGTTAGGTGTTTAACTACATTTCATGTTTTCTCTCTTTCTTCTCAAAAGTAATGCGAAGTCAGCTTTACTATTTTAGGCCCAAAAAGTAGTAAAGACATTTTGTAGGGGGCGTACATCTGGTGAAATGATATTGCTATTCGCATATCATTTTTGTGCACATCTAGCAAACGATTTTCATTCTTTGATTCATTTCACTCATCGATAAGGGTTAGTTTTTGTTTTCATGTGCATACTCATATTTTTACACAAAAAATACATGTATCCAGCTATTGTGTCCTTGTATATCAATCGCATGAGGGACATTATTTTAACTTAGGTGATTGGTTTTGAGCAACCTACATCTACTGGAAATCAAAGGCTACGGAGAAGACGAATTTGTAATTACCTTCCAAGTTATTTTTTGGTTAATTGTTAATGACATCACTTAAGCATAATTTACTGTACGTGGAATAAAAAAACAATAAGCATCTTCCACGTTTAAAATGAGTGAAAGAAGAAATCCTAAGAAAAAACACACCAATGTTCGAAGCCTAGTAATAGGCATATTCAAAACCTGGTAATAGGTTCGTTCGGATAAGAGTGTGGCAACTTTGGGGCACTCCTCTGAAGTGATAAGATGGCAATGCACCATCTAACAAAGAATGGCTTAACTTGTCAGTCAGGCATTGGTCAGAGGTCAATCAGAAGGCCCAAGGGGATAGTTTGCCGAGTGAGTGCATATTGTCATGATTCACCTACGTGAGCCTCTAACAGAATGATTTATGGGAGCTTAAAAGGATTTGGGGAGAATGGGCTGGAAGACTACAAGACTTATTCTTCTATAGTTATGACGACATAATACATTTGGTGTATGTCCGAGTTAACCAACCTTTACTCCGAGCAATTGAGAAAGAGTTAGAAAGCTGCAAGTTGACCATCAAGAGTGAAAGATGATCATTCAAGGGTGCCATTAACCAAGAGAAGGAAAGATCCAGACAAGAGATCGACAAAGGCAAGCAAGCAATCATCTACAAAAGAGAAAACATTGTCGTTTAGAAGTGGAAATCCATGGGGAGCAGGAATAGACTACTCGAGATACAAAACTTATACAATGACATTGTTCAAAGACTGACTCAGAGTCAAGATCAGAATGTCGAGTTAGAAGGAAGATTGGCAATGGTGAGAGCAGTCCTTTCAGGCCTACCGATGTAAGAATGGTTTTATCGAACTACGAGGAAGAGAACGTGGGAATGGCATGTTATGAGCTCGCGTTGAGTCACTCAAGGCAACTGTTCAAGATTATAGTGGGGGGATTAGAGTATTCGAAGAAGTTGCAGCCGATGGAGACAACTATTAGGGAAGAAGACTTCGTGATGCTGCCCAAATGGTTCAAGACCAAGACTAGTATTACACGACCCTGATGGTGGACATACAACGAGTTGCGAGACATGCGAATGACTTAGCTACCGAAGCTGAAACCCTCAAACCCTTCATCACTTCAGGCATGAAACAAGCACCCAGGTTCATCAAGCTGCTCAAGGCCATTGAAAAGTTAGGGGATAGAGCTAGGGCTTATCTGTAGGAGTCTATGTTGTAATTAGGAACCTTTTTGTAATAGGGACCCATTTTGTAATATAAACCCTTTTGTAATCTGGATCCTTTAGTTCCCATGAAAATAGTTCAAAAGGGTGATTACTAGCGGAACCAGTACCTTTATTTGCATACATTCTTGCATTACATCATTTGCATTTTACATTACATGCATTCATCGGTCTTCGCAATAATATTGTTAGTGTACATATTGTGGCAATGGAACTAGAAGATAAACCGTAACTATTCCGCATCCATACTTTACTCGGTTCTAAAGCGAGCTGATGGAAAACAGAGTAGTCAGTCTAGAAAAGGGGCATAAAGATTTGGAAGCGTGTTTTGATAAAGCCAAGAAGAGTCTCAGCGATCAGATCGCTCAATCGCAAGCTACAATAGTGTCCGACATAACTGCCTTGCTAGCAAAAAGCATGGGGAAAGAAAAGGTTAAAGACGAAGTCACCCAGGAGCCAGAAGGTATCTCATCTCATAGAAAGGTTCAATCGGCGACGCTAAATTTGGCCATAAGAATATACATTGACCCTGTTAGGATATCTGCTAGTCTCCAAGTAGAGGCATCTGAAAACCAACCCATGAACACAGAGGCATTCTACAAAGAAGATGTGCCGGATCTGGACTTGGTTGAGGAAATTAGAAATGAAGTGGAAAAGAAATGGGAAGAAAGATTTCGTCTCATGGAGGAAAAAGTCAAAGCTATGTAGACTGTATATGAACCAAGGAATGATGCCAACGATCTAAGCCTAGTATCCGACCTTGTTTTACCACCGAAGTTCAAAACCCCTGATTTTGATAAGTTTGATGTAACTTCGTGTCCTTCCGCGCATATTACCATGTATTGCCGGAAGATGACTGCCTTTGCAAAAGATGAAAAGCTCTTAATCCATTGCTTCCAAGATAGTCTGACTGGGGCGGCCATCTGGTGCTACAATCAATTAAGCCGTGTAGATATCAAGTCCTGGAAGGATCTTTCAAAAGCCTTTACAGAACAGTACAAGCATATAACAGATATGGCCCCAAATCGATTCATGCTACAAGGTTTAAGGCAGAAGCCTAATGAGATTTTCCGTCAGTATGCTCAACGATGGCGAAACGTGGCATCTCAAGTTCTACCCCCAATTCAGGAAAGTGAAATTACTCCCATGATTGTGGATACTCTGAAGGGAGTGTTGTACGATCGTCTGGTAAGCCACCATGCCGCCAACTTTGCAGACTTAGTCATGGTTGGAGAGCGCATTGAAGATGCGGTTAAGAAGGGAAAGATAATAGATCTCTACAACACAATTCCTCAAAAGAAAAGCGACAACATTGTTCCTCAAAAGGAAAAAGATTCTCATGTTCATATGGTGAGTGCTTGTTCAATCAGTCAGCCCCAGGGTCGTCCTCGTAATCAGTCTTCACGATACGTGAAACCTGCAAAGGTACTTCATCCGGTTCCTATAGCATACACTGAGTTGCTTCCGATGCTTATCGAAAAGAAGCTGCTAACCCCTGTCCAGTCCAAGCCAAAAGATCCTCCATATCCGGTGGGGTACGATGACAATGCTGTATGTGATTACCATTTGGGGAGTACGGGCCACACAATGGAAAATTGTGGAGCTCTGAAAAATAAGGTCCAAAGTCTGATCAAAGCTGGTCATCTGAAGTTTTAAGGATAGTGACAGATATGAATTTTGGAGAGGCGCTGACTTCCCGGTTAGGTGTTTAACTACATTTCATGTTTTCTCTCTTTCTTCTCAAAAGTAATGCGAAGTCAGCTTTACTATTTTAGGCCCGAAAAGTAGTAAAGACATTTTGTAGGGGGTGTACATATGGTGAAATGATATTTCTATTCGCATATCATTTTTGTGCACGTCTAGCAAACGATTTTCATTATTTGATTTATTTCACTCGTCGATAAGGGTTAGTTTTTGTTTACATGTGCATACTCATATTTTTACACACAAAATTAATGTATCCAGCTATTGTGTCCTTGTATATCAATCACATGAGGGACATTATTTTAACTTAGGTGATTGGTTTTGAGCAACCTGCATCTACTGGAAATCAAAGGCTGAGGAGAAGACGAATTTGTAATTACCTTCTAAGTTATGTTTTGGTTAATTGTTAATGACCTCACTTAAGCATAATTTACTGTACGTGGAATAAAAAACAATAAGCATCTCCCACGTTTAAAATGAGTGAAAGAAGAAATCCTAAGAAAAAACACTCCAATGTTCGAAGTCTGGTAATAGGCATATTCAAAACCTGGTAATAGGTTTGTTCGGATAAGAGTGTGGCAACTTTGGGGCACTCCTCTGAAGCGATAAGATGGCAATGCACCATCTAACAAAGAAAAAGAAGAAGAAAAAAATAAAAAAGAAAAGAAAAAAAGAGAGAAGAAAACCGCTTCATGAGTGATGGTAATATTTTCGTCTCATGATAATGCTGAGTAACTCGGGGTATTGTTGTTTTCTCCATCATTATTCTCGAGCCAAAAGAATGTGATGAGTTGAATTCCCCAAGCAAAAAGAAAATAAGCCAAAAAATGATGATGATCTGATAGGGTCCAACCCAGTTAAAAAAAAGAAAAGAGAGAGAGAGAGACCAAAATAACTATGAATGTATTTTACAATTTCAGATAACAATTCAGCGTTTGAGGTCCCCTATATGCAGGACACGCTTGGGGGAAATCGCCAGTAAGTTGTCTCAATGTCATTTTTGCACTTGATACTCAGGGTATACGATTTGACGTATCACTATGGCTGTCGAGATTTTCTAATCAAACGTTAGCCAAAAAAAGGTGTTTGTATTGTTCCAAAATTTTGCCGTTCATTTCAAAATTCAAAAAATACACGAGCAATTGGCCTCTTTACTTTAAAAAAATATTTAAAGCCTAGAGACATAAATTCATATCCCCATTAGAGTACTTCATGGGTTTGGGGGAGTTGGGGGCATTTTAGCTCACCCTGATGTTGAGACAGAGAGAGACTCTGCTTGATGGGTCAAAAACAATAAAAAGTTTGAGTCCAAGATTAGTGGGGCATCATTGTTCGTGAAACAACAGAGATAGTTGTAAGAATCCAAGGTAGAATAGACCCAAGATGTCGGATGGTTCGAAAGATTTGGATTAATGAAGAAGACAAAAGACTTTCTTGAGTAAAGAGATGATGTTAACCAAGGTCGCTTGACCTGAAAGGGTGAACAAGGAATGAACAACAAAGTTTTGGGGGCGAAAGTTGTTGGAGCATCAGAATGATTAATGATTGTATTCACATGACGAAGCCTACCTAACCAGCAAATGGTGACTTGAGTATTAAGATGTCTGTGAAGACCGTGACAGGGTTTCCTACATCATTGCATTATTATAAGTCTACATGAATAGGTTGCACCTTTGCATCCCCAACAATCATAAGAATAGCACTTTACATGAACATATGCATCTTTACATCATAAGGTATGCCCATGCATCATCCTTAATATTCATACAGGAAGACATACAGATAGTTTCCAAGAAGATGACTCCAACAAAGACTTCATGCACCTCTGCATCGATCCAAGAGACGCACTTGGGTGTCACTTTTCCTAAAAAAACAAAAAAACAAAAACAAAAAAAGAGAAAAGAGAGAAAAATAAAGAAGAAAGAAAGAGAGAGAAAATAAAAGAAAGAAGAAAAAAGAAAAATGAGAAAAGAAAGGAGATCGGTTGACCAGAGAAAATGTCAACATTTTTAAGCTGCCACTCTGAAAAATTTCTAGACGGATAAAACCAAGGTATCACTTAAGGTTTTTCTTAAAAAACAAAATTTTTAATGACGTCCTTAAAATCAACTTCTTTAGTTGGATCCTTTCATGAGGATACTTTCCTTAAAATCAATTTCTTTAGCTGGAACATTTCATAAGGATACTTTTATTAAAATCAACATCTTTAGTTGGATCCTTGCATAATGATGCTTTTCTTAAAATCAACTTCTGTAGTTGGATCCTTTCATAAGGATAATTTTCTTAAAACCAACTTTTTTAGTTGGATCCTTGCATAATGATGCTTTTCTTAAAGTCAACTTCTTTAGTTGGATCCTTTCATAAGGATAATTTTCTTAAAACCAACTTCTTTAGTTGGATCCTTTCATAAGGATACTTTTCTTAAAATCTACTTCTTTAGTTGGATCCTTTCATAAGGATAATTTTCTTAAAACAATTTCTTTAGTTGGATCCTTTCATAAGGATACTTTTCTTAAAACCAACTTCTTTAGTTGGATCCTTTCATAAGGATAATTTTCTTAAAACCAACTTCTTTAGTTGGATCCTTTCATAAGGATACTTTTCTTAAAACCAACTTCTTTAGTTAGATCCTTGCATAAGGATGCTTTTCTTAAAATCAACTTCTTTACTTGGATCCTTGTATAAGGATGCTTTTCTTAAAATTGACTTCTTTAGTTAGATCCTTGCTTAAGGATGTTTACCCCAGAAAGAAGAAGAAAAACTAACACAAAAAAGAAGAAAATAGAAAAGAAAAAAGAAAAAAGAGAGAAAAAGAGAGAAAGAGAAAACTAAAAGACAAAAAGAACAGAGAAAGAAGAAAATGAAAAAGAGAAAAAGAAGTGAAAAAAAGAAAAAGCAAAAAGCAAAAAAAAGAGAAAAAGAATAGAAGAATAAAAAAACAAAAAGGAAAAAGTAGAAAAAGAAGAGAAAAAGAAGAGAAGAATAAAAAAAGAAAAAGGAAAAAGCAGAAAAAGAAGAAAAAAGAGAAAAAGAAAAAAGAACAGAGAAAGAGGAAAGAAAAATCGAAGACAAAGGTTATATAAAGGAGAAGCCTACGTTTTCGAACCCCAAGTGAAAGGCTCCATATAGGAAGAGCCCTAACTCTAGAGTCTCAAAAAATAACCAAAGGTGAAGAAGTTCTATATAGGGAGAACTTATGAGCCTGAAGATTCGGCCGAGGAAAAGCGGTGAGTTCCAGAAGAGCACGTGATTTCGAAGTCGTGAGCAGGGAAGTCGGATAAAAATGAGTGGTTTTGGTCTTTGCTTTGTTCTCGTTTCACAAGAACAAGCAAAGAGGGGCAACTGTAATCACTCATTTTTATCCGGTTTGTAAATAGTATGTTAATATTAGCTTAATAATTAATATATTATTATTTTGTGTATACATATATTATATTATCATATGTGCTTATTATGTACGTGTTATTAATATATACGCAATATATGTATGTGTTTATATATGTGCATAATGTACATTGTATGTATGTTTATACGTGTACAAATGTATATATGTTATTGTTATTATTATTATTATTATTATTATGCTAAATGGGTTAAATTGGAAAAACAAATCCTAATATAAAAACCTAGTCAATATTATTATTAGGGTCCAGTCCTCAATACAAATGTAAAACCCAACTTAAATAAATTACATAGCCCATTTCGGCCAGCCCAATCCCATCTAATTAACCCTAAAACCCTATCTGATATCTAATATCATTTTTTTCCTTGCAGTAGCCGAGGGAGGGCCATTGGATCAGATCCAGATCCAATAGCCATGATCAATCCGAGATGAGCCATCAAGCGCGCGTGAAGGACACCTCCGGGCCGTTCGACTTCTCACACGCGCGAGACCGTTCGATCTCCTCTGCCACGTGTCATTATCTCCAGCAACCACCACGCACTCCAGAAATGATCGTGACCGTTCGTGCCCCAAGTGATCCTAGCTGTTGGATCAAATCTGATCCAACGGCCAGAATCGAATCTGGCCAAATGACTCCCCAACTACCCTCTACCGCCGTGCATGCCACCCATCACTGGTCCTCACCAAACATGCAAGAAACAAATAAACAAGTCAGATCAAGCATGGGTTTTCAGATTTCATATCCAATCAATTGCTCATCAACAGTAAAGATCATATCTACTTTTATTATTATTGGCATGTTGTAATAAGAATGGGGCTCTTCAGATAAAAAAAAGTTGTAAGGGGCTATATTCTAAAAATTTGTAAAAGGATTTCGGGAAACAAAATTAAAAAATTTCAGAAAAAAGTTTCAAACTCTCTTCTATTCTATTTTGTTTCTTAGTTTGAATCTCACAACCGAAGCGGTTTTTCAATTTTAAAACCAAAATCTTTGTTCTTGTTTCAAATTTCATTTCGAATCAGACACAAATGAAAGGGAAATTTGAACCTTACCAGTCGTCTGAAGTTGTTGCCGTCGTTCTCTCTTCAACGGGAGGCTGAACCGTCGGTGAACGACACTGGAGACGAAGGGGTGAGCGACGCTGTCGAGTCTGTTGAGAGAAAAAAGAGGAAGGCTGAGTTTTAGGTTTAGGTTTAATCTCTTTTTACTAGTTATAAAACAAATAATAACCCTTTGGTGTTTAAATGGTCTAATTACATGAGAGGTCATTTTTTCTTTCCCGCTTTTATTTTTGGTCATGGGTTAATTGCAACGCTAATCCCTATTCTTTGTTACTGTATTCTCTTTCATCCTTTTTTTATTCTAATTCAGCATCTTTACTTCACTTCCTTTCAATTTCAACCCCTAAATTAAACCGAAATCAGTTTTAAAAAGGACAAAATGCACACTTAAACCCTCCGCGTTTCTGAATTTTTCAGTCCGAGCTTGCCCCTTGGTCTTATTACACTTCCAGTCCTTATGGGTTTTGTCTGGTTCTTAATTCGATCCCTAAATGTACTTTTTAATTTCTGCCTTCTATTTTTTATTATTCCATTTCAGTCCTTTTTTCATGTTTAAATATTTATCCTTTTTATGCGTTTTAGCATGTTCATATCGTTCTTTTGGTGTTGGTATATGTTTTGTATAGTATGTTAATTTATATCCATATAATTTGTGTATTAAAATGTGTTATACCATGTTCCTATGTTTTAATTTATTTTGTTCATGCCGTATTCATGTTTGTCTCATATGCTACGTTTTAGTTTAGGTTATATATCATGTTTGTATGTTTACATAAGTTTTTTGATCTTTTTGCCTCTTAGGTTATATGATAGTGTGATATTGTTTGTCATATACGATATTTTTTTATTTATGCATGTAATTTGTGTCATATGTTAAGTATTAAATATTAGTTTTTATTCTAGTATGTTGTTTTATTATTTTGGTATCATATTATGCCATGTGTATATGTCATGTAGGTGGTAGTTGTGGTCCATTTTAATGTGTTTAAGCATGTTAGATTTAATTACTTAGTTTTGGAAGCGTGATCTTTTTGCATATTTACATTTATATTTTTGTTTTATTATTATGACATATTATGTTGTTTTTTGTTCATGCGCTTTATTCTTATTTATATTTTTATGTTTTCTTAATACCATGTTAATGTGTATGCATGTTTTTTTTGTTATTGTTCTCTACGATTGCATAAAGGATTAATACATTTTGTCAATGCGGTGCCCTTTTATCCGAGCGTAAACGGGGCCAGTATCAAGCGTAGTGATGGTGGTTGGGCGTTTAGTCTCAGATAACGGGGCCTTTAAAATTTACCCGCACTTATAACCAAATTTTAAATTAATCGTCAGTTTAATCCAAAATATCTAATATTAATAAAGTGGTAATTATTAAAGTACCAAATTTTGGGCGGTGTGGGGGTGCTAACCCTTCCCCATCCGTAACCGACTCCCGAACCCAACAATTTTTAAATCTCTGTTTTATGGTGTCCGGCCTACCTAAGTGGCCGGTGGCGACTCCAATCTCTAAATAAAACGTGGTTTCTTTAAAACCCCCACGGAATAAACATTTTTATATCCGAAAGACAACCAACAGCTTCGAAAATCTGTTTTTTTTAGCGAAGGGGGGACATCGCTACAATAATAACTCTACATTAATGGATATTCTATCACTAAGCCATCATTTAAAACACAATAACTAATATGAAAGCATACTCACGTGAGGATCTGGAAGAACGTGCTTGATCGATTAGAGCAATAGGAGCTAGCTCAACGGCCTCGGAGACATAATCACCTGGACATATGAATATTTTGAATCGGATTCCAAAATTTACAATTCTTCAAATACTAAGAAAAAAATAATTTCAATTAGCAAAACAGAGCTTTCGGGTTCGAATTTGACAAAATAGGTAGCGGATTCAGACTTAGGATGTCAAAAAAGATCAAGATGACAGTTGTCTAAAAAAGACAACTCGGGTCAACAATCAATGTCAACTCTAACTAAAAGTCAAAGTCAACAGTCAAAAGTCAAGTTGGTCAAAGGGTCAACTGTCATATCTAATTAACGGGTCAAGTTCAAAAGCTTGGTTCTGTTTAACTTTTCGAGTCCTTTAATTTTGGGCTAATCACTTAAACAAACATACGAATAGGCCTCATAGTTTGGGTTCGAACCCAACCATACACATAACACACACAGATCTGTGCAAGGGTTTCCAATTGGGCTCAACCCAATGACATGCACCACACACACAACCCAACCAACCAAAACCCTTAATGCCCTTTCGTCTGATATACAACTAGGGTTTCCAGAACCCTTAGGCGTCGACAATTCAGCATTGCGGCAGCGACGGTTTGGCATCACGTCGGTGACAAGGACTTTCGATGGCCCAACACAGATTACCACAACCATGAACACAAAAGCAAGGCTTACCCAAATACAAAACCCACCCCTCTACCCTTTTGTAATACCCTAATTTGTCCGAGTGCTCATTCATACATATATATATAGTTTCTTTATAAATAAAACCAAAATAATAATAAATAAATAAATAATACAAGTAAGGGTTCATTAAATAAATAAATGTTTAAATGTCCATTAATACAATTCAAATAGCTATATGAGTCCATTCACAGACAAAAAGAGTTATGAGCCCAAAAATACAAATTATCAAGCCCATGTCCAATTTTTCCCGCCCAAATTATATAATATCTGCCCCAAACAAACACAAAATGGCGTTTGTTTTTTTAAAGCCCGTCAAAAGTGCCACGTGGCACTCTCCTATTCATTCTTCAGGGTTCACGCGGATAACCACTATGCTGACATCATCTTCGTCGCCAACTATAAATAAGAAGAGAGAAGCAATTATTAGGGGATAATGATGCAATCGTTAGAAGGTTAACCACAATTATTGCACCCATTGAAGGAGAGAGCGAAAGGAGCTTGAGAGTCTTACCAGAACGTGCTGGAGAAGACGACCGGAGCCATCGCATCACTGTTGATCCTACCGGAATGCAGCTTTTCTTCTTCTCTTTTTGTTCCCTGTATAAAAGCACCATAATAAATCAGATCTAAGTTCTAAAAATAGTAGCCACAAATGATCTTAAATCCTAGAGCTAAAACATAAAATCAGAGAAGGATTGGAGGCTTATCTTGACGTTGCCATAGTTCTTTTATGTCACCGGAGAGTTAGAATGTGATGGTGGAGTCGATGAGGTAGATTTAGGACCAGTTTGGGTAGTTAGGACTAAGAAATGGGTGGAGAATGGAGGATTCGATTGAATCCGGGCTTAGATCTAGTTTTAGGCTGAAAATCGGGAAAAATGGTGTTTCTAGGGTTTTGTACGGCGGTCGTAAATTGCCTCGCGATATTGATCGGTGGCCAGAGTAAAGTCAGGGATGATTAGAGTTACAGGGTTGGGCGGAAGGGATGACCGGAGACGACGGCCGGTGGTGGCCAGCTTCACCTCCGGCGGCTGGCGAAAAGGCTAGAGTTGATCGATAATAGGGGTTAAAGATTAGAATGGTGGTGTAGGAGGCGGCAATGTGCCAGAGCTTCGATGTTCATCACGTTCATGATGAACTAAGATGAACACCAAATGGGTTTTGGGTGTTTGATCGTTGGAAATAGGGAAATGAAGAGAATTGGGTGTTATTTTGGATCAAATGAGGAAAAATGGGATGAACATGTGATTAATTTGGAAAGAATAGGGGTGGTTGATCCGATTTGGGGCATGTTTTCTGGGTTTAGGGTGTTTAGCCGTGAGAGTTTGAGAGAGAGAAGGGAGTGTATAAAGGATGAAATCCAAAAAAATGGAAAAAATGGGAAAAAATGGGTGTTTGATAAGGTCTTTTTATTGGCTAAAAGCCGAGCCTCAGGGCCCGCGAACCCCCAAAGTCCCGCATCTTCTTTCATGGGCTTCATACCGCGGCTCTCCTGTTTTCTCTTTTCCCAATTTGGTCCTAAATCATTGTAATTTGGCACCTTAGTTTGCAATTTAATTCAGTCCCTAATTTCAGTTTTAATTTAACTTCAATGCCTTTAATTATATTGTATGCTTTCATGATTTTAAATAGCATCTAGTATATTTGTTAGACAACATTAAACACTTAGTATAATTAATTAGAGCCTTAGTATCTAAGTTCCTCAATTAATTTTAAATGTTTAAAATAGGAAGATAATTGTAAAAAATAGATGAATATTAAATAGAAACCTTGACTAGTGCCTCATTGTAAAGAGATGTTAGCCAAGGGAACATTTTGGTTGAATATTTAATATATCATTTGAAATTAAAATAATAATCACATATAGTTAGTGTGATTAAACCAGAATTAGGTATAGATAATTAGAGACATTAATGATTAGGAATATTATTAATTTATGGCTTAATATGCGTAGTGCCCAATCATCTGGGTACTATCACATAAACCCTAAGTTCAATAGTATTCATAGATTAATTAATTTAATCAATTGGAGCCTTGCTTAGGTTTGAACTTAAAATTGACAAGAAAATAATTGGACATGCATTAAACCCTTTGTGTTGTGATACATTTTTGAATATAAATTGAAGTATCCTAAAGTAACTGGATGTTTCAAGATTCATATTCGTTTAAGGATGTTTTTCCTTACAAAGGGATACTTTCATTTGGAATGAAAATTCATTTATCAATAAATGATTACATTAAATTCAAATTAATGTTCGAAATGCCAAAATGCCACGTGGAATTAATAAGGTGTCGATAGCGGGTGATTGTGGGGATGCTAATCCTTCCCCACACGTAACCGACTCTCGAACCCTAATTTTAAAGAAAAGAATATCTGGTTGTTTTTATAGTGTTAGGTCTACCAAAGTGACCAGTGGCGACTCCAAATTATTTTCAAGAATAAATAAAGAAAAACTCGATTTAAAACGAAAAAAGCCCTAATTTCAAGATTAAATGAATTAAAATGAACAAAAACCCTAATTTAAAAAAAGAATCAATCGTCAGACTATTTTTCACACTTGATTTTAAAAAAGGTTGTGACAGCTTGGCGACTCCACTGGGGACGTAAAATTGAGAGCCGGGCCCAGTTACTTAATTTCACGTGGCATTTTGGGCAATAATTTGAATTTAATTGTTTCCAGGAATTGTTGGATGAATTTTCAGGAAGAATAGAGGTAGCATTTGTGTATGATATATCTGTCATCCATGCATAAGCCCTCGACCCGGGCTCTTTACCCTTAAGTGGGAGAAAGATATTATCCGACGTGATACTCTCCAGCTCCGAGTTCAGATTTTTGTCTTCTTTCGGTATACTAACCTTATGCGTCATAGGGCCCACGCCTCTTTTATAAAGGACCTATACTACCAAATCGATGCCTTGTTGTCGCAGTAGACAGTAACGACAGTTCGGGAACCCAAAATCTAGAACACAACCCACATTTTGTTATCTAGAAACCCACCCCAATAAAGCCAGACGCACCTAGGCCAGGTGCTGCCGGTTTAAGTACATTTTTCTGATTATTTTCTTTGCAAATATATTGAGCTTTTCTGTGTTAATATTCTGTTTATTTAATTTATGTATTAATTCATAAAACTGACACAAGTTTTTTTGTTTTGTGTGTTTTTATTTGTTTATGAACCATGTCATAATGCATTTATTTTGGCATCGATTCGGGAGTCAGTTAATTTGGAAGTGTTCAATATGTCTAGAGGGTTCAAGATAGGAGAAGACAATATTGCGGTCTGGACATGGGCAGAACAAACTCGTCACGAGAAAGGAGACAATTTACGAAAGGGAGACGTGTCTCGGATGATGAGTCAAGTAAAGTTAAATACTAATCAGAACACTTGTCTGCTGAAAGTAAAGGTAATATGGGATCAGTGGGGAGGTGAAATGAAGGAGTCATTCAGAAGAGAATTCGAGGATATAGCTTTACTGCTAAGCGTACATATAGATCAAAAATTACTTAGAGCAATGGCACAGTTCTGGAATCATGCGTATAATTGTTTTACCTTTGGCCGAGTAGACATGACACCAACACCCAAGGAGTATGAGGTACTGATTAACTGTCCTAGAGTGCAAAGTTATAAGATCTATACTATACCTAATACAACTCCGGCTTCAAGAAGAAATTGGTATCAATTACAAGAAACACAAAAGAATGGTTGGACAAGAAGATAGCCAATAGTGACAATACTGATTAGAATAAGGACAAACATCGTGTAAATTCAAGAGTTATTAAGGAGTTGATATTGGCAAGTAAAGATGAACCAGTTAGGGCAAGAAGCTTATATGCCTTGTGTATATATGGGTTAGTTATGTTCCCAAGGACCCCCCAGAGCACATAGATTCGTCAACGGTGGGATTATTCAAGCGATTGGAGAAAGGTGTAAGCCCGGTGCCTGCCATTTTGACGGAAACCTATAGATTGTTGACTGCGTGTAAGAAACCAAGGGAAGGAAGATTTTGGGGATGTGCACAGCTGCTCGAGATTTGGTTCAGAGGATATAGATAGGATACTCCGTATACAGCTGTCAGGTATCTAGATACATATTCATCAATAGGAGAACATTTAACTAATTATCCGTTGGAGAAAAAGAATGAAAAGCAGTGGAAGGAATGTTTCAAGAATATGAAAGATGCTGATGTCGTATGGAAAGCTCCTTGGTTGAACAAGGGAACAACATTTCTATATCGACGTGGAGACAGAGACTGGGTCCCATTACCTGGATTTGGGGAGGAACGGCCTATTGTCCTTTTTTGGTGTTTAGGCAGTTTGATTCAAGACAGTTCATACCGGCTACTGCAGGCATGGCGAAGTTCGAATACGCATACAAGATGAATGATTACAAAGACATAATAATTCAAACTGAAAAAGCATGGGAGAAGCTGAGAAGGGTTCACCATATCATGATTTGGAAGTTATGACAAGATATGAGGAATGGGGGACACAAAGGGTAAACGATACAACCTTTCACGAGATATAAGGAAATGCATGACCATCTGTTCGACCAGTTGTAGAAGCACTATCTGCGCTAGAGAAGCTAAGGTACGATCGAAAACTAAACTTGAAGAAATATGAGAAAGGAATTGGTGACCTTACTGAAGAATTAACCATGGCAAAGCTGCAAGTGAGTAAGCATGAATGAAAGGAAAATGAGTTGATGGAACAAAACAAAAAGATTAGTCGGGACTTGAAGGAGCTGCAAGAAATCCATGAGAGTTACAAAGCAAAGCAAAAAGGAGGAACGAGTAAAATGGTGCAAAGTTTGTCGGAGAAATTAGACGACATGACAAAAAAAAGAAATAACTACAAAAAATGTACGATAAGAAATCCCGCGAAAGCAAAGACTCAAGCAGGAAGGCTAAGAAGAAGTTGGAAGAAGAACAGGCCCGAAATTTTGATTTAATGTCCCAAGTGTCACAATTGGAGCAGATGGTTGTGAAATACTATAATGAAGACAAGGTCCAAATGGAACAGGAGAAGGAAGGGTTACAGAAAAAGATATCAGAGTTAGAGAATACAGTGCAAGGCTTGATGGAGAAGCTTACAGCCTACGAGGGAGCGCTATACCAAGAAAGTAGAGCATAGAAGGATAAGTATAAGTGGCACAATCCACCGTCCGACGCCAAAATGATGAATTGGTAAGCTTCAAGAAATAGGTCTGAGGTGTTGCTTCATACGTACAGATATTGTCGAGACAAGCCACGAGTCTGTTGGAGTAAGAGAATATTGAGCTGGAGCACAGATAAGTCATTACCTGTCTACTTCACGAATTAGTCAATCTAGGAGTTATAGCTAGTAGTTTTCTATAGAAGAAATTGTCTTTTCCTTGTATTTGGACCTTCTAACAAACAAATGTCTCCAAAAGATTAGTTCTTGAATTCGATGCCTTTTTTGCATTCATGCATTCATACGCGCATGCATTTACATTATGTTTTTATCATGCAAAGTAAATGGCTTAATAAAGAAGGGTTTTATGGCAGTTTGTTTTTAAACCGCAATCATTCCATATTCATGCGAAACACGTCTGCGTTCTAAGATTATGGCTGTAGAGGACAGGATTACTAGCCTTGAAAATGATCGGGTCGAAGTACAAAATAGATTTGATAGAATTGAGCAGTTTATGAAGGACCATTTTGCTTAGGCTCAAAGGGAGATAATTAACTAGGTAACTGCTCTGTTGGTGCCAAAAGTGTCTAGAAAAGCCAAAATACCTGAAGGTGCTTCGAATGACGTGAACGATCAGGCAGAAACCACATCTCACATAAGGGTGTAGCCCGAGGGACCTCCTCCTGTGAAGATGGTCCAAATCAACCTACCAGAAGCAACGCCTAATCACCCGATACACGTTGGGGCAAATTTCGGAAGCAAAGAAGAAGTTCCTAATTTGAACACTCTGAATGAGATAGAAAAGATCGGTGCAGAAATTGAAAAGAAGTATAAGGAACGCTACAAAGCTTTGAAGGATCGTTTGTTGGAAATGCAGAGGGTACATAAAACGGGACCGGGTGCAACAGAAATGAGCTTAGTCTTTGATCTGATTCTTCCCCTGAAGTTTAAAGTACCTAATTTCGAAAAATATGATGAGACCACTTGTTCGAGGGCCCACCTTACAATGTATTGTCGTAAAATGGTTGTACACTTGAAAGATGAAAAGTTGCTGATACATTGTTTTCATGACAGTTTGACCGGTTCAGCAGCACGATGGTATACACAGCTGAGCTGTACAAATATTCAATCATGGAAGGATTTTTCTGGGCCTTTCTAGAACACTATAAACATGTGACAGAGATGGTCCCCAAGCGTGTTATGTTGCAAGGAATGGAGCAGAGGAATAATGAGACGCTCCGACAGTATGCCTAGAGATAAAGGGACATAGCAGTACAAGTACAACCTCCGTTGTTGGAAAGTGAGGTTGCTCATATGTTTGTGCAGACATTACGATGACCATTTTTTGACAGATTGATCAATAATTCTACACAAAATTTTGCTGACATAGTAATAACGAGTGAATTAATTAAGGCGACGATTAAAAGTGGTAGAATCGAGAGTGGGGACAATTCTTGTAAGAACTATAAGAGGAAGGACAGCGAGGTAAACAACACAAGTACGTACGAGGCTCCAAAGAATGTAATTATTACTTCACTGGGTTCTGTGAAAGGTGGTTCTCAAAGCTCAAATAAGAAAGACCCTCGTGGCACCAGAAATGATATGATCAACTTTACACCGATACCAATGTCCTATGTTGAGCTGTACCCACAGTTGTACGAAGCAGATCTAGTGAGGCCATATTATCTGACCCCTCTGTAGCCTCCTTACCCCCATGGTACAAACCCGATGCTCATTGTGAATTCCATGCTAGAATACCAGGGCACATGATAGAGACTTGCATGGCATTTAAAAAGGTAGTCCAAAATCTAATTAATAATGAGATCTTGAAGTTTGATGAACCCAAAATTGCAGCGAACCCATTACCGAGCCATGGTAGGCGAGGGGTGAATGTCATCGAGGAAGATAATGAAGCAAAATGATTGAAAACAGAAGTATCAGAAGTCAGATCTCTGATGAAGTGGGTATTTGAACAGCTATACAATACCGGGATGATTGAAATAGGCATGAGAATTGAGAAATAAGTGCAGTCCGATGTATATTGTGAATATCACCAAGAACATGATCATGAAATTCAACATTGCCCAGAGTTCAGAAGTTTGATACAAAAGATGATGGACAACAAGGAAATAGAGTTCTTTGAGAAAGCAGGAGAAAGGAAGAAAGTGGAGATATGTGCTTTCGAATCTTCTGGAGCCAAGTATGGGATCCGTAAGCCATTAGTCGTTTATGTCAGGCCTAAGGCTAGAAGCTTGTCTAATGTAAAACCAGCAATGACTCCCAAGATTGTGATTACACCTCCCGTGCCGTTTGCTTTCAAAAGTAACCACAAAGTTCCATGGAACTATGCGGCCAATGTGACTACACCTGAGGAAAATAAATCACTGGAGGAGATGAAATCACCAAAAGAAACAAAGACAATGCCAGAAGAAAAAAAAGATGGAAGAACGGACATAGAATCAATAATTGAAGTGGGGCACTTTACCCGTAGTGGTAGGTGTTATTCTCTAGAAACATCAAAAGAAGCGGAGAAAATAAAATGGGAGGCTGTGGTAGCGCCTAAGAAAATCTTTGAGGAAGAACTTCCCCCCAAAATAAACGAACCAGTAACTGAAGAACAAGCTCAAGAGTTTCTAAAGCTTTTAAAGCATAGTGAATACAACATTGTCGAGTAGTTGAAAAAGCAACAAGCTAGAATTTCTATTCTGGAGCTGTTATTAAGTTCTGAAGGGCACCCTAATGTCTTAATGAAGGTGTTCAATCTGACGTTTTTGCCAAATGACATATATGTAAACAAATTGGACAGAATCGTGAACCATATTATTGCTGACAATTACATTACGTTCACTGGTGATGAAATCCCTAAGGGCGGAATGAGATTTGTGAAAGCCTTAAACATTACCACACATTGTAAGGGCTATATACTACCATGAGTATTAATTGACAATGGGTCAGCATTGAATGTCCTACCGATGGTCACTTTACAAAGGTTTCCAGTTGATGATTCCCATATGAAGACATATAAGAATACTATAAGTGCCTTTGATGGGATGACCAAAGAAGTACTTGGAAAGATTGAGGTGCCACTACTCATTGGGCCCATATTTTACAACATAGAGTTTGTGGTAATGGATATTAAGCCAACGTACAATTGTCTGCTCGAAAGGCCCTGGATCCATTCTGTAGGGGCAGTACCGTCCTCCCTGCATCAAAAGCTCAAATTTGTGATAGAAGGGAAGTTAGTCAATGTGAGAGCTGAAGAGGATATTATTGCTTCGGTGTCTACTGATGCGCCGTATATTGGAACATATGGCAATGCTTTCGAGTGCTTGTTCAGAGCTCTGGATTTCATAAATGCAATGTTCATCGCTGAGGGGAACCTAATACCGTGACCCAAATTGTCAAACTACGCCAAAATGACAGTCCGAGAGACATTTGGCAGGGGAGCAAGAATTGGTAAAGGACTTGGTAAACGACTTTAGGGATGTTTGAGACCAAAGCCTGTGATAATGATGAAAGACCACTTTGGTCTCGGATTTAAGCCCAACCTTCAACAGAGAAAAAAAAATTGAAGAAAAGAGAAAGTTACAAGGAGAGCCCGACTCATGGGAAGTGAATCATTCTTTGAGCCTATGACTTTCCCAAACTTAACTGGAATCTTTAAGTCCCGGGGGTTTGAAAACTTTGAAAAGCAACTTGAAGAGGTCAACTGAGAAACAACAAGACTGCACAAAGAGGAGGTTTTCGGTAATGATTTGGAGGGGCTTTTTATTGGAGGAATTTTTAAAGGGGCTCAACCTGGTAGATATCTAGAGGGGATCCGACCATGTTTCCCTGATGAAGTGCTAGGCAATTAGACTATTGAAGATCTCTCTCTAGTATCTAAGTTTAAAACAGAGTAAATACCATGAACCACCCTATACCTTTGCCCGCGGATATAGGGGATTATCTATAAAGGGCCATCATATCAGTTCATTTTAATAAAGATGCTTTCATGCTGATTCGTAAATGGCAAGCTTGTTTCTTGTTTCCTTTCGCATCCTTTCCAAATGTATTATATTTTCATTGTAGGTCTTCAACTATTAATTGCATGAATGATACTGAACCTAATCCCGGAGTAGGTCTTGAGCGGCCGGTGTGTCTAATGAAGTCAATGAAGTCGATGATGAAACAGAATATGAAATCCCTGATGAATTACTGAGGTTGGTTGAAAAAGAAGACAATCAGATCTTACCTCACAAAGAAGATCTAGAGATTCTTAATTTAGGAACTGATGAGGTCAAGAGAGAAGTAAAGATAGTGGCTGCTTTCTCGCTAATAACTAGACAAAGGTTGATTGACTTGTTACGAGAGTTTAAAAACATCTTCGCCTGGTCATATCAAGACAAGCCAGGATTGAATACTGACATAGTGGTACACAAATTGCCTATACAGCCAGAATATAAACCGGTTCAGCAGGAGCTTAGAAGATTGAGGCCAGAGATGGTACTAATGATAAAAAAGAAGTACAAAAATAGATTTATGCTGGCTTTCTTAAAGTATCCTGATATCCAGAGTAGGTGGCCAATATAGTCCAGTACCAAAGAAAGATGGAAAAGTACGCATATGCGTGGATTATAGAGATCTGAATAGGGCCAGCCCAAAGGATAATTTTCCATTACCTTACATAGACATCTTGGTTGATAATACGTTGGGGCATTCTTGGTTCTCTTTCATGGATGGATTTTCAAGGTATAATCAGATAAAAATGAGTTTGGGGGACATGGACAAGACGTCATTCATAACCCTATGGGGCACATATTGTTATAAAGTACTGCCTTTTGGACTGAAAAATGCTGGGGCAACATACCAACAAGCCATAGTAACCCTGTTCCATAACATGATGCACAAATAGATTGAGGTATACGTAGATGATATGGTTGCCAAATCCCAGACTGAGGAATAACATATCCAGAACTTAAGAAAGTTGTTTTTAAGATTGAGGAAATACTAGTTGAAACTTAATCCCAATAATTGTACTTTTGGAGTAACATCAGGAAAACTCCTGGGATTTGTTGTTAGTAGAAGGGGAATTGAGATAGATCCAGATAAGGTGAAAGCAATTCAGAACTTGCCGCCACCTGGTTCACATAAAGAAGTTCGAGGATTCCTCTAGAGGTTGAATTATGTTTCTCGATTCATTTTTCAGTTGACATATAAATGTGATCCAATCTTCAAATTGCTTAAAAAGAATAATCCAGGAGAATGGGATGAACAATGTCAAGAAATGTTTGACAAGATTAAGAAGTATTTGACAAACGCTCCCATATTAGTCGCACCAGTTATAGACAGACCGATCATCCTTTATTTGACGGTCTGTGAACACTCAATGGGGGGTGTTGGAACAATATGATGAAACAGGAAAGAAAGAAAGAGCCATTTATTATCTAAGCAAAAAGTTTACAGAGTGTAAAGAATGGTATTCACCGATTCAAAAATTGTGTTGTGCTTTGGTTTGGGTAACCTACAGACTCAGAAAGTACATGTTATACCACACTACTTGGTTGATATCATGGCTCGACCCATTAAAGTTTCTGATGGAAGCACCAGCGTTGACTGGGAGATTGGCTCGTTGGAAAATGTTGTTGTCAGAATTCAACATTGTATATGTGAGTTAGAAGGCAATAAAAGGAAGCGTCATAGCAGACTTTCTGGCAAGTCATGCTTCGGAGGATTACAAGCCTTTGAATTTTGATTTCCCAGAAGATGACGTAATGAATGTCTCCATGGAAGAAAACAGAATCTCAGATAATGAAGCTTGGAGACTATATTTTGATGGAGATGTTAATGCTCTAGGACGAGGAATTTGGGCAGTGTTGATCTCTCCCAAAAATGTGCATTATCCTTTTACAGCAAGTTAGAATTCCTTTGCACTAACAACATGGTAGAATGTGAAGCCTGTGTTATGGGCTTGCAAGCTGCTATTGAAAGAAGAATAGAAAATTTGAAAGTATACAGAGATTCAACACTAGTCATCTACCAGCTTTGAGGAGAGTGGGAAACGAAAGATGCTAAGTTGATTGAATACTGAAAGTTGATCCTTGAAATGATAAAAGAATTTAAAGAAATTACTTTCGCATATATCCCTAGGGAAGATAACCAAATGGAGGATGCTTTAGCTACATTGGCTTTAGTATTCTTGGCCAACAAACCGGAGGATATGATGCCAATTCAGATGCAGAGCTACAAGACTTATGCTCACTGTTATAGTATAGAGGAAGAAGCATATGGAAATCCTTGGTATTTTGATATTTTACAGCACATCAAATACCAAACTCATCCCAAGGAGGCAAATGATAATGATAAAAGGACCATTAGAAGGATGGTTGTTAAGTGTCTAAAAGTACTATTTTATTCACCCTTTTTATTCATATTATTGCTAGACTTAGGCTCACATTAGTTGCATTATTAGACATTCATGCATGTTTGCATTGTTTCCTTGGTGGACAAGCTTGATTTCATATTTTGCTTAATTTTGTGGAAAAATGGTGTTGCCGATAGTTGTTTTTGTGTGTGTGCAGAATCACTTGCCTAAACAAGGCTGGAACTAGTTGCCAGGGCAGTGCATGAATGAGATGTCGACGCAGTTGCCAGGGTAATGCATGAAGGAGATGTCGAGCTAGTTGCCAGGGCAATTGTCGATGAGGGATAAGATGATATGGCAGTCGAAATTGATGACTAGATAAGCCCAAGATGGCGTGGAGCAAAGTTAAATCCCAAAGGAGTTTGATTTCCATGAAGAGGTCAAAGAGAAATTAAATCCCAAGAAGATAGGATAAGATCTAGAAGGAATTTAAATATAATAAAGAATTATATTCTTTTAAAGTATTTAATTCCAACTTAACTTCTTCCTCAAGAGAGACTTTGACCTAGCCATCTCCTATTTAAATGAGACCAAGCCGTCAACTCCAAGAGGGAGCAAAGGGGATAGATTTCGACAAAGGCTTCAACCATTCTTCATCTTTTTCTTTCTTGTTCAATTAGGTTTATGTTAGGGATTCTTTGTTTTGTGTTTGTTTGGAACCTAGCCATGAACTAAATCTATTTGGCTAAGGTTATTGTGTTTTGTGGTTGTCAGAAACAATTGGATTTTGTTTAGGTAATAAGAGTTTGCACTTTCAATTCAAGGTTTACTCATTCTTGGTTTTTATTCTTGTTTGCGAGTGAATTGGGAGAGGATCTCGTAACTTCATCTATTTATCTAATATCGGGAGAGTTAGATTCAAGAAACAAATGAGTATGGTCTCTATTCAATCTATTGATGGTGAAGATTAATCCGGCTTAGGAATAAGTTAAGGATTTCAACGGCTAAGAGGAGCGCAAGATTGGTTGTTATTCACCCTTGATTCACGCAGGGATGTATTATCAAGGCATGTACAATTAGCTAGAGTTTCGACTTAGGGTTAAGAAGAAACCATTGAAGAACGCTCCGCCAAACCTTGAAGTTGCTGCCCAGCCAACCGTCGATTAGTTGCCAAGGCAACCCCACTGCGCAAGTTGCCACGGCAACTGAGTTGCCCTTGCACTCTTTTACCAAGACGATCCAATTGGCTATCACTCCTCAACTCACGATAATCTGGCCTATTCTCTCTCATTTGATTACATCTTCTTTTACTTTATTGCTTTCTTAGTTTAGTTGTTAGTTAAAACTCCTACAATCTTCTACTTGTGTTTTTACTTTTTACAGTGCAAGAGATTAGATTCTTGAAGTGGCACCAATCCATGTGGAGACGATATCTTTTATACTATAACTTACGACGTATACACTTGCACAATTGCGGAGCACTTATTACGCGCAACAAGTTTTTGGCGCCGTTGCCGGGGATTGGCAATAGCAACTTTGTTTTTATTTTCTTGCATTTTATTTTCTTGTTTAAGATTCAAAGGGTTAACAAACTTTGGTTTTGCATTGGTATATGACCAGGGCGAAACCGATTACACCAGAATACCCATTTGATCCAAAAATCGAATGAACCTTGCAAAGACTCAGACAAAGGTTAAGAGTAGCAATGGCTAATCAAGACGGCAATATGAATCATGATGTTCCAGCAGCAGGAGGAGTGATTCTTGCACGAAACAAAACTATTCGAGACTATCTTGAAGAAAATCTTGAAGGACTTAACCCAGGAGTTGTCACACCTGAAATTGAAGCCGACCACTTTGAGTTGAAACCGGTGATGTTCCATATGATCAACACAATTGGTCAATTTGGCGGCTCAACAACTGAAGATGCATGACAACATCTTAAATCTTTCCTTGAGATTTGCAATTCATTCAAAATACAAGGAGTCACCCCTGATGTTTTACGACTAAGATTATTCCCCTATTCACTGAGGGATAGGGTGAAAGCATGGTTGAATAGTATTCCTGCCGGATCAATAGGATTTTGGACCGATCTTTGTCATGATTTCCTTGCTCGATTTAATCCTACAATTTGAATGATAAGCTTCATAACGAAATTACTTCTTTTCGGCAGGCAGATAATGAATCCATGTACGAGGCTTGGGAGCGATATAGAGAACTTCTATACAAATGCCCCTATACGGATTCCCAGTATAGACACAAGTAACAATGTTTTCCAACGTTGTGAATACACCAACAAGGATGATGCTAGATGCCTCGGAAAACGACATACTCCTAGATAAGTCACCGGAATAAGCAATGCAAATTCTGAATAGGCTTGCCAAGAATGATTATCAGTTCCTATCTGCTAAAAGAGGAGGAGTTAGACGCCAAACCACAATACATGAACATAGATCATCAGATTCAATTTCGGCACAATTGGCCACTCTAACCAAGATGGTCCAGAACATGCAGAAACCAAACAACACACATGAGGTCAAGGTAATAGATTCCTTTTGTGAGTTATGTGGTGGTAACCATGATCTTTCTGAATGTATGCAGAATCTAGAATCTAGCTTTTATGTGGGGAATTACAACTGGAACAACAATGTGATGTCCAATACATACAATCCAGCTTGGAAGAAGTACCCAAATTTTTCATGGAGTAATCCCAACACTGCTCTAAACCAGAACAATCAGAATGCACAAGCATCAAGATTCCAGCAGAATATGCCACGGCAACAGTTGCCGCAACAACAACCGACAACATCTAGTTCTTTGGAAAATTCTCCCAATACTTTTATGTTAAAAACTGAATCTTATATGGCTGAGAATAGTAACTTCATAAAAAGAACTGACGCTTTTATTAACAAGACCAAGATGAGATTGCAAAACCAAGAGGCGGCAATCAAATCATTGAAAACTCAAGTCGGACAATTTGCTCAAAACATGAATACTAGACTGCAATGAGGTTTACCTAGCGATACTAAAGTCATAAGAGGAACTGGCCATGAGCAATGTAAGGCGATCACCACTAGAAGTGGCCAACAACTTAAAGAGGCTCAAACTCGCTCATCAAACAAAACTCCACAAAAAGAACAAGATGAACTCAGCGGCAAAACCTCAGATGCTGAACCAGGAATTGCCATGGCAACCAGCGATAAACATGCCTCGGCAACTAGCGATAAGGATGTCGCGGCAACCAACAATAGGCACACCACGGCAACCCCAGTTGACAATGCCTCGGCAACTCCAGTTGCCCCGGCAATGCCATCAATCAGGTTCCAGACCAATGAAAGGATCAAAGATATCTGTCTTCCACCACCATTCCTACAAAGGTTGAAGCGACGAAAGCAATAATATCAATTCAAGAAGTTTCTTGATATCCTAAAGCAAGTCCACATCAACTTGTTGTTGGTTGAGGCAATTGAACAAATGCCGAACTATGCCAAGTTTCTTAAAGACATTGTGTCCAAGAGAACAAGGTTAGGAGAGTTTGAAATAGTTGCCGCAACAGAGGGATGCATGGCCATATTGCACAATCGTATGCCTCCCAAGTTGAAGGATCCCGAAAGTTTCACAATATCTTGTTCCATCGAAAACCACTATGTTGGGAAAGCATTATGTGACCTTGGAGCAAGCATAAACTTGATGCCTAAATCGGTTTTCCGAAAACTAGGAATCAGGAATGCAAGACCTACAACAGTTATGCTACAGCTAGCCGACAGATCCTATATGCATCCAGAGGGAAAAATTGAAGACATACTGGTAAAAGTTGATAAATTTATTTTTCCTGCTGACTTTATTATTTTGGATTGTGAAGTAGATGAACATGCACCGATCATCTCGGTAGACTCTTCCTAGCGACAGGGAGAACCTTGATCGATGTTGAAAAGGGAGAACTCACAATGAGGGTGAATGACCAGCAAGTTAAACTAAATGTGTTCCAAACACTAATGCATGCCGATGATCTAGAAGAATGCCAACTTCTTCATGCTACGAAAGAGTTTAACTTCGACGAGGAATTTAGTTGCCTCGACAACTACATTGCCGATCAAGAAGAACCTGAAGAGTATGAAGAACCGATCGATGAGGAACAATAAGAATAGGCAAATTGGTTAGTCAATCGACCAGGTACGTACTTTGAACCATTGGATTACTCAGGTAAGGAAGGTAAGCTCGAAAAGCCCTCAATTGAACAACCACCGATTCTTGAGTTGAAATAGTTGCTAGGGTAACTAAAATATGCTTACTTGGGAACCGATAATACATTGCCTATAATTATTTCCTCTAAGTTACAGCCTGAGCAGGAAAAGAAGCTGATCAACATGTTGATGCTACACAAGAATGCGATAGGATGGACAATTGCCCACTTGAAGAGAATTAGCCCGGCAGTGTGCATGCATAAGATTTTGTTGGAAGATGATCACAAACCTTCGATTGAGGCCCAGATGAGACTGAATCACGCTATGAAAGGGGTTTTAATGAAAGAAATCATCAAGTGGCTTGACGCCGACATCATATACCCTATCTCTGATAGTACATGGGTAAGTCTGGTACAATGTGTACTGAAAAAGGGAGGTATAACGGTGGTAAGTAATGAAAACAATGAACTCATTCCAACCAGGACTGTGACCGGTTGGAGGGTTTGGATGGATTACCGAAAGCTAAACAAAGCCACTAGGAAAGATCACTTCCCCTTACCCTTTATTGATCAAATGCTTGACCGTCTTGCAGGTAAACCCTTTTATTATTTTCTTGATGGTTATTTAGGTTACAATCAAATTGCCATATCACCAGAAGATCAAGAAAAGACAACCTTCACATGCCCATACGGTACTTATGCTTTCTGAAGGATGTCGTTCGGATTGTGTAATGCCCCGGCAACCTTCCAAATATGCATGATGGCACTCTTTTCAGACATGGTCAAAGACTTCCTTGAGATCTTCATGGATGATTTTTTCGTTTTTGGTAATGACTTCGATAGTTGCCTCGACAATTTAGAGAAGGCGTTGGCAAGATGTGAAGAATCTGATTTAGTCCTTAATTGGGAGAAGGGCCATTTTATGGTTGATGAAGGAATGGTGCTCGGCCACAAGATTTCATCCAAGGGAATCAAAGTAGACAAAGCCAAGGTAGACATGATCGAGAGATTACCCCCACCAAGTTCGGTTAAAGGAATCCGAAGCTTTCTTGGACATGCAGGTTTTTACAAGTGGTTCATTCATAATTTTTCTAAGATTACTAAACCCTTGTGCAATTTGCTTGAACAAGATAAAGTCTTCAATTTTGATGATTCTTGCACCCAAGCACTCAAAACCCTAAAGTAAAAGCTTGCCTCGATACCCATTATCGTTCTACCCGATTGGACGCTACCTTTTGAGCTCATGTGTGATGTAAGTGATTTTGTGGTAGGAGCAATCCTAGGCCAACGCACAGGTAAGACCTTTCATGTGATATACTACGCTAGTAAAACTATTAATAGCGCTCAAGTAAATTACACAACAACGGAGAAAGAGTTACTAGCCGTAGTTTTTGCATTTGACAAGTTCTGATCCTATTTGATTGGTACAAAGGTAATTGTCCATACGGACCATTCGGCAATTAAGTATCTATTTGCTAAAAAGGATGTCAAACCTCATTTGATTCGTTGGATATTGCTTTTACGAGAGTTTGACATTGAAATTAAGGACATGAATAGAGCAGAAAATCAAGTGGCTGGTCACTTATCACGATTAGAACGCAATAGGGAGGAGGACACAGATTTAGAGATATGTGATGCATTCTCGGATGAGTAAACGTTAGCTGCCTCGGCAAACATGGATGCGCATGCCTCGACAACCCCTGATGCCTCGACAACCATGGATACGCATGCCTCGGCAACCCTCGACGCCTCGGCAACTCTTGACGCGTATGCCTCAGAAACCCTTGACGCGCACGCCTCGGTAACTCCAGATGCGTAAGCCTTGGCAACCACTGATGTGCATGCCTCGGCAACCCTTGTCGCGGAAGCCGTAGCAACTCTAGACGTGCACGTCTGGGCAACCATAGAAGCAGTTGCCACGACAACACATGCCTCGGCAATACCCTGGTACGCGGATTTAGTTAATTTCCTTGTTTGTTGTATTTTACCTTATGGCCTTACTCACCAAGGGAAGAGGCGGTTCCGCCAAGATGTTAAGCATTACTTTTGGGATAAGCCTCTTTTGTTTAAACAATGTGTAGATCAGGTTATACGCCGACGTGTCCCTGGAGAGGAGCATCAAAATGTACTCTGGCAATGCCATTCTTCACCCTATTAAGGACATTTTGGAGGAACACGTACCGCGGCCAAAGTTTTGCAATTCGATTTGTATTGGCCAACACTATACAAAGATGCCCAAGAGTTTTACAAGAAGTGTGATCGTTGCCAGAGGACGGGCAATATCTCTAGACGACATGAGATGCCGCTCCAAAACATCCTTGAGGTGGAATTGTTTGATGTATGGGGGATTGATTTTATAAGACCTTTCCCATCTTCATTCGGCAACCTCTACATCCTACTTGCCGTCGACTACGTGTCTAAGTGGGTTGAGGTAGCTACAGTTCCCGTCAACGATTCCAAGACCGTGCAACGATTCTTGTAGAAAAATATATTTACACGGTTTGGGATGCCAAAAGCAATTATCAGTGATGAAGGCAAGCACTTTGACAATAGACTCATCGCCAAGATGTTACAACGCTTTGGTGTATCTCACAAGATTGCCACGACATATCACCCACAAACCAATGGGCAAGTAGAAATTTTCAACAGGGAATTGAAGGGTATACTCGAGAAAGTTTTAAATCCCTCTAGGAAGGATTGGTCAGTAAGACTAGATGATGCACATTGGGCATATCGCACTGCATTCAAAACACCCTTAGGTATCTCTCTCTTCCGACTTGTCTATGGCAAAACATGCCATCTACCGGTGGAAATCGAACACAAGGCATATTGGGAAATCAAGACCGTGAATATGGATTGGGAAAGTGCTGGGCAAAAGCGTTTGTTGGACCTCAACGATATAGAAGAATTCCGGGCACTTGCCTATAACAATGCACGAATCTACAAGGAGAAAACAAAACAATGGCATGACAAGAAACTATTGTCGCGGCAATTCATGCCAGGGCAATTAGTTCTCTTATTCAATTCTTGGCTGAAACTTTTCCCGAGAAAACTGAAATCAAGATGGTCGGGACCATTCGAAGTTGTCAAACCGTTCTCCCATGGTGCCGTGATAATCAAGTCCATCACTGACTAACATGAATTCAAAGTTAACAGACAAAGATTGAAGCACTACAACGGTGCCCATGTGGAACGTAACAAAGAAGTGGTCACCTTAGGAGATGCATGAGCATGCTCTCATTTCGATATTTTCTTTTTCTTTTTATTTTTTCGAACTATTTAATTTTTTATTTTTTATTTTTATTTATTAATTTCGGTTATTTCTCTTTTTAGGATAGATTTATTTATTTTCTTTAAGATTAAGACTACATTTTTCTTTCATATTTATCTAATTGTTTTTAAATTTTAAGTTTAAGAATTTCTTTGCACATCTTTATTTATTTTCTTTTATTAGTTTATCTTTAATTTTAATCCTTATTTTATTTGTTTTTGAATTGTAGGAAAAGAGTTCAAGATAAATAGGAATTTGATTCAATAAGTAAACTTCTTCAACAAGGAAATTAATGGGCTAAATCTAAGGCTTATATTAAGCATCCAATTTACCCTAAATAAACCCTACATAGCCGGCCAAACCCTTCCCCTTCCCTAAATCCCCTAGCCGTCCCCTTTCCCCCAATCAAAACCCTTGTTTTCTTTTTTTCCAATTAATCCCACCCACCATATTTACTACATATCTTTTCTATATAACCCATCACCCTTAACTTCCAAGAAACCTATTCCTACTTTTCATCTTGCAACTCTTTAGTTTATTTTGCTTTCTTTTCTTTGTTTCTACCAAACTCACAACCAAGATCATCCATGGCATCCAAAATTGAATTTTTGGCTCATCCAAGTTCCTCCAAAGAACCAAGATACAAGAAGTTTGCTACACCGGTGGTTCAAGAAAGATTTCACTCCAAGTTTGAAAGCTGGAAGATTTGCGAAGAACAAGGCTTCGAATACTCCAACTCTCATCAAGATTTCGGCCTTGAACCATTCATATTCCAAAGGATTGCACATCAAAAGTGGCAAATCTTTTGCCATCAATCAGAATCGGGTAACATCTCATGAGTAAGAGAATTCTATGCTCACTCACCTAACCCGGATAATCCTTATGTTTTTGTTCGTGACAAGGCTATACTCATAAGCCCCGAAAGCATCAACACCTTTTACGGGCTCTACGTTGAGAAGGACGAGCATCAAGCCTTTGTTGATCAACTCACGCCCAAGCAACTCGACAAAGTGCTTCAAGAACTCACTCTATCGGGAACTCATTGGAACGACGGTAAATACAAGGGCACGGTAAATCGCCTTCGGCTTAAACCCGAGGTAAAATTATGGAATAAGTTTGCTAAAACTTCTTTAATGCCCACAACACACAATACCACTGTTGATACACCTCGTCTTTTGCTCATACATTCTATCTTGCATAATCGCATCATTAACTTTGGAAAAATTATTTGTGATGAGATTTTTGTATGTAGCACAAAAGTCAAGGGTTCTCTTTTCTCCCCTTTCTTAATTTCTAACCTTTGTAAGGAGATGCATGTCCCAAGTGAGTCCACTAATGAAAAGGCCCTACCAAAGTCCGGTTGGAATCAAGCACAAATCTGAAAGCTAATAGTAGAGGCACCGGTAAAATCCCCAACGCCTTTAATTGCCACGGCAACTCATGCCGCCTCGGCAACTCCTAATGCCCAAGCAACTGATGCCCGGATAACTCGACCAGTAACCCCAGGACAACTTGAAGCACTCTTACAACCGTTGGAGAACCGCCTTAGGCAAATTAAAGACCGGCAACTGATGTTCATGCGGTATATGAAGGATCATAACAATGCCATCACCCAAGTCATCCTGGAAAAGTACCCGGACAGCCGCGTGCCGTTCCCCATCTTTCATGCCGAAATCCTTGCCACAGAAACCAATGAAGCAGTTGCCACGGAAACCGCAACAAAAGATGTCGCGGCAACCAAAGCTAAAGACGCCCCAGCAACCACTGCAAAAGCCAAAGGTAAAGCACCTATGCCCGAATCAACTCGTACTGAATCATTGTCTGATTTTTCAGATTCGGACGAGTCCTCCACTGCACCAATGAAGACTGCACCAATCGAATCCTCCAAGCCCAAGCCAAAGGCCAATGACATTGAGGAAGAGGACTATGAGGACACCCCCGTACGAGGATCGGTTCCACCATCGACAACAAGAAAGCAACCACCACGTTCAAGCAAAAGAATCAAGACACAGGCTAAAAGGAAACTAATCATCCATGAATTTTACTTTTCTTTATTGTTATTTTTTTTTCTTTGTTGCATGCATTGAGGACAATGCCTGACTCGAGTTTGGGGGGGATTGTTATTAGTTAGTTACCATGTTTAGTTGCATTCATCTTAAGTATTGCATTTAGGATACATAAATTGCTTGCCATGCCTTTAGTTGGAACAAGAATTGCCTAGATTTGATGAATATCCGATGATGACTTTGCCAATGTACTTAATTGATAGAACTTTTTATTCTAGGAAAACCGTGGAAACACTTAGAATCTTACTATGATGCTAAACTTGATGAAACACTGTTGTGGCTTGATTGATTTAAGGAATTCTAGCGAACTTAGGTTGATAGTTAAAAAATTAGGGGATTAGAATAAAAATTGGATGAATGCTAGAGGTGCTTGAAATTGGCTCTAGTATGTGCTAAAAATTGATCGCTAGAGGTGCCCGAAATCGGCTCTAGTCGAATAAATTAATTAACTTAAGAAAACTAAAAACAAAACACTAGAGGCGCCCGAAACTGGCTCTAGTTAAAACATGTTAAAAGAACCCAATGAAGTAATTTAAAAACCTCTTGTTTGCATAGGATCCGAAAAATCAACTTGCACACAACTCCGCACACACTCACAAGCATTATAGTTTGATTCCGAGTAACTCCTAAGTTTTTCGAAAAATGAAAAGCCAATCATACTTTGTGCCACAGTTCTGAGAATTGAAATCAAGTTCAAAGCTAAGTTTTTGAAAATTGAAGTCTTGGCGGGTAATTATTAGTTTGCATTGCTTGAGGACAAGCAATAGTTCTAGTTTGGGGGTGTGTTAAATGTCTAAAAGTACTATTTTATTCACCCTTTTTATTCATATTATTGCTAGACTTAGGCTCATATTAGTTGCATTATTAGCCATTCATGCATGTTTGCATTGTTTCCTTGGTGGACAAGCTTGATTTCATATTTTGCTTAATTTTGTGGAAAAAGGGTGATACTGATAGTTGTTTTTGTGTGTGTGCATAATCACTTGCCTAAACAAGGCTAAAACCAGTTTCCAGGGCAGTGCATGAAGGAGATGCCGACGCAGTTGCCAGGGCAATTGTCGATAAGGGATAAGACGATATGGCAGTCAAAATTGATGACTATATAAGCCCAAGATGACGTAGAGCAAAGTTAAATCCCAAAGGAGTTTGATTTCCATGAAGAGGTCAAAGAGAAATTAAATCCCAAGAAGATATGAGAAGATCTAGAAGGAATTTAAATATAATAAAGAATTATATTCTTTTAAAGTATCTAATTCCAACTTAACTTCTTCCTCAATGGAGACTTTGACCTATCCATGTCCTATTTAAAGGAGACCAAGCCTCAACTCCAAGAGGGAGCAAGGGAGCAAAGGGGAGAGATTTCGACAAAGGCTTCAACCATTCTTCATCTTTTTCTTTCTTGTTCAATTAGGTTTATGTTAAGGATTCTTTTTTTTGTGTTTCTTTGGAACCTAGCCATGAACTAAATCTATTTGGCTAAGGTTATTGTATCTTGTGGTTGTGAGAAACAATTGGATTTTGTTTAGGTAATAAGAGTTTGCACTTTCAATTCAAGGTTTACTCATTCTTGGTTTTTATTCTTGTTTGCAAGTGAATTGGGAGAGGATCTCATAACTTCATCTATTTATCTAATATTGAGGGAGTTAGATTCAAGAAACAAATGAGTATGGTCTTTATTCAATCTATTGATGGTGAAGATTAATCCGGCTTAGGAATAAGTTAAGGATTTCAACGGCTAAGAGGAGCGCAAGATTGGTTGTTATTCACTCTTGGTTCACGCATGGATGTATTATCAAGGCATGCACAATTAGCTAGAGTTTCGACTTAGGGTAAGAAGAAACCATTGAAGAACGCGCCACCGAACCTTGAAGTTGATGCCCAGGCAACCGTCGATTAGTTGCCAAGGCAACCCCGCTACGCAAGTTGCCACGGCAACTGAGTTGCCCTTGCACTCTTTTACCAAGATGATCCAATTGGCTATCACTCATCAACTCACGATAACCTGGCCTATTCTCTCTCATTTGATTACATATTCTTTTACTTTATTGCTTTCTTAGTTTAGTTGTTAGTTAAAACTCCTACAATCTTTTACTTGTGTTTTTACTTTTTACAGTGCAAGAGATTAGATTCTAGAAGTGGCACCAATCCCTGTGGAGACAATATCTTTTATACTATAACTTGCGACGTGTATACTTACACAATTGCGGAGCACTTATTACGCGCAACCATGGCCTCAAGATACGTGCTGGATGGTGGAATTTTATACAAACGAGGCAAAGATCAGATTTTGTTAAGATGTGTCAATTCCCAAGAATCCAGAGAAATTCTAACAGAAGTGTATGGCAGAATTTGCGGAACGCATGCTAATAGCTTTGCAATGGCCAGGAAAATAATGAGATGTGGTTATTATTGGTCGACCGTGGAGGAAGATTGCATTGAGTATACTAAAAAGTGTCATAAATGTCAGATATATGCTGATAGAATAAATGCTCCTCATGTACCATTACATACAATGAACTCGCCATAGCCTTTCGCAGTCTGGGTATGGATGTCATTGGGCAAATTCACCCTAAAGCCTCTAATGGGCATCACTTCATCCTTGTGGTTATAGATTATTTTACTAAACGGGTGGAAGCAGCTTTGTATGCCAATGTCACCATATCTACAGTCTGCAAGTTCTTGAAGAATGAGATCATCTGTTGATACAGGCTGCTACAAAAAAATATTACTGATAATGCCACCAACTTCAATAATAAGGTAATAGCATAAGCTTGCGAGCAGTTCAAAATCATTCATCACAACTCTGTGACTTATCGCCCTAAGATGAATAGGGCAGTGGAGGCGGCAAACAAGAATATCAAGAAGAACATATCCAAAACAAAAGATATACACAAAGATTGGCATGAGAAGTTGCCATTTCCCTTGTTCGCATATCAAACTTCTATACGAACTTCTACTAGGGCAACACCATATTCCCTGGTCTACGGGACAGAGGCAATAATCCAAATAGAGGTTGAAATTCCATCACTTTGAGTTTTATCTGAAATAAATATGGATGATGTGGAATGGGTACAGGCTCGGTTCGACTAGTTGAATCTTATCGAGGAGAAAAGACTGAAAGCTATATGTCACAGTCAAATGTACCAGAAAAGAATGATGCGGACTCATGATAAGAAGGTTCGGCCCAGAGAATTTCGAGAGGGTGATCTAGTGTTGAAAAAGATCTTGCAAATACATCGAGATTTCCGTGGGAAATGGATGCCTAACTGGGAAGGGCTATATGTTGTCAAAAAAGCCTTCTCTGGACGAGCATTGATCTTAACTAAAATGGATGGTGAAGAGTTGCACAAGCTAGTGAACTCGGATTCAGTTAAGAAATATTATTCTTGAAGAATTAAAAAAGAGATTGAAAAGAGAAATGAAAATAAAAGGCGGAGTGAAAACCCATAAAGGGCGCTTCGCAAAATGAAAATATCTATGGTAAAAACCCCAAAAAGGCGCCCTAGATATTAAAAAAACAAAAAACAAAGAAAAGGGAAAAAAGAAAATAAAGGAAAATGAGGGTTCAAGATGAAAACCCGCAAAGGGCGTCTTGAAACCAAAGGATGATATAGGTTGAAAACCCGTAAAGGGCAACTCAGAAATGTAAGAATGGGCATCCAGCAATCAGAACCTCTCGGAAACCTAGTACTTCGGAAGGGATTTCACATCTGTAAACATTCTGACAACTTTCGAAGTTTGTTGGACAAAGGTTCAAATTCAAGGCTATATCTGGTCGATGGGGTTGTTGTATCCTTCATGCTATGGAAGCCCGAAGATCTGGTTTTGTGTCTTGATTTTGTTGTTTCAGTTTGCCATGACTCTTTTCAAAATTTTTGTTGTATTTCTATTGATAAGCATCAATAAAGTTCATGAATTCACTTATGAGCTTTCTTTTATTCTAAAGCATCATAAAATGGCTAATATAATGTATAAAAGCAGATAATTTCTTGGTATTGCTTGTTTTGAAAGTTGCAGGAAAACTTTAGTACTCTGGGTTATTGAAGAAAAGTGCGTAAAGAAGATGGTATTGAATCCTATAATGGCAGGAATTCAGGGATAAGAAAGAGCAGAATTCAAGGTTTGCAAAGATTGTAACAGAAAAGTGTCATGATAATTGTAACGAAGATTCCCAAATTGGCGTGAAACTAAAAAAAGTCTGTCACCCGAAGAACAATGATTATTATCTCTGTACTCATGGTGGGATAATTCGAACCACAAGGTCAACACATTATCATGATTGAAATTCGTCCATTCTCTGTCCTATGTATATCAAAGGAGAATTATATTACTGATCATGATCGCTTGGCAGTATCTCAGTTGGGATAATTTAAGAAGTTCATAGAAGGTTTTGAGGCATTTATAGTACCCTGGTATGAGGAGTTGTTATTGTCAAATTTGTAGCCCTTTGATTGTCAAGGTATTGATATGACCCTTTAAAAAAGATAAAAGAAAGAAGAAAAAGAAAAAATCAAGGTGAAAACCTGAAAAAGCACATTGAGAAAAGAGAAAAGAAAAATAAAGAAAAATCAAAGTGAAAACTCGAATGGGCGCTTTGAGAAAAGCAACCTAAAGTGAAAACCCGAAAGGACGCTTTAAAGCAAAGGGCCAGAAATGCAGAAAAGAGATTCTTAAGGCTAATCCTGAATGTGAGATGAGATATCAAAGAAAATTAAACATGAAAGGAAGCACCGAAATGAATCCCCAAGGAGTAGAAGCTGGATGATTAATCTCAATGAGTCATGGCTCATGCACCATATAGGAAATTAGAAATCATACTAATCCTCATTCAAGCATTTTAGTTTGTTTTGACAGGAAAACGAAGCAAAGATAAAGCTCCTAATGTGAAGAGTTCGCCGAGCAAATAAATAGCTCCTAATATAAAGAGTTCGCCCAGCAAAGAAAGAGCTCCTAGTAGGAAAAGTTCCCCCCAGCAAAGAAAGAACTCCAAATGTGAAGAGTTCGTCCAAAAAAGAAATAGCTCGTAATATGAAGAATTCACCCAGCAAAGAAAGATTTCCTAATGTGAAGAGTTCAACCCTAGCGAAGATAGAGATCCTAATGAGAAAGGTTTGCTCAGCGAAAATAGAGTTCTTAATGAGAAGAACTAGTTCAGACCCTACGGTTACCCTTGATAGGAGAATTGGGAGGTTCCAAATGAGAAGAACTTGTTCAAGCTTCTAAAAGGGAAAAGGGAAAGGAAATTCATAAGAATAAAACCTTACAGCTCAGAGTAACGGCTGAAAGTTCCGGATAAAATTTGTGTCTTTTCAATCTTTGCCCCTATTCCTGTTCCACGGCAATGAACAAATAGGGGTAGTTGTAATACCCTAATTTTGTCCGTGTACTCATTCATACATATATATATAGTTTTTTATAAATAAAACTAAAATAATAATGAATAAATAAATAATACAAATAAGGTTCTATTAAATAAATAAATGTTCAAATGTCCATTAATACAATTCAAATAGCTATATGAATCCATTCACATACAAAAAGAGCTATGAGCCCAAAAATACAAATTATCAAGCCCATGTCCAATTTTTTTCGCCCAAATTATATAATATCTGCCCCAAACAAACACAAAAGGTCGTTTGTGTTTTTAAAGCCTGCCAAAAGTGTCACGTGGCACTCTCATATTCGTTCTTCAAGGTTCACGCAGATAACCACTCCGCTGACGTCATCTTCGTCACCAACTATAAATAAGGAGAGAGAAACAATTACTAGGGGATAATGATGCAATCATTAGACGATTAACCACAATTATTGCACCCATTAAAGGAGAGAGAGAAAAGAGCTCGAGAGTCTTACCAGAACGTGCCGAAGAAGATGACCGGAGCCACCGCATCACCGTTGATCCTATCAGAAGGTAACTTTTCTTTTTCTCTTTTCGTTCCCTGCATAAAAGTACCATAATAAATCAGATCTAAGTTCTAAAAACAGTAGCCACAAATGAGCTTAAATCCTAGAGCTAAAACATAAAATCAAAGAAGGATTAGAGGCTTATCTTGACGTTTTCGGAGTTCTTTTATGTCACTGGAGAGTTAAAATGTGATGGCGTGATGGCGTGATGGCAGTGTCGAAGAGGTAGATTTAGGACCGGTTTGGGTAGCTAGGACTAGAAAATGGGTGAAAAAGGGAGGATTCGATTGAATCTGAGCTTAGATCTAGTTTTAGGTTGAAAATCAAGAAAAAATGGTGTTTCTAGGGTTTTATACGGCGGCGGCTGAAAATCGCCTCGCGGCAGTGGCCAAAGTAAGGTCAATAATGATCGGAGTTACAGGGTTGGTCGGAAGGGATGACCGGAGACGACAGCCGGCGAACATGCCAGGATTGATCGATAATGGGGGTTGAAGATTAGAACGACGATGTGCCGGACCTTCGATGTTCATCACGTTCATGATGAACTAAGATGAACACCAAATGGGTTTTGGGTGTTTGATCGTTGGAAACAGGGAAATGAAGAGAGTTTGGTGTTATTTTGGATCAAATGGGGGAAAATGGATGAACAAGTGATGGATTTGGAAAAAAACATGGGTGTTTGATCTGATTTAGGGCATGTTTTCTGGGTTTAGGATGTTTAGCCGGGAGAGTTTGAGAGAGAGAATATAGTGTATAAAGGATGAAATCCAAAAAAAATGGGAAAAAAGAGAAAAATAAGTGTTCGATAGGGTCTTTTGTAGGCCAAAAACCGAGCCTCAGAGCCCGCAAAGGCCCGCGCCCTTCTTTTATGGGCTTCATACCACAGCTCTCTTGTTTTCTTTTTTCTCAATTTGGTCTTAAATCATTGTAATTTGACACTTTAGTTTGCAATTTAATTTAATTCTGTCCCTAATTTTAATTTTAATTTAACTTCAATGTCTTTATTATATTATATGCTTGCATGATTTTAAATAGCATCTAGTATATTTGTTAGACAACATTAAACACTTAGTATAATTAATTAGAGCCTTAGTATCTAAGTTCCTCAATTAATTTTAAATGTTTAAAATAGGAAGATAATTGTAAAAAATAGATAAATATTAAATAAAAATATTAATGTTCTAAATTGACTAGTGTCTCATTGTAATGAAATGTTAATCAAAGGAACACTCAGATATTTTGCTTAATATTTTTATAGTGTCTGGTCTACCAAAATAACCGTTGGCGACTTTAAGTTATTTTCAAGAATAAATAAATAAAATTCAATTTAAAGCGAAAAAATTCCAATTTCAAGATTAAATAAATTAAAATAAATAAAAATCTTAATTTTCAAAAAAATCAATGGTTAGTCTATTTTTCACACTCAATTTTAAAAATAGTCGTGACACCTTTACAATAATCTGAAGCTAGGGTTTCCACCCTTGTCGGTGGCAAGGGCCATGGCGACGGCAGCAACGAGAACTACAATGACGACAAAAGGGTTACCAAGGGACTTAAACACGACGGCTAGGTCGATTCACGACTGCTATACCCACTACTCAAACCAAACACCAAAATACAGAGAAAACAAGGGTACTCTGCTTACCAAAGCTTGAACCGACGGGGAAAAGATGGTGAGGACGCTGCGCAAGGGAGAACCGAACGATTCTTTCTTCAATTTCTCGCAATGGTGGGCGGTGAGGGATATTTGAAGGTTGACGTTTACACGCGAGGTCATAAGGGTTACAAAGGTGGAGCCTGAGCGTGAAACGGACAGAGAATAGGTGGTCACCGCACTTTGATCAAAGATGCAGAGGGTGATAGTTGGTTATTTGAGAGAAAACGAACAAAATAAGTAGAGGGGGTATGGGGCCGAAAGGTATAAGGGAGAGCCGGATTTCTGGAAAGAGGATTAAATACTTCAACAAACGGATAAATAGCAAGGTTGGGGTTGTAAGCTTTACCCTTATTTTAGAATGGTTACCAGAGTTTCGATTTTTAACAATTTGGTCATTGAAATATGGTTTAAGGCCAATTAATTCTCAAATTTAAATTAAGGTTTTGAACTAGATATTCTCAAATTTTAGGGTTTCGAAATAGGGATTTAAAATTAAAAATTTTTTAAATTGGAGAAATTTTAGGGTGCTACAGCGATAGGTCGTGACAGAGGATTTACCTTGTTGCAAGGAGTAAAACTTTTGGAGTAAATCGGAAACACGCACCAGATCTGCTTGATTGAATCGATTAAACAAATCTTGCTAAAGTTCATAGGCGGTGTCAACCCAGAGGACACTTTGCCCAATTTCTTGATTCAATGTCCGCTGTAACCAAGAAAGGATTACGTTGTTACACTTAACCCACTTTGGAAATTGGGGGTCATCTTCCCTAGGTTCTTTGATCGAACCGTCGACAAAGTGAAATTTATTTTTGGAGATAAGAGATATGCGCATCGATCGCGCCCAGCTGTGATAGTTGCTGCCATCAAGCAACGAGAATCTGAGATTTTGTGTCGGATTCTCATCGGATGGATGTAGTACTCATCGGAGGGGTCATCGGACTTGAAGAACCGTCCTTCATCAGAAGAGTGAGAAGCTGAAAAGTCTTCTAATACCATGTTGAATCTAAAAATCACATCGTTTTAGATGGAAGGAAAGAGAAAATAAATTTTTTATTCTTATCGTTATTGTAAAAAATAAATATTAATTAAATATAAAAACTAATTCTTATTTATAATATCCAAGAATCAATTAAAAGAAAATATAACTAATCCTAACCATATGGTAATTTACAAGCTGTTTAATAATCCAGAATATGAGTTCTATTAAACTCTCAGAAGTTCTAACCTGCTTTTATTGCTGAAAATTATTGCTCGATTTTACTTGCCTCTTGTTCTCTATTTTGTATTTTCGTGTGGGGATGGGAGGATGTACTTCTTTCTCAGTAATGAGCAATGTCTTCGTCTTGCTGTGTGATCCGTACTTTGACGATATTAGCTGTTCTCACCCTGGCTGTGAACCTGCATATCCTACTCCCAGATGTAAGAAAAAGTGTGTTAAGGGAAACCAGCTCTAGAGTCAGTCCAAGCACTATAGCGTTGGTGCATGTAGAATAAACTCAGATCCAGCTGATTTCATGGCAGAAGTTAATAAGAATGGACCCGTGGAGGTCGCCTTCACCGTTTATGAGGTAAAGAAAGCAAGTGGATTTCTCTAGTTAAATTTGTCGCTTTGTTTTTTTGTGGTGTGAAATTTTGATGGGGTTAGCTGTTGGGGAACAAACCGAACAACCGAAATTAAGCGGAAGCACAATCGATATTCTTTCTCTCCCTATAACTCAAGTCAATAAATATGGCAAGCACAATATCACAAATATGTTATCTAGCAACACTAATCAACCACAAATCAACAATTCAACCACAACACGAGTAAATCGAGACAACGATATTTTTACGTGGAAAACCCCTCTAAATCAATGGTAAAAACCACGTGACTTTATAGTCCAATCAAAAGCTCCACTATAATCAAATATTCAACTACAATACTACAATATCCAACCTACAACAAGCATTCAACTCCAACAAGACTAATAACAAGTAGTTTTTAGCAAAAGAGAGAAAAATGAGAATATCACAAAAAACTGAAGCTGGATGTAAAACTCGTATTCCCGCTGCTACAAAGCTCGGATGAAAATTTTGACCATCCAAAGTCAAGAACACTGAGTCACCTAGCTGTTGTCCAAAAATCAGCTCAACTGAACCACAGATGAATCTCCGATCGAAGAGTTGATCACTGCTACACCTGAGCTTCAAAAATCTGTTTCTCTCTTTCTTTTCTCTCGAACGAGCTTCTCTCTTCTACACTCAAATCTGATTTTTTTCTGCTATATTAAGTTGTAAATCAGCTGCCCACACACACATTCTTCAATGAAAAATAAATGGCTTTTAATGCCAAAGTCAACAATGGTGTTTTAGGTGGTAGAAGTATTACCAACCCCTTTGAATTTGGGGTTATAACTAGTGATGGGTTACCCACATAGTGGGAACCTCACCCAACAAATCTCCCCCTCCCGCTATGTGGGGAATGTCTTCATGCCGGCCATCAAGTAGCATGCTTCAAACTTTCCTCTTGGTAAGGCTTTAGTCAACATATCAGCACCATTATCATCAGTATGAATCATCTCAAGCTCTAACAATTTAGCTTCAAGAACATCTCGTATCCAATGGTACCTCACATCAATATGCTTAGATCTAGCATGAAAAGTTGAGTTCTTACCAAGATGAATCACGCTCTGGCTATCACAATACAAGACATACCTCTCCTGAGTAAAACCAAGTTCATGCACAAATTTCTTCATCCAAAGCATCTCCTTGCACGCTTCGGTCGCTGCAATGAACTCTGATTCGGTGGTGGATAAGGCAACACACTTTTGCAATCTCGATTACCATGCCACAGCTCCCCCTACATAAGTGATCAAGTAACCTGAAGTAGATCTCCCTAAGTCAATGTCCCCGACCATGTCTGAATCTGTATATCCAACAAGAATAGGTTTCTCATTGCCGAAACAAAGTTTCAAGTTGGACCTGCCACGAAGATATCTCATGATCCACTTCACTGCATTCCAATGCTCTATGCCTGGATTAGAAAGAAACCGAATAACTGTACCAACAGCATAAGCCAAGTCTGGTCTCGTACAAATCATTGCATACATCAAACTGCCTACGGCTGAAGAGTAAGGAACTTTTTGCATCTCTTCCTTCTCATTTTCTGTGGAAGGACTATGCTTGACACTCAATCTGAAATGAGTAGCAAAAAGAGTATTCACCGCTTTAGCTTTATCCATACTAAACCTCTGAAGTACTTTCTCAATGTACATCTCTTGTGATAACCACAATTTCTTGGGCTTTCTATCACGTGTCAACCTTATGCCAAGAATTTGCTTTACTGGCCCTAAATCTTTCATCGCAAAGGACTTACTCAACTCTTGCTTCAACTTGTCAATTCTAGAAGCATTACGACCAACAATAAGCATATCATCCACATAGAGCAAAAGGATAATAAAATTGTCACCAGAGAATCTCTTAACAAAAACACAATGATAAGAAGTAGTCTTCTTGTAGCCTTGCTCCCCTATAACAGACTCAAACTTCTTGTACCATTGCCTAGGAGCTTGCTTCAAACTATACAAGCTCTTCTTCAACCTGCACACGTAGTCATCTTTTCCTTGTGCAACAAATCCCTCTGGCTGCTCCATGTAAAGCTCTTCTTCCAAATCACCATGAAGAAAAGCAGTTTTCATGTCCATTTGTTCAACCTCTAAGTCATAACAGGTTGTCAAACTCAATATAGTTCTAATAGAGGATATCTTCACAACTGGAGAAAATATTTCTTCAAAATCAATCCCCTTTTTCTGAGTATAATCCTTGACGACCAATCTAGCTTTGTATCGCGGAGATGAAGACTTTTCTTCTTGCTTCAGCCTGTAAACCCACCGATTCTTCAAAGCTCTCTTGCCCTTAGATAGTTTCACCAAGTCAAAGGCAAGGATTGAAGTTCATCTTTCATTGCTTCAACCCACTGATCTTTGCATTCACTCTCCATAGCCTCTTCATAACATTCAGGTTCTCCCCCATCAGTTAAAAGAACACATTCATCAGAAGAATACCTGACAAAAGATCGTTGTTGTCTAGAAGATCTTCGGAGTGAAACTGCTGGTGGAGCTATAGGTGCTTGTTGTTGATCATTCACAACATCATCTATGGGAGCATCAAAGTCACCTATGTCATGATGGTCATTATTAACATCACCTTGTACATCATCCTGAATAGGATTCGGTGAAGGGTCCAGGGGAACTGGATTCACATCGATCAAGTCACCACCGTCTTGTGAATCATCTTTCTCTGTCTTATCAATGTCATCAATGGTCTGATCCTCAATGAAGACAACATCTCGACTTCTCACGAGCTTCTTATGAACTGGATCATAGAGTCTATAACCAAACTCACCATGTAGACCATAACCAATAAAGATGCATTGACGAGTCTTGACATCCAACTTCGATCTTTCATCCTTTGGAACATGAACAAATGCTTTACAACCGAACACACACAGGTGATCATATGACACGTCTTTACCAAACCAAACTCTATCTGGTACATCACCTCACAAAAGAATACTAGGAGATAGATTAATTACATGTGCCACTGTATTCAAGGCTTCAGCCTAAAACGATCTTGGCAACTTTGCATCTGACAATAAATATCTGACTCTCTCAATCAATGTTCGGTTCATTCTTTCACCTAACCTATTTAATTGTGGAGTCTTCGGTGGTGTTCTCTGATGTCTGATTCCCTGTCGCAGAGTGTACTCGCCACCATTATCAGTATGAATGCACTTTAACTTCTTCCCTATTTCTCTTTCAACTAATGCTTGAAACTGTTTAAATGCCTCAAAAACTTGGTCTTTCGACTTCAAAGTGTAGACTCACAGCTTTCTTGAACAATCATCAATGAAAGTCACAAAATAAAGTGCACCACCATGTGACCTTATCTTTATCGGACCATAAACATCTGAATGGACCAATTTTAGCAACTCTGATCTTCTATGAGGAGGATGACTTCTAAAAGAAACTCTTCTATGCTTCCCCGCTAGACAATGAGCACAATTTTTCAATGTGGCATTCTTCAACCCAGAAAGTTGATTCTTCTTGGCTAAATAATTAAGCCCCTTCTTATTCATGTGACTAAGCCGTTTATGCCACAACTCAGTTGAGTCATTTACTGTCACATTCACAGTGTCTATGGAAGTCAAAGCCTGCATCAAGTACAAATTTGAGCTCTTCTTTCCTCGAGCCACAACCAAAGAGCCTTTAGTCAGCTTCCACTGCCCCTCACTAAAGGTGTTACAAAATCCCTCATCATCAAGCTTTCTTGCAGAAATCAAATTCAAACGGATATCCGGTGCATGTTTGACATCCTTAAGAATTAACTTTGTTCCATTATTGCTCACCAAGCTAACATCTCTCATGCCAATAACTGGAATCAAACCGTCATTACCCATCTTCAATACTCCAAAATCACTAGGAGTATAAGATGTGAAGAAATCTCTCCTCGACGTGACATGAATTAAAGCACCAGTATCAATCACCCAATTACTCTCGTCGCATGCTAGGTTGATCAAATTCTCAGAACAAATGGCCAATAGATCTTCACGGGTAGCAGCAGCAACACGCTCAATTTTTTCATCATCATTTCGATCGTTTTTATCACCACCACTTTTGTTCTCTCTCTTCCACTTGTAGCAATATTTCTTGTCTTTCTTACCACAATGATGACACTCAAGATTCTTATATCTCGATCTTGACTTGCTTCGACTTTTATCTCTACCCTTGCCATCTTTTTTCTCCGTTTCTCCTCATGTTCTCGGTAACCAACACCTCGGACTGTGATGTAGAACCCTGAGATCTTCTTCTAACCTCTTCATTCAACACACCACTCTTAGCCAAATCCAAAGTAATAATACCATGTGGAGTAGAATTAATGAGTAAAACCCGAAAAGTCTCTCAAGTGTCCAGTAGAGTAGCAAGCAACCAAAGCCCTAAAATCTCATCATCAAATTTGACACCCATACCAAGCAACTGATTCATTACACTTTGAAACTCACTAACATGGTCAGCTGTAGACGTTCTTTCTATGTATTTCAACGCCGTCATTTTCTTTAGCAAAAACAATTTGTTGTTGCCCGACCTAGAAGCATACAAGCTTTCAAGCTTCTCCCACAATGTGCGAGCATGTGTCTCCTGATCAATGTGGTTGTAAATATTTTCTTCAACAAATTATCGAATATAGCCACACACTTGTTGATGCTCAAATTCTCATTCCTCGTCACTTTTTGAATCGGGTTTCTGAGTAGCAAAGACCGGAAGATGCACAGCCTTTACAAACAATAAGTCTTTTATTTTATTCCGCCAAAGTTGATAATTCGTGCCATTCAACATAATCATCTTGCTTGTATTAATCTCCATAATTATCTGACATAATAACCAAGCTTTGATGCCAGTTTGTTGGGGAAGAAACAGAACAACCGAAATCAAGCGGAAGCACAATCGATGTTCTTTCTCTCCCTATAACTCAATTCAATAATTATGGCAAGCACAATATCACAAATATGTTCTCCAGCAACACTAATCAACCACAAATCAACAATGCAACCACAACACAAGCAAATCGAGACAACGATATTTTTACGTGGAAAACCCCTCTAAATCAAGGGTAAAAACCACGGGACTTTAGAGTCCAATCAAAAGCTCCACTATAATCAAATGTTCAACTAAAAGACTACAATATCCAACCTACAACAAGCATTCAACTCCAACAAGGCTAATAACAAGTAGTCTTTAGCAAAAAAGAGAAAAATGAGAATATCACCAAAAACTGAAGCTGGATGTAAAACTCGTATTCCCGCTGCTACAAAGCTCGGATGAAAAATCCGACCGTCCAAAGTCAAGAACACTGAGTCACCTAGCTGCTGTCCAAAAATCAGCTCAACCGAACCACAGATGAACCTCTGATCGAAGAGTTGATCACTGCTGCACCTGAGCTTTAAAAATCTGTTTCTCTCTTTTTTTCTCTCGAACGAGCTTCTCTCTTCTACACTCAAATCTGATTTTTTCCCTGCTATATTAAGCTGTAAATCAGCTGCCCCCACACACATTCTTGAAGGCAAAATAAATGACTTTTAATGTCAAAGTCAACAATAGTGTTTTAGGTGGTAGAAGTATTACCAACCCCTTTGAATTTGGGGTTATAACCGGTGATGGGTTACCCACATAGTGGGACCCTCACCCAACATTAGCTTGGCTTTGAAACTAGAACTTTTGTATGAATCCGTAGCTTGGACCGGTGTGTCTTTGGTCCGTAACTATCACATTAGTTATCAGCCTTGGTTTTGCTTCACAATGGCTTCTTATTGCACATTACTTAGCTGTTCAACCCCAAATGTAGGAAAATAAACATATACAAGAGATAAGGTGTATTTGGTTTTCTAATTTCTTTTAATGATTCTCCAGGATTTTGCTCACTACAAATCTGGGGTCTACAAGCACGTTACAGGTGGTGTTTTGGGAGGTCATGCAGTTAAGCTTATCGGGTGAGGAACTTCTGATGACGGGGAGGATTACTGGGTATGTTTGAATGATTTTATATATTCGAGAAAATATTTAGAATCATGTAATTGACCGAGTTAATTTCTTCGTATTGCAGCTGCTTGCAAACCAGTGGAATACAGGCAGTGGTGATGTATGTTTTCCATCAAATTTTTTGTCCACATTCATTTTTGGGGGGATGTCACTTGGATGCATAAATATTGATCATCATACTCATATTTTACATTGCAGGACGGTTACTTCAAGATAAGAAGGGGCACCAATGAGTGCGGTGTCGAAGAAGACGTGGTAGCCGGTTTCCCTCCGGCCAAAAATATTGTCAGAGAGGTAGCTGATACCGATCTTCTCAAATATGCTTCATTTTGAGAATAATTCATCTCGACATGCATATTTTTCGATCACGGTTTCTATGCGCACGAACTGCCATCGTTGATTCCATGTTGCTCTTCAAATGTTGTGCTTCACCATATAGCTAATGTACCCACATGAATTCTTAATTTCTAATATAATGATTAGAAAATGGCTTGTTATCACTGTGTTCCATTTCCTGTCGGGATTTTTAAATCCTGTTATTTTCTCTTTGCCATCCCTTCACTAGTGGTTAGATTATATGATTATGTACTGACATGGAAAACCATTTAATACTCCGACACGCAAGCGTGTTTAAATCAAAGATAAGATCCCAATGACTTAACAGTTAACAGGAGTAGTTGAAGAACAGACAAGTAATCTAGTGATGTAATGAGATTGTATCAGATAAGAAAATGCTGGTCCCGGAATTGACAGTCTGTTTTAGACAATGCTGCACCTTGTCATTATCAATATTAAATATTTAAATTGCAATTATCCACGGGACTAAACCCGATTCGGATGCCATTATTTAATTTTCATAGTTTAATGACTTAATGTTAGCAGAAGTTTATCAGAGTTAAACTAGACAGGAAACAAACAATGAAAATTTTGGAAGCAAACAAAACGTAACAAAATAACAAATACGGTGAGAAAAAACAAACATCATATCATATTCTCTCCACTTCAACTTCTTATCCTGATTCTGCAGCCAACCCATGACAGCATTAGCATTCCAATTCCCATTTCCTTTTTCAATGAACCACTCAGTTTCGACGAATTTCACTAAAAAGCAAAACCCAGAAAGAAAGGGGAAAAGAAGAACACTGTGTCTTTGGTAGGCGGTTGTTTCTTTCTCTTTTAACCATTTGAAACACGAGGAAATTTATTATGAAAAACACACGAGAAAGACGATGCAAAAGAGGGATTAAAGCGGTCAACAACAAATGGCCAGCTTTTGGCAAATGGAATATTCAGATTATTTAGCAAATTAGATTAAATGAAATAATACTCCTAATGCTATTAATAATTATAACTGTCCAAAAACACGCCTTTCACGTTGTGTGTTCGGGAAGGCAAAAAAAGTTGACGTACGAAAAGGCACCCTTGTCTCTCTGTTATGTTATTAACACATGCACCAAAAAATCCTCCATTTTTATATTCTGTGTGCTTTTTCGCTACTATCAATTTATATTCTTTGCCATTTTTTTCAAGCTAAAAGGTTAAAGCTTTTCTTTTCCTGCAATTGGTTGCTTTGAAATATAAAGGAAAAGTGTCAAGTTCCAATCTTGAAACGATTGAAGGCCACCCCTTTTCTTCGCATTGCTCGAGTGCAACTCTTTCTTCTTTTCATTTCATTTCTCGCATTGGGATACTTAGAATTATCAAGGGTGTATTTGGAATCTTTGGGGTGACTGAAGTGAATTTCTCTTAATACTCCATCTTTGCATTGTCTTCCCAAGTACAAAAAAAAAAACTGGTATTGGGATTTAGGTCCACTAGAATTTTAAGGAAAAGGGTAAGTTGAAATCTTGAGGAGGAGGATTGAAGTGTTTTTGCACTAGAATATGTTGATGCCAAAGGAGCTAGAGCAAGTGATGAAGATGAGAGGGGGATCTGTGTTGGGTAAAAGGACCATTCTCAAGAGCGACCATTTCCCTGGTTGTCAAAACAAGCGTCTGTCTCCCCAGATCGATGGTGCTCCTAATTATCGTCAGGTTCTTTCTCTTTTCTCATTTTAAAACATTTCTATAGATTTCTGGACATAGTTATAGGTTAATAAGTAAAATGGTAAAGCAATTCACGTCCTTCTTGAGTTCTTAGTGAACTATTCCTGTTGGATATTGCTTATACAAAAGCAGTGTGGTAATATGAATATCATAGTTGATTTAATGGCGTAATTGTATTTGTAGGCTAAACTGTTGGACTTATTCATATGTCCTCTAGGTATCTAGTATGATACAAATGCTGCAACGCTTACATATTGGAGTGCCAGTTTGATTGATAACTCTTTTTAATGTATGGCATGGTCTATTTTGTTAAATTTCATGTTTTTGTTTTCCTAAGTAATTTCCTTGTCCTTTTGTTTTCTTTTTTGGTCTGCTATTAACAGGCAGATTCATTCCGTGTTCATGGTGTTGCCATTCCAACAATTGTTGGAATCCAAAATGTTCTTAAGCATATTGGAGCCAAGAAAGAAGGGATGCAAGCACATGTTCTTTGGATTAGTCTTCGAGAGGAACCGGTAAATAGATATCTCACCAAGTGATTTCTGTTTGTTGATGAGGACATGTACAGGGACAAGCTGCATAATTTAGTTGACACCTATGATACTTTGATTGATTACTGAAAACATTATTATTTTATAGAAACAAATTTTGAGGATTGGGAGAAAAGTAGAAATCTGATATGAGTTTCATGACTAGTCATGCTCATGATATTGAAGATAAGATAATATGGAGGCATAATAAAAAGTCAACATTTGGAAGAAGTTGAAAGCTTAAAAGATAAATCATTGCCCTGAAAATGACCTAAAAATGGCAAGCAGCAAATACTCAGTTGTACCTGGCTGAACCTGCTTCATCTGGAAAATAGTTTTCTCTCTGCTTCCGCCCCTCCATTTGTCATTCATAGATGGTAGGTAACTGATCATCATATTCATTTTTCACATTGCAGGGTGGTTAGATTTAAAGGTTGTTGGTCATTGTCACTGTCGTCTCAAATCTTTTTTTTAATTAACGCCGATGAATTAACTTGGAACCATAAGTTCTCTCTCCATGCTCCAATTCTCTTGCAAAAATGAACACAATTTTTTTTCTATGCCAATAGAAATAACATATCTTATTGCTTGTCATGGTTTGTTGACTATAAAAATGGAAATATAATACATGTATTCCTTATTCATCCAGAACTTTATGACAAACAGTCTTCTTGATTGCGGCTTGCATGTTGTTTTACATGAAGTCCTAAACTATTTTTAAGCTTTGCTAATTGCACATTTGCTTCTTCTAATTTATGTATATCTTTTTTATGCTTAAATAGGTTGTATATATTAATGGGCACCCCTTTGTTTTGCGTGATGTCGAAAGGCCCTTCTCCAACCTTGAATATACGGTACGTTTACATGAGGAAACTTTTAGATTATTCCTCTATTTTTGACATCTGTTTTTTTTTTTTTTGGCTTTGTTACTGTTTCATTCTTTCATGAATAATGAATGGTACCAATAGAATGCTTCGTTTTTGTAGTGCTGCCATGTATGCTTTAAGAGTTTGTGTTTCTAATCTATTATCAACTAGTCGTTATGAAGTGTTTTTAGTTTACTTGTCTCATGTGAGTTAACGGTGCCCAAACTATGAAAAATAAATCATGGCTTTAAATACAGTAGCTACACCCATATTATACAATGTTCATGCATGTGCTAAAGGCCTGCTGACATATAGCCTTTATATTGAATAGGGAATCAATAGGGATAGAGTTGAGCAAATGGAAGCTCGATTAAAGGAAGATATTTTGATAGAAGCAGCAAGGTATTTCCGTTGGTTCCACATTTTGTTTATTGTGACTTGTAAATGTTATGTTCCTTTGCTACATTTACCAATGGTTGCATATGATAGCAAACTTTATTTGGAAATCTGACATAGCAGATATGGAAACAAGATCCTTGTCACTGATGAACTGCCGGATGGTGAGATGGTGGACCAGTGGGTACGAGTATCCTGTATTTCGGTGAAAACACCATTAGAGGTATAAGCTTTGGAAAATAAGGAACAACTGATCTGCCAAAATTTTGAATTTTCATCTCAAACTCATTTTTTTGGTTTCACTAGTACAGGTGTATGAAGAATTGCAACTCAAAGGGTACCTGGTTGACTATGAGCGAGTGCCTATAACAGATGAAAAGTCACCGAAGGAGCTGGATTTTGATATTCTGGTGAGTTCCATGTATTGGCCTTACTCTATTTTGAATCATTAAAATTTAGTTAGCCTTTTGAGTCATCCTCCTTCCACTTATTTCGTACTAAAGTTCTGCTAATACTGTAACACATGGACAACAATATTGCCTCCCCAAATTTAAGTCTTCTTGTCTTTTGTTTTGGTTTGGTAATACTGTTGGACTGCAACTTTTCTTTAACAGTGATGGTGGAGGATTCTTGAGAAATTGAATTTTCTGCGGGTTTTTCTCTTGCGTTGATTGATTGGAAATTAGTGGGTGCTTCCCTCCATCTTGTTTGGACTCTGGGACTTGTATAGAAACGTATGGAAGTTCTGCAAAAGGTCTCATATAGTTAAATAAATATCCAGTTCTCAATGAATTTATTTGGATAGTTCTCCTATTAAAAAAGAAGTAAATAATTGAGACAGGCTTGCCTATTTAGGCGTATGATGACTCGAAATCTTGGTTTTTAATTTTAAAGTTTAAACTGAAGATCATCAGAGAAGTGCCTGTATTTGGTGCTCGGATGTCTTCTATTTGGAAGCCTGGGTACGACCATGGCAGTATTTGATAAAATTCTTTTGTTGCTTTAATTTAATGATTGTTATCCTTCGTTCTGTGCATACGGGATATTAAGATATGAAGTCAATCTTGTGGTTCTATGATTATACTAAATATGTAAGCATTAATCTGAACATTAAACTTTGCTGTTAAGTATTTTAGTATCTCTTATTATTATCTCCTTCTACCTTTCTGTTTCCAGGTTAATAAAATTTCTCAAGCTGACATAAGCACAGAGGTTATTTTTAATTGTCAAATGGGTCGAGGAAGAACCACTACTGGCATGGTTATTGCAACTTTAGTTTATCTCAATAGAATTGGAGCTTCAGGTACTGGGGTCTCTTTATTTGTGCAATTTTATTTCAAACAAGCTATAAATTTTCTACAATTTATGTCACCCTTGCTGTCATTACAATCTAAATGTCTTTATGTTACTGTATTTGGATATTCAGTTTTTTGTTTGCTTGAATTTTCTCATTTCACATGTTCTGTTTGCACTTTTTTTCTTATACTTATACTGGCTTCATACAAATATACCATGACATAGGTTGCTGACTAGGCCAATCCTAGTAACTTGTGTGACTGAAATTGACTACATGTTAGAAGGAGGAGGCTATCCCTCTGATTTTGTCCTTGGAGAGTTTTCAAGATAAATTATCTTGAAATTACTGATTCCCTCTTCTATTAAAATCTTGTGTCTTCATTTATCCAATGAGAACATGCTTCCTCGAGTGCAATTGTTGTATCTTCTCTATTAGAACCGAATTCATCCTCTGATTTGCAAACTTGAGTGGACTTCTTGTATAGCAATTTGTTATCTTATGATTTTCTACTATGCTACCTAATGGATGTGATAAAACTATTTAGCATGAAGCAAAATTTCTCTGTTTTATTTTTACTTTTTTCTGCCTTTTGTAATCTTTTGAGTTTTCTTCTTCAAAGGTTACCATTATCAGGAGTTAAAGGAGAGGCTAAATGCCCTAAGGAGCCATTTAGAGAACTATAGTGACATAGAGAAAAAACCTTTACGAGCTATGAAGCTATCTTGTGGTCTAGCATGAATAAATACTGTGTCCTCATTTAAAGAGCTTAGCCTAAAGCTACAACAGTGAGTCACAGAATCCTGTTTATTAATTTTTTTTGAAGAGAAAAATGCAAGATGATCCTCCTGATTGTAGAAATGATACTAGGAGCCTCTGTTTAAAACCATAACTAGGTCTGCGTCAAAATTGTTATTTGCTATACTCATTAAGCTTCTTTTCACCGTCTTCTGATAATATTTGACTTATATTTACTTCATCTGCGTAGTGTAAATGTTAAACCTGTAACTTGATTTAATGTAACATTCTGATTTCTAATGTTTTTGCATCTTATAACATAGGCTTTCCCAGAACCAATTCAATTGGGAGGGTTTTTAGCTCTGCTTCTGATATCACTAACAATCTTCCCAATTCGGACGAGGCAATTCGTAGAGGAGAATACACAGTCATAAGAAGCCTAATTCGGGTCCTAGAGGTATTTAATACAGCTACTTGCTCTTGGTTGATTTTTTAACATTCTCTTGGGTCTTTTTTCTTATAAATAGTGACATTCCTTTAGGGTGGTGTTGACGGGAAAAGACAAGTAGATAAGGTCATTGACAAATGTGCTTCCATGCAGGTATGGTTTTTAAGTATCCCATTTCATTCACGTTTAGCTCCCAAGTTTCTGTCATAAACTTAATGCAAGTCTTCATTTGAGATAAAATTTCTTCTGAGCAAACAATTCCCTTAATATATTCCTTGTTACAAGATTTTATTGTCTTTATCTGCAAGGCTTATTTAGTTCTCTAATATATAAATACATCTCATGAATTTGTTGCTTTAACTCAATAACAGAACCTCAGAGAAGCAATTTCCACTTATCGCAATAGCATTCTTCGTCAGCCAGATGAGATGAAGAGGGAATCATCACTTTCATTTTTTGTGGAGTACTTGGAGAGATATTACTTTCTTATATGCTTTGCTGTATATATTCATTGAGTTGATCTGGATTAGGCTGCAACAAGTTTCTTCTCCCCAACCCCATTTTTTCTTATTCATTTCTTTCAAGGAAATGCTTTAGTGAATCCAACTATTGAAAATGGGATTTGATCTTTCATTTCAAAGGCAAATTGAAATTTATTTTTAAAACAAAACAACAAATATGGTGGTCGTCCAGTTTTTTGGCACAATCCTATGGGTGCAAGAACCTGTCATCTACATTAATGGAAAGCCATTGTTGGAGAGGTTCTCGTGAGGTTGAAAATGACCCTATAAAAACATGCTGATGGGATACATTCAAAGGTAAATTATGTTTTTGCTATTGTCATATTAATGGAAAGCTGTGCTGGAGTACACGGTAAATTATGTTTGCTATTGTTTTATCTGTTAAAATTTTGTCAGGATCTTGTGGAGTAGCTTTGGGACAAGGATCTCTAGTTGAAAAGTTTCTCATACATTATAGAATGAGTTATTGAGCTTACAGTCGCATAAATATTGGTTCATCGCTCATTGCCAACAGATTATATGTGTAGAAAGAAAAATAGTTGATCCATTTCCATGTCTCTAGGTAACATTTTCTAAAAAGGCAGTGGACTCTCAAGGGAAAAGGCACTTCGTTGAAAAATACAATACGACTGTTATTGCAGATTTATTATTCTGTAGTCATATTTGAGAAATAGGCTAGCCATGTTATAAACACAGTTGGACTGAAAATTTCTTAGAAACAAGGACATGGATGCAGACACTTATGAGTTTATACGTCAACGTGAGATGGTGGAGAGATTCATTTTTATTTAATCCAAAAGGCTGCAATAACCATATGGACTATCCTACTACTTTCTTGTGTGCATCAAGAACATTCCCCATAAGGAATTGAAATGCAGTATACTCCTAAATGGACACATCTGAATTTGGATTTGCTAGGAATATAATCATTTTGACTCTTGGCATGTGCCTCAGAAACATGCCGCTTAAGGAAATGAAATGAACTATACTCGTAGAATGGACACATCTGAATTGTTTATGCTAGGAATATAATAATTTGATTGTCGGTAATTGATTGAAATATTGGCAGTTATACATGAAATAAACATGGTTCTTTCAAAAAGACTAGTTTTTTTTTTGTGCTAATTGTTTTTGAATACTCATTAGTTTATCTCATCCAATTGGGAAGAAAAGAGCCAATTATTACTGGAGTCTAAATTGATATCTCCATTCAGGGAATTGATCGTGAAAGAGTGGAGAGAATGGAAGTTCGGCTGAAGGAAGACATCCTGCGAGAAGCTAAACGCTATGAGGGTGCTATAATGGTCATTCACTAGACAGATGATGGGCAAATATTTGATGCTTGGGAGCATGTCAACTCTGATTCTGTACAAACTCCACTAGAGGTTTTTAAATGCTTAGAGGATGATGGTTTTCCTGTTAGGTATGCACGCATGCCCATTACTGATGGCAAAGCTCCCAAAAGTTCTGACTTTGATACAGTGGCTGCAAACATTGCTTCTGCTTCCGAGGATACTGCTTTTGTATTCAACTGCCAGGTATTTCATTTTAAAAATTGTTTTAATGTATTATATGGATCTGAGAGGCTTATTAAATTTCTCTGTTTGCCTTGTTCCCTTTTTACTAAATGTAATTGTCCCCTTTCTTTTCATAGATGGGAAGAGGGAGGACAACAACCGGTACTGTAATAGCTTGCCTTGTGAAGCTTCGTATTGATAGTGGGAGACCAATTAAAGTTCTGCTTGATGAGATGAACCATAAACAGCCAGAGGGGAGCTCCTCAAGCGGTGAAGAAAGTGGAAGTAATGCCACTAGACTGACCTCTAGTACTGCTAAAATAATAACTAAAAATGAGCAAGGCCATGCATTTGGCATTGATGATATACTACTTTTATGGAAGATAACAAGATTATTTGATAATGGATTGGAGTGCCGTGAGGCCTTAGACGCAATTATTGATAGATGTTCAGCACTACAGAACATACGACAAGCAGTTCTCCGGTACAGGAAGGTATTCAACCAACAGCACGTTGAGCAAAGGGTGAGGAGAGTAGCATGGGGCTGAGTACTTGGAGCGGTACTTTCATTTAATTGCTTTTGCAGCATATCTTGGAAGTGAAGCATTTGATGGGTTTTGTGGACAAGGAGAATACATGATGACATTTAAGAATTGGTTGGATCAGAGACCAGAGGTCCAAGCAATGAAAACGAGTATAAGACTAAGGCCTGGGAGATTTTTCACTGTCCCTGTAAATCTTATTTTCTGTCTAGAATCAAGCTAAAGCCTTAATGAATGCATAGTTTCAAAGATTGTTACATTTTTTACACTTTTTTATTTATTCTTTTGAAATTAATTTTAATTTTTTAATGAAGGAGGAGTTGAGAGCATCCCTTGAATCCCAACACGGAGATGCTGTTGTGGATGCCATTGTGAAGGCACGCAATGGTTCTGTTTTAGGAAAAGGCTCTATGCTTAAAATGTACTTCTTTCCTGGTCAGATAACTTCCAGCCACATCCAAATCAATGGTGCACCACATGTGTTTAAGGTATGCTAAAAAGAAGTATGGCTTTCTTGAATTGTATGCAATGCATTAGTAAGGCCATCTAATTTTTTAGTTCATTCTACCTTGGAGTTGGATATATTTAGCATTTCATAGATGTTTTAAAAGTGATCTTTTTTTTTTGTAATAAATGGTGTCCATGAGATGGGCATTTTTTGTTAAATCTACCTGATGTATTGCAGTGAATCATCTCCATATTTACCTTTCCAAGAGCCATATCAAGTTTATTGGAATGAGAGATGTAATAGCTTACTCAATTTGGTTTGTCATATTATGTCAATATTTTTTTTGTTCTATAGTAAATGGAAATATGGTTTTCCTTTTTGTGATCTTTTTGATTTCTTGTATTAAACCTATCAATTTAGGCTTGCATTCAAGGCATGTAGTTAGTTTAGTCAATCCTTCTTATCCTATAGGTTTGTCATTCCTCAACAAAACCCTTATAAGCCTTCGGACCTATTTTTCCAGGTGGATGGATACCCTGTTTATAGCATGGCTACTCCAACAATTACTGGTGCTAAAGAAATGCTGGCATATCTTGGTGCTGATGTTCAATGCAGAAGGATATGCTGGTCAGAAAGTGGTGGTAACTGATCTGAGAGAAGAGGCGGTTGTGTACATTAATGGCACACCATTTGTATTGAGGGAATTAAACAATCCTGTTGATTCCCTAAAGCATGTTGGAATTACTGGCCCCGTGGTATGTTATCCATGATGTGGTTTACTGTTTATGGTTACTTATTTAGAACCAATTACTTGAGCTTACTTCTTGCATTGTGACCATGATGCAGGTGGAACACATGGAGGCACGGTTAAAGGAAGATATATTGTCTGAGATTACACAGTCTGGTGGACGAATGCTTTTGCATCGTGAAGAATACAACCCATCATCAAATCAGTCCAGTGTTGTTGGATACTGGGAAAACATCTTTGCTGATGATGTGAAGACACCTGCTGAAATATATATTGGTTTAAAAGAAGAAGGGTATAATATAGTGTATAAGAGGATACCATTAACTAGAGAGAGGGAGACTTTAGCTTCTGATGTGGATGAAATCCAGAACTGCAAAGATGAGTAAGTATAAGTATATATAGCTAATTGAAAAGCCTTTTTTTTTGTTATTGCTTTAGGCAGCTTTGTGGTAAAGATTTTATTTTAACCAAAAAAAAGAAACTGTAGATCGGGATATGTTCTAAAGTGATTCCTTTGAATTAAATCATTGTTCTGAAGCTGAGATGATGTCTTTTGCAGCTCCTCCGGGTGTTACCTTTATTTATCACATACCGGATTCGGTGGAATTGCATATGCAATGGAAATTATCTGCTGCAGACTTGGCGCGGAGGTGAACTTTGGGACATCCAGTGCTACACAATCTTTGGCTGATGCACAACTAAATTCTTCACCTGAAGAAAGCATGGCATCTCGGACTTCTGAAGAAGAAGCACGGAGGATGGGTGATTATCGTGACATACTGAGCCTTACTAGAGTTCTCATGTATGGTCCAAAAAGCAAAGCAGACATTGATATAATTATTGAAAGGTCTATCTCATTTATTTTTCTTTTCTTTATTTAAGTTTTAAAAGAATTGGAATGAATTTTATCTTCTCACTATTTTTTTAATCTTTTGGATAATAACTTATTCAGTTGATCTTTATTTTATTATTTTTCTTTCTACCTCCTTGAACTTGACTTGTTTTTGTTTTATTTTTTTATTTCATAGCTTTTAGTTTGTTTCATATTTCTGGGCAGTCAAATTTGTATCCCAAATCATTTAACCAACTTATTGACTCTTTTCACCCTTTAATGGTGCTGAGTTTCTTCCTTTTTTATGAAGGTGTGCTGGTGCAGGGCATATACGAGATGATATCCTTCATTATAGCAAGGAACTTGAGGCGGTTCCCCATGATGACGATGAGCACAGAGCATACCTCATGGATATGGGCATTAAGGCTTTAAGGTTAGTTCTTGCATTTACAGTAATGAGAATCTTAGTATAGGAGATTAACGGTACTACGCCTAGTGTGTATTTTCACCATCCATAACCTTGTATTTCTTCATTCGCAGGCGTTACTTTTTCCTCATCACATTCCGGTCTTACCTATACTGCACATCTACAACTGAGACAAAATTCACATCTTGGATGGATGCAAGGCCTGAACTTGGACATCTCTGTAATAATCTTAGAATTGTGTTATAATCTTCTTCATAATTCAAAATGTGAATGTACAGTACATGTCTTAATAATGCCTTTCTTCCATAATATTACCTCTCCACTTCCTTGCCCCATCAGTGTATGTTCGATCGATAGACACATTCAAACAGTTGATGATTCGGTGATGAGAAACCTGATCACCGGGGCAATGGTGTTTAGAGAGGGTACCAGATTACAAATTCATAGGATCATAAGTTGAAGCCCCTCAAAAGACTAGGGAAGAAGTGTCCAAGTTCTATGTTGCTGAGATTCATGTCCTAGAGTCAGCAGACCATTTCTCTTCAGGTATATTTATAGACACACTTGGACACAGGATGACAGTTGTAGAACTAGAGAAGTTAAAACCCAAACCGAAAACATCGAAATATTTGGTAGACTGTAAGAGTTGTTAAATGTTTATCAGTTTCCAATTGTGGAATTTGTATTATTTCGCTGGTAAGGGCACGGTATATCTAAACATCAATTGAAATGTAAGGTTCATTTTTTTTTTACATCTTTCTTTTTACTTGTATTATTAATCTTTGTAAAAGTAAAAGAAATAAAAATAAATATCTGACAAAAAAATTCATTAAGAACCGAGACGATGGATATATGAAAGTTAACTATTCGATTTTGGCTATAAAACAAATAATGTCTTAAAAGGATTTTTATGTCTCAAATTTATTTATAACTATGATGACGAGAGATCTGGTCCAGAAATGTGAAAAGAAGGTGACAATAGGAATCTATGATCTTTCTCATTGCAACATAGGTGAATTAAGCATTTACGTTAAAGATGGTGAAAATTTAGCGAACCTATATTATAAGAAATAATACAAAATAGTTTTTGTTTAAGAATTAAACAAATTGCGGGGATAGCTCAGTTGGGAGAGCGTCAGACTGAAGATCTGAAGGGTCGCGTGTTCGATCCCCAAGCTCACCGCAAATGTATTTTCCATTCTTCCTTTATGGTGGGGAGAGGGCTACATCTAGCCCCTTTCAAAGTCCAGTCTTTGTTCTGCAGAAAGAAGCATGGAGGATGAACCAGCGAACTATGACATGGTGCAGCTGGCTGAGACTGGGAGAAGCCTCAGCTCATCTTTTCGCCAATTACCTTCGAGCTTCAGGAGTACTACCTCAGACCTCGACTCGTCATCGTTCACAGCAAAGAATGATGATGAGGTCACTGCAACTCAGAGATTGCCTACATTTGAGTGGCGACTGGCGATCACAAGCTTTTAAATGACGCCGTGTTTTCATTAGAGAAACTGATTACCGAAATCGAGGACATAATCTCTGCCGCTTGAAGAAAGAATAGACAGGCAAGAATCTGTGTCACTCTTTTGTTTTCAACTAGACATTACTATTCATGCATGAAAACCAAATGCATTGCCCTTTATCCTTTGTTCAACAACTGCCAAAAGACAAGGAGTTTTGCATCAGCTCAAATTGAAAAATGCTACTTTTTAACTTAAAAAGTAAAACCGTAAGCATGGTGGATTAATGCATGCACCTTTTTTTTATGAATGATGAGCCAATCTAAAGAGAAATTACTTTATAGATTCACGACCTGCAACAGAGTTACATTTCTGCTTAGAATGGAATATCCAACTTCTGAAGTGAGATTCCAGAATTTGTCAGTGGAAATCCCATCCCTACACTTTGGAATACCATCAGCAGTGTATTCACTGTAAGTTTTTTTAACCCCCCCAGATCTTTGCAGTTTTAAAACTGATAGAAAAATCAAATATCTAAAATCTTAATCATAATGGTTACAAGTTCACAGAATTTGTATCTCAGAATACGTCAGCTTACATGTGTGTCTTTACAATCATTTCAGAAATGTGTAGATCATATTGACTTATGTAAGTTGGTGTATATTCTGAGGCACAAGCTCTGTGAACTTGACTTGACAGCTCGTTGCCGGGCCGCGTTGCCTGCAAAGCAGGTATACATTCCTTTGCATATAGTACCAACAATCATATCTTTGTTGTACAGATCTTAATTGTTGTCTATAAATACATATATGTTAAAAGAGACCAGTAGAAGGGAGAAACAATTTGGCATTGTCCTGAAGCCAGATATAGGCCCATACATCAAGGTAACTTGCATGAAATCAATATTCTTCTCTAACAGTTCCACAACCATTCATTTAATTTAGTGTTACAAAACCAATGCTATTCTACTAGATTTTATATGTGCACTTCTTATAGAGGAAATGATAATTGGTCCAAATAAAACTCTCTTTATGGATGAAATATCAACCGGTGTACATGAACTCGGCTCGAGCTACTCAAATACACTGCTGATGGTATTCCAAAGTGTAGGGATGGGATTTCTAATCCATCCATAATATTTATGGATGAGCCTACTTCGGGTTTAGATGCCAAAGCAGCTGCAATTGTCATGCGAGTTGTGAAGAAGATTGTGGACACAAAGCGGACAACCGTATGCGAGCTACTCGAGACCGATTCGATCAAAGCTCGGTCAATGCTCGACTTGATTGGACTCGACTCGAGCTCGAACTCAGCTCAAGTTCTTAACGAGCTGAGCCGAACTACTTGATACCCAAGTCAAAAAGCTCGCGAGCTACTCGAAAATATAATATACTAATTTTTTTATTTTTTAAAATTTAAAATTTAAAATCCTAAACCTAAACCCCTAAAACATAAACCCTAAACATAAGTCTTAAACCCTAAAATATAAAATCTAAACCCAACAACCTACATCTCAAAACCCTAAACCCTAAAATTAACAAGCTTGAGTTTACCCAACTTGTGTATCAAAGTTCCCCCTAATAGGGCTTTAAATGAGATGCGACAGATCGCCAGCTACTCAAGTCCGATACAGTCAAAGATCGGTCAACACTTGACTCGATTGGGCTCGAACTCGACTCGAGTTCTTAACAAGCCGAGTCAAGCTCATATTTCTCAGGCTTGTTAAATATTACTCGAGCTCGAACTCGACTCAAAATCTTAACAAACTAAGTCTGAGCTCGACTCAGCTCGTTTACACCCCTAGTATGCACCATTCATCAGCCAAGTATCGACATCTTTGAAGCATTCGATGAGGTAATTAACCGGCACATTCACATGCATGGTAATTATTTTTTGTAATAAAAATTACAAATTGGAATTTCAAGCGAATTGTTCTTTTTCTCACATTTTGAATTTGAATGTACTAGATGTTACTAGATGTGATTTAATCAGGCAGCAAACAATAAACACTGAGGTGCAAACCGAGGCTAGCTATTATAGCTTACTCCTTAAACCTTTAGCTCCTTGTCATAAACTAAAACATGAAAATTTACTGGTTGGGCCAATCATTATGATAACAGAAAAATTTTCACCAAAAGTTACTTGAATAGAAGCATGCAGGCCTAAATAAGCAAAATTATCAGGTGCCACGTTTTTTCATAATATATGTGTATCCTTGCAGCTTATTTTGATGAAAAAAAGGAGGAAATGATATATTCTGGAGAAATGGGTCAGCACTCAAGTAGGCTTATTGAATACTTTGAGGTAATCCTCAAAATTGAAGTTTATTTTGCATTACATGTGTACATGTTTCTAGCTTGTAGCCTAGGACCTTACTCCATATGTTTGACATGAAAATGACATTACAATGAAGGAATAGCACCCTAAGTAAAACAAATAGGGTTTCTATGGTGACTCTCTTTTTAACTCATCCAATGCTCATGATAACATTCACACCCTTTTGGCAGGGTATACCCGGAGTAACGAAAATTAAAGAAAACCATAATCCAGCAACATGGATGTTAGAAGTCACCAGTCCTTCTACAGAGGCTCATCTTGGAATTGACTTTGCCTGTATCTATAAAGAATCTTATCTCCACAAGTAAGTTCATTTTCTTAAATGTGTTTAAAAACACTATTAAGTTGTCACAGTTTCACCACTAACCAGGTTCAGACATCACGTTTGGGTACTCTTTTCTTTTGATTTTAGTTCAAGGAGCCATAAACACTCTTAAAAACATTTGAATCGAACAATTTTGTATTTTTACTCGATCACTAAAACCATCCTACTTTGTTTTTGTTTATGCACTTTGTTTTCTTACACCGCAAGGTAATTGAAAAACCTTCTATTAGAAAAGGTTTCTTGTGTCCGACTTTTGATTATCATACCAAGTGATATAATGTTCTTTCTCTTTAGGGAAAACAAAGAAATAGTCAAAAGCCAAAGCCTTCCAGCACAAGGTTCAGAGAAGCTACATTTTTCAACACCCTTTCCACAAAATGGATGGGAGCAATTTAAAGCATGCCTTTGGAAACAACACTTGACCTATTGGAGAAGTCCGAAATACAACTTAGTACGATTGGTGTTTATACTTTTATCTTCTTTGTTATATGGAGCCTTGCTTTGGCAGAAAGGACAGAACCTGTAAGCTGTTTTCTAGCTCTCTTTCCTCCCTTTACTATTGTTGCCAATCATTTAAACACCATGATCACATAGCTCTATGAAGAAATGTTCATCTACGAAGCGTCACCAAGATTTATTCCATAGAGTTAACATAAAATGTATCTCCATAAAGTAAGTTGCTGACTTTATTTGCAAGGATAAATAGAATGCTAAACAGACAAGGGAAAGATATTAGTACTAATAACTTGTCTCCTAGTGCTAAAATCCAAAGAAGATAGAGCAGACGAGAGTAAGAGAAGTTAGCCAGGACATATAAATTAAAATTTAGCAGATTAACAAAAATTTAAGAAATGGGAATAAGTCATGACTCATTATATCAAGTTAATTAGTAAGTGCAATTAGCATACCCTAACGATTAGTGTTCCGGAGTTACTCGGTGGAAAGATAAAAGAATCATGTTTTACAAGAATTTCAATTCAAACTAGAATGGTATATTGAAAAGCTGAATTAAAAACTAAAAGAATTAATTGCTTGGAGTATGTTAGATTATATGCTTACCGAGTGATATGCTGACCTTCTGTTCCCCTTTCTGAAGACATGACGAGCAGGATTTTTTTCAACATAATGGGATTGATATATGTTTTCATGATATTCACTGGAACAAGCAGTTGTTCATCTGTTCTTCCATTCGTAGCTACTCAGCGGACAGTTGTCTACCGTGAAAGATTTTCCAGAATGTACTCCTCATGGGCATATTCATTGGCACAGGTAAAAAAATTTATAGAATGACTTCTAAGCATTTACAAGTACTATGACATACTTGAAGGTCACATATCTTATTATAAATTACTAAATTATCTCCTTCATATTTGCAGGTGATTATTGAGATCCCTTATATCTTTCTAGAAGCAATATTATTCATGAAAATCACTTATCCAGCTGTAAACTTCTATGGATCGGCTTACAAAGTGTTTTGGTACTTCTACACTGTTTTGTACACTGCTGTATTACAAATATTTAGGCATGATGATGGTTTCTTTAGTCAAACTTACCAAGTAGCTACGATATTTGCAAGCCTCTGTTACACGTTGTTGAGCTTGTTCTCAGGATACCTCATCCCGGGACCGGTAAGCCAGTTTTGTCTTGTCTTGCTGACTGAAACCCGGTTTCAATTCACAGTTTTTACAGTTCCCAACAAAATTGAACACTTGGGCACCTGTAAATGTAAATAACAGAACGGCTAGATTAATGATAGGAGATACTTTACCAACTAAAATTGATACTTTATTTGCATTATAGCAAACTTTAATACTTCTGGTCATTTTTATATATATCTAAAGTAACAGAAATCTGCTACTTTCTTGCAGAAATTTCCTAAATGGTGGGTTTGGGGCTACTGGATTTGTCCAACTTCCTGGTCCCTAAAACGTATCCTTACTTCACAATATGGAGATATTAAAGAAGAAATTGTCGCATTTGGAGAGAAAAAAGCACTCAATGCCTTCTTGGACAATCAGTATGGCCGTATAAACATCAAGATTTTCCCATAATAGCCATTGTACTTCTTGCTTTTCCACTTGTCTTTGCATCTGCTTTTACATATGGTATAGCTAAACTAAACTATCAAAGGAGCTAACATGCCTTCTGTGGAAAGCTGTCATGATATAAACCAGTAGAAGATAAGTTTTTGTTCATTCTAAATCCCGAGTTTTCTATCTTAGAATATTCACACCTTCTACTTTTAAGTTTCAGACCTCTCAGTCAGACTTCTGTAAGGTATAAATCTATTAGACAAGTAATGGTAAATGTATCCCTACAATCAATTTCTATTCTCTCTATTATTAACTGTTGGTCTAACTTAGTTTTTGCGATTGAGCACTTGTAAATGTTGGTGTCATCATGTTCCACTCTATATACATACCATTAATGATTGTCGAAGAAGAGTTATGGTGGTAATTGTTGAGGGGATAAAGAGAATGAGGATGGTTTTCGTGATTGTGACGGTTTCTTCTTCTGATTTAGAGTTTAGACGAATAGCCGCAATCAGTTGTGGTGAAAAGTGAGGACCCGAGCAAATACTATGAAGTGGCAAGAACAGAGACTTTTAATTGAAGTCTAGTTATGTTTTGTTTGTTAACGTTCGTTGTTTAATTGTGGCGATCGTTTGAATAGAAGTGTCTTAATGTTCATGTAAAAATGTATGGTGTTGGAGCAAAAGTAACTTGATGCTATGAAGAAATCATAACGGTTCACCCTTTCTAATTTGGACCGATAATCGTAGGTGGTTATAATGGTACACTCCTAACTTGGACAAAAACCCGCAAATGGTTACGGTGGTTCAGTTACTCGGTTAATGTGTTGATTATACTTGCCTATGTGATACGTTCCCAATTGCAAGGTAGGAGACTTGGATCCTACACGAGAAAGTTTGGTATTTCCATGCAGGGTTATCCAACCTCAATAACTAGCTTTTGGGTGTGGTTATCCAAAGGTACATATCACTGTATGTTTGCATCATATCCTCCATCGTATGCGTGATGGTTCTTCATTTCTTGCTCAATTTATACAAAGTTGAAAACCAGAGAGGAATGTGATGACGTTTGAAGCTAGGATATCTTTGAAATGCTATTATAAAATTTAATTAAAATATCTTCCTCTATGGCTTCTGGCTGGTAATATTTACTTATTGATACAGCCTACAGCCCTACACTATTATTGTCAAAGCCTTTCTGCCTCGGTTACAGGCCCAACCTGGAGCTGCAGGTGAAACACCACGAATACTTTAATCTAGTGTCGTACCACGTACTCGATACGTCCCTGTATCAGGGACATATTAGGTACAGCTTGGATATTCTACAGTATTTTATCTCCCTATTTTTTTCTTATTCTTCTATTGTCTTACACTTTTTTTAATTTTTTCTTATTTCTTTCGACATTCTCTTGCTCACATGATTCAACTATAAGTATATAAGTCATGTGATGTTATACTCACATGATTTTATTTATAAATTTTGTTTTTTATATTTTTTAGAATATAAAATTTATTTTCTATTTGTAATACTCTTTAACATTCTCGTACCATATAATTTTAGAAATTATTGTTTTTTGTCCCCGTTTTCGTACCTGTATCTGTATCCGTATTGGTGCAACATAGGAAACACCAATCACCTAATCATATATATGTCTCTTACAGACACGCACATTCCCTCTCCCTCTGTGCCTGCGTGTGCGAAGTGTTCGCACAGTCGAGCATCTGAAATATACAGCGAGGGGGAAATTGCAGAAGGTGACGATGATTTGTTTATTCAAAGTTCCGTATGCATGAATTTGTTAATAATGTAAGCTTGTTTCTCACATAAATGATGGCTTGGATTACAAGAATCACCAAGGAAAAGAAAAGGCAAAGGCATTTGGAAATTTCATTTTTTAGATCAGGTTGGTAAGTATTAGAAGAAACGAATGAGAAACAATTAAAAACATGGTATTTCCCGGTTGCAGCAATCTTGGGGGAGGGATTAATGAGAACAAAAATTACTTGTACCTTTTTGTGCTCATTTTGATGTTCTAATATTAAAAATTTAAATTTTATTCTTTAATTATAAATTATAAATTTTAAACCCGAAACCCTAATTAATACACTCTGCCCTTAATAAATAATTCCCTAAATCATAAATACTAACTATAAACCTAAGCTTTAAACTTAATTTTTTTAGTGTGAAGTATAATTAGAAAGACAAATGAAATCTATTCGAAATAATGGTGGCGAAGTAGAGAGATAACTTTAGACACGGAAAGAGTGAGATATGGGCGGACCCATATGCTTTGTTTGAACATTAGAAAAAAAGAATAATTCAGTGATTAGTTGGGTTTTGGTCTACTTTTCCCATATCTTTATATGCATGTCGTGTCATCGGCAATAATACATACATTTTCACTAACATTTCCACAGTTGGTGTTGCCCTGAGGTGTTAATGAATAATGACAAAAGCTGCCGGTTTGGGTCGGCTTTAATTAGAGTAAATTAAATCTTTTAATCTGCTGATTAGGTAAACAATACAACCTTTTTTATATTAATATCTGTTTGATACTATCATGTATCAATAAAAATGAATTATGTAGGGTTATTGTGATTATTATTAGGGTAAAATATGTAAGTTATTACTGGACTTTGTTCTCTAAATTATTTTGGTAATTGAAATTTTAAAGCGTTCAATTTACTCACTGAATTTTATATATTACTTTTTTGTCACTTTTCCGTTAACCCTTTAACACTGTTGTGACGTGAACCATAACATGTGAAAGTTCAGAGACCAAAATAAGTCAGGAGTAAAGTTCAGTGACCAAAATAGGTTATAGAACAAAGTTCAATGATAAATTACGTATTTTACCTATCAATTTTTATTATTTTTTATTACGCCACAACGGTATTAAAAAAGTTAACGGAGGAGTGATGGAAAAAAGTAATGTATAAAGTTCAATAAGTAAATTGAACGTTTTAAAACTTTAGTGACCAAAACGGGTCAAAGAATAAAATTTGGTGATGATTTACGTATTTTATTATTATTATTATTATTATTAGGGTTGGGACACTGTTACTATCAACCAATGTAATTTTTAATTTTTTACAATACCTAAACTATTTTGACAATTAAACCACTTGATAAATAATTTATACTTTTAAATGCATTAAAAAGTGATTACATTATCAACAAAAACGATCATATTAATTTAACATTGCATTTAGTATAAGATTATTACCATAAGTAATCACTTAACTAATTACGTTGAGGACCAAAGACATTCATTAATTGTATTCTATAACTATTGTTATTAGATACAAATTAATATTCTTTTCTATATCTTAACCCAACAAGTGTCCCAGTAGAGTAGCGGGTGATATTCATTTTAGGAAACACGAGTTCAAATCACTTTGTCTACAAGGTGTATGCACTGTCAAAGAGTTAAAATTAAGTATGAACATATACTACATTATAACCATCTTTAGACTATTTAAAAAATACGATATATTTTATCCTTTAAGTTTTAACATATATTTTTTATATTTATTACGACTATTTGTATTTTAGAGATTATTATATTTTGTAGGTTTTGCTATACGCAACTCTCATAGCTATATTTAAAAACTATTAGATTACTATAATTAAAGTTTATTTTTTTTCAAAATAATGTATTAAAATGCTTAATTGTAGATATAATTAATTATAGATATAATTAAAGGTTTTGCTATATACAACTCTAAGGGTTATGTTTATTTTTAGGGTTTAAGGTTTATAATGTATGATTTATGATTTAGGGTTTATGAAGGATTTGGTATATAAGGTTTAGGCGGTATTCAAATGTCATAAATTTGATGCTTATTTTTAGGATAATTAAGCAAATAATTTTTTTGTTGAGTATTAATCATATATACAATTAAGCATCTTAATAGATTCTATTGAAAAAAAGTAAATAAGCATTAATTATAAAAATTTAATAATTTTTAAACATAGCTCTCGTGAATCAAGATGTGTATAGCAAAACCTTATTTCTAAATCTAATTTCTTAAAAACTCAACAAGTGGCTTCAGTAAAAAATATATATATATATATATATATCACCGGATATTATAATAGAGTGTGTGTGCGTTGTCAAAGAATTAAGAAGAATGTATGAACAGATATTATTGGAGAGCATATAATGCTTTAAACAAGTTTATAACTTTAAAGTGAAGGACAAAAATACTACCAGGTTGCATCAGGTCAAGACTCCAGCAATGAGCGTTTAAGAGAAAGAAGAAAAAGAAATTGTGCCCTAAAAGAAGATATTTTACTATTAAGGATTCAATGATTAAATTGATTTTTGATCGAGTCTAAACTTGATTTTTGATATTCTTGGGAGAAATAATAGCGATTTTTCATAATAGTGTTATGGAAAATCCATAAACATAGAAGATTTTTTGAATTTTGAGATTACATGTGACAATTTCAATTAAATTAAAAAATATATAAGCGTAAAGAAGATGAAAGGAAGCTCGGAAATGATTTTTTTTACTTTTTCAAGAGGAAATTTTAGAAAAAAAAAACTCAAAAAAAAATTAACGGTGAGCAACTGACATTAACAAACAAATAATAAAGAACAACAATTGGGCGAGAGTAACTAGAGAACAAAACGATAATAAAACACCGAACAAAGAAAAACACAACAACGCAGGACAAAGAAGCCAAAATAGGCAGGCCAAAAACACAACCATCAAGAACAACATAGACGGCTAAACTCAGTTAGAAAGACAACAAAAAAATGAACGATGTTAAAAATTAGTGCTAGACTGCATAACTTTTTGAGAATCACCAGAAAATAATGGCGATGAGAATAATTAAAAGACTTAACTTTAAGATGAATTTCTAAAAGAACAAAAATATAAGAATATAATATCTCTGATCCTTTTTTAGAGATAAGTGGGAAAACCTCAAAATAATTATAACAATTGATATAAAACATAGGGGAAATTTATAAATGAGAATGGAGTTTTTTTGGACAGAAATGATAAAATTTACAAATATATAGGATCAAATTTATTAAATTATTTAAAATAAGAATTAAATTGTTTGAATATAAATGTCGATAATTTAATGTAGTATAATTTTAACTTATAAACCATCACATCAATATTTTATTGTCAATCTTACAGGTCAATGATCGATAATAATAATTTATAATATCAGTGACAAAATTTATAAAGTGTTCATTTTGATGATAAAAATATATAGATTTAATAGATAAGTTACAGATGGATAATTTATCTAAAGAGAAACAATTGTAATCATTAATTTTGTCCGGGGTTAACCCGTTTTTCTTATTTTGCAATAATGGGCTTATATATATACTATTAGGTGATAATAAAATTGGGCTCATGTGTGTTATTGTGTGTATATCAAGTACGTATCATTAGTGTGTGTTTATTATATGTATGGTTATTAACTATTTAGACATGAACATATATGTGTTTGTTTGTCAACCTTGCATGTAGTATACAATTGTATGTATGTGTTATTAATATGTTAGTGTGTTTACTATTGTTTTAATATCATTAATGTCTAAATGTGAGTATGAGTATGTATATTGTATGTATGTATTCATTATTACTTCAATGTCTTTAATGTTTAACTACGAATGTATGTATATTGCATGTATGATTATATGTAAGTGTTATATGTATATTGTATGTGTTGTGTGTATATATAGTATGTATTAATGTTTGTATTATGTGCAAGCACATTTGGTTATATATGTGTATGTGTTTATTGCATGTGTTAGTAATATATATGCTAGTGTGTATATGTACGTATGTATTATGAGTGTATGTATTTATATTTGTATATTATGTAAGGATATTTGTTTATATATATGTATGCAAGTATGTTATGTTATTATAATATAAAATGGGCTGATAATAAAAATAAACGGATATAAAATGACAAATATAAACCCAATTTATTAGTCCAAGTCCATTACAAACCCTTTTAATATTCACAATTACAAAGCCCATTAGGCCCAAAACAATTTAAACCTAAAACCCCTAAAAACTAATCTGATAACCCTCCATTTTCTATTGCAGCCGCCAAGATCTAACCGTTGGATTAGATCTGGTCCAACGGTCCAGATCAAACTTGAGATGAATGTCCAACTTTCGCACGCGCCGATCGTCCGGCTTCCCACGCGCGTGAGTGATGCACGCCCGACCGTTCAGCCTCCTCACGCACCCACGCGCTTGCACCACTTCGTCTCCTCTAGCCGCGTGGCCACATCACCGAAAATGCCGCTGTCACCGTACGTCGACCACCAACTCTCCCAACAACCGATCAGTCAGAAAACATAAAAAAGAACAGAGAGCGTCAGTGCTACAATCATCCACAGTGATTTCTTTTAAGTTTTGCGTAAGAATGTAAACAATAGCATAGACAGAGGTAATGAGTAATCTGAGGAATATAAAGCAATGAATCAACCATTTGTAACCCGGGAGTTCGAAAGGGGAAAATCCAGAAGCAATACAAAAAAGGCTATTCAAGGTATATACTCTTAATTTTTTTCAGATTCAAGCATGCATGTATATATATAAAGATAAAAAAAAGGGAATCTAGGGTTTACCTTCGCGCCGCCGCGTTTCTCCCATCGGTAACAAGCTTTACGGTCTCTCGAGATCGTCTGATGGTGAACCGGTGAGGAACCAAGCGCCGGAGATGGGTTTCAAAGCCTAGTTAGGATTTTAGATCTACTTTCGGTACGATTTTTATAAAAAGAATGAGGCTTTTATCCTTTTTTATAAAAGGATTCGAGTGTAGATCTAAGTTTAGAGTGAAATAAGGAGGGTTTTTTTGGTTTTTAGGCCGGCGGCGGCTGTCGACACGGCGGCCATCGGCCGAAAACTGGGTTAAATACCCATAATTTCAAAGAATTTCGAGGCGTTATAACAAAGAAAAAATGGCTAAAAGGGTCGGAATATCATATATATGGGGTATTTATAGTGTTATAATTTTTTAAAAAGGGTTAATTACATTTTAAGGACCTCTGCCCTTCTTAAATTGCGCCCGAGGGGCTTCTGCATGGTCCAATTACGCCTTTGGTCCATCCGTGTGGTATAATTACAAGGGGAAGCCATTCTGCCTTTGTAAATTACGCTCCGGGTTCTCGAAACTTTTTGTTTGTTTTCAATTTCGTCCCTGTATAACTAGTTTTATGTTTTTAAATTTTGGCCCTATGATTTTCAATTCATTCAATTTAGTCCCTTTTTAGTTTCAAATTAATTTCTTTTTATACAATTTTTCATGCATTTTTAATTTAAATCTTGTACATTTATTTCCAACAATTTTAATTTAATTTTCATGTTACTATTGCTCGTTTGTGATCATTATTTCATGGATGAAGTTAATTCGAATAACATACATTAGGGAATAAATATGTACATAGTTTAGTATAAGATAGAAACCTTAAAAGTGTAATATATATAATCTTTTTTATATTTTAGGTAAAGTAGAAATTTGTAAAAAGAAATATATATATGTGTGTGTGTGTGTGTGCATATTCTCAACCTATAATATATATGGTTTTTTAGTATAGAATATAAATTTGTAAAAATGTAATATGTATAAATATTTTTTAATATATAGTGTATATATTTTTTATTATATAATAGAATTTTTAAAAATGCCATATATACTTTTTATATATATAATGTATAGTTTTCAAAGGATAAGATAGAATTTTTGTAAAAATGTAATATATATATATATATTTATGACCTATAATATATATTTTTCAAAGTATATTGTATAATCTTATAAAATAATACATATATGTTTTTGATTTAATATATAGTTTTTAAGTATATAGTATAATTTTGAAGAATGTAATAATACATTTTTTGGTATATAAAGTATATAGTTTTTGAAGTATATAATAAGGTTTTGTAAAAGTGGGATATATATGTGGTGTATAATATAGTTTTTAAAGTATATAGAAGAATTTTGCAAAATATATATAATGTATGTTTTTGTTTTATATTATATGTATAGTTTTCTTTAAATATAGTATATGATCTTCTAAAAGATATAATGTATGTAATTTTACAAAAGTATAACATATATCATTTCCTTAAAACAATAGGTTTTTTTAATATATTATATAATTTTAATACATAATGTATCTTTTTTGGGGCCTTTATTATATAGTATTAATTTGGTCCCTAGGCCTAGCTTTATATTCTTGGGCTTTAGGCCTAGCTTTGTCTTGGGCTTGGTTTTAGGATTTTGGGCCTTAGGCCTTGTTTTGGTCATTTTGGGCTTTTGACTAGATTAAGTGAATTAACTTAATTAATTTAGATCTGTGCCCGCCTCATAGGGGCACGATCCTAGAATTAATCTAATTAGCCTTAGGTCTTTTAAAGCTTTAGTTAGATTAGGGTTCGGATTAACTTAGTGAATTTAAATTTATCCTTGGCTTATTGGGGTAAATGTTAAATTCATTAAATTAATTAAATATTTTTTAATTACTTTAGGAGTAAAATCAATTTCAAGATTAGATTAACATTAAATTACAAATCAGTCACCGTAATTTAGGGTTAAGTGTTAGAATCATTTAGTTAATAAATAGATTACTAATTGAGCTTCCTAATAGATTGAGCCTCCCTTTTGTATGTTTATATTTGTGCCTTTGATTGTCATACCTTAATTGTCATTCATATAATCTTTAATCTTAATTGCATCCTTAATCAATCTAAATCATAAAATGGGAGGTACTTATTAATTCCAATATTTGTGTCGTAATAGTCCGGGCTTAAAGGATGTTGACCAAATATTCAGATTAATCCTTACCATCCCAAGGTAAATGGATTAAAAGTTAACAAGTTCATCACATCATACTTAAATGTTTGCATTATGCATAAAGGTGACGTACGAAAGTCGAACCATAGATTAACACGGCAGTCGGGCTTATTCGATGTCGGTTTAATCTATTGTCCGATATATCCTCAACCTTATTAATTAAATGTCCAATTAATTTAAATTCACCAATTCGATAAAGCCCGTGCAATCAAGGTTAATTTTCATTTAAGAACTCTTAATTGAATTTAATATTAACTTCAATGGTTTTCATCCCTTTAAAAGCAACAAATATTTTAGTACCGATTTCCGGGCGTGATGGGGGTGCTAATCCTTCCCCACGTGTAACCAACTCCCGGACTCTTTCACAACGAATCTCTGGTTTCTGTTGGTGTCCGACCTATCTTATCCAAGTGGCCGGTGGCGACTCCAAGTTTTTATCATTTTTTAAAATTAAGGTTTTCAAAAGAAATCCCTATTCTTTAAAAAGATTTTCATTAATGATTTAGGGGATAATTAGTAGCTGGCTTTTTTCTAAATAAACACCCTTAACGCTCATTTTTTTTAAAAAAAGAAGAAAAAGATCGCTACAACAATAATACACAAGTTTTTATAAACTAAAATCTATATAGAAAAAGATTTACTAATTGATCGAGTGACCAAAGATGCTTATGTTATTTCATCGTGTATGGGTTCGAATGTCGACATTTCTATTTAATAAAAAAATTATACAAGTTTATCAAATTTAAGGTTTAAGATTTTAAGAATTCAAGTTGTATAGTTTAGAATATATGACATATGCTTAAAATTTAAAGTTTAGAATTTAAAATATAGAGTAAAAAAAATTATTTTTAAATTGTACTATAATCTAAGTAATAAGAGTTGTGCAAAGTTTTAGCTTAACGGTATTATAAGTCTTAAATTTTTACATAAAAAAAACAATTAAGTCTATGATTTTTTATTCTCAATTAAGTCCTAATACTTCAAATTTCATCAATTCACCTATTTGACCAACTTTGATTGTTAAACTTAATAAATTTTTAGATCAATTGATGCAATGTGTCGTGTTATAGTGTTGTCACTTGATATTTTTATAATTTTTTATTTGATTTGGTTTTTTTTAATTTTTTTAATTTTTTTAATTTTTAAAAATATTTTTTAACAAATACTTTGATGTTCAAGGACTCCTTAGGCCTAATTTTTTTACTCATATTATATATAAAAATATAGCCCTAACTTAAAAGTTTAAAGAAAAATAGAGAGAAGAGGTGGATAGTCTTCTTAGTCCGTTTGATCAGTTGCTCTCGTCCCTCGCAGTCGCAGCCGGTGCTTTCAATATCAACATACCAATTATTGCAGTTAACTCAGTGTCGCGTTAATTAGAAAAGAGAGAGAGAGAAAAAAAAGACTTTTTGAATTGCGCGTGGAGTGCATATATTCCAAGTCTCCCCTTAGTCCCACTCCCCCACAAGCGTAATCGAAGGGTTAGAGAAGTACATCCACGAAACCTCCCTTTATTTTCCTACACCAAAAGATTATATTCTTCGCTTAAACCAAACCAAACCAAAAAGCAAGGTAGAGATTCATCGTCTTTAGTCTTCAAGACTCACTCCAAAGAATACTACTTATTAATACAAGAAAGAACCAAGATTAGAGCAAACCAATTCAAAGGGAAGGTCAAAAGCAAACAATCAAACCCAAGATTTTCTATTTTCTTAGATACTATCTTGCGCTTAACTGCTTTTACCATCCTATCGTGCGCCACTCATGGGGGGAGGTGTAACCGGAACAATGACCACCACTGCCGCCGTCGTCGCCACTAAGGCAACCCCTCAGTACAGCGGGGGCGCGGCTGAATCTCAGTACGTTGCGGCGAAGACGTCGGTTTGGTGGGACATTGAGAACTGCCAGGTGCCTAAACACTGCGACCCGCATGCGATCGCCCAGAATATTAGTTCTGCGCTGGTTAAGATGAACTACTGCGGGCCGGTTTCCATCTCCGCCTACGGTGATACCAATCGGATTCCTTCTTCTGTACAGCAGGCGCTTTCCAGCACCGGCATCGCGCTCAATCATGTCCCCGCTGGTAACCTCATCAAGACCCTTGGTTCTTTTATATCTTGAATTCTTAATGATAGTAGTAAATCGAGCTTGAATCATTACTTTTCTTGCGTTAATTTTGCAATGATCAGGAGACATTAAGGTACTCTCTTAGAAACTTAGTTTTTCGTAATGATCTTTAAAAAATTGGTTTACTCTGCTCAGATCAAGAGTTTTTATTTTTAGCATGAAATTAAAATTAAAATTAAGAGGTTGGACAAAAAGTAGGTTGTTGATGAATTGGGGTTTATATATGATTATGAGCAGGTGTGAAAGATGCTAGCGATAAAAAGATTCTAGTCGATATGCTGTTTTGGGCAGTTGATAATCCTGCTCCGGCGAACTATCTGTTGATTTCTGGCGATAGGGATTTTTCCAACGCTCTCCACCAGTTACGTATGAGGAGATATAATATTCTTTTGGCGCAGCCTATGAAGGCATCCGCACCCCTCGTTGCTGCGGCCAAGAGTGTATGGCTTTGGATGAGTCTTTCTGCTGGCGGTCCTCCTCTTTCGAGTGGTGAATCTACGAAACTTGCTAACGGTCACAATAGTTTTAACCCTGAAATGTTGTATAACCCTATTCCTGAAATGGTTCAGTATAGTCAACCAATGGTGTTTAGTTCTAAAAGTGCTACATTGGTGAATCAAAATGCTCCTAATTCTGGAAGGATTGGCGACAGCAAATATAAAGGGAAATATACCAGGAAAACCCCCAATCAGCCAAGTGTTTCAAGAGCCTCTAGCATGCCAACTACTACCATTCAAGAAGAAATGAACAATGGATACCCGTACCAGCCAGAATATTCACAGGCAATGCCATTTAAAAAAGCACCACATGAGCCTTTTGGTGGCAGTAAGCCTGCTGTCTCTGCAAGCAAGTCTACTCCAAACTTCTTTCCCAGCAATTATGACTTTCCAGGAAGTAACAATGGTAATTACATGGGCAATGGCATCCTTCAAAACCATCATCTTCATTCATTGAGGCCAGATAACCTTCCTCTGCAACCAGCTTCTGCACAAGATAAATTGTTACCCCCTAATACACAAAATCATGGTTTCCGCCCATTGCCTCCTACCGCAGAGGGGCCTAGATATTTGTCCCCACCAAATATGCCTGATATTGGTAAGTTAAATATCTCTCAACCCTCCACCCATGCCCAAAATCCTTCTAGTTTTACCCATCGAAATGGAGAAGAGCTCAAAACAAACTCTCTTGAGCCGTTCCCTAATCAAGGTGTCCTAAATGTACCACAAAAGAGCCATGTGTTGCACAACGGCCAAGCAAGTCAGCAGGCTAGTAATAGGTATCCATGCGGTCCTGAATTTCCACCTCCCTCATCCTCACCTATTTCTAGTTCATCTAGCAATGGCAGTTGGGGAGCTCAGGGATGCTCACCGCCATCTGAATATGTGCAAGGTCTTATTGGTGTTATCTTACTTGCATTAGACGCACTGAAAATTGAAAAAATCATGCCTACTGAAGCAAACATTACGGATTGCATTCGTTATGGAGATCCAAAACAGTGCAATACCGATGTAAAGAAGGCTTTGGATAGCGCAGTTGAACAACATATGGTATTGAAGCAAAGTTTAGGGGCAGTGCAGTTGTATGTTGGTAGAAATGAGAAACTATGGAAGTGTGTCAATCCCATTGGTGGGAACCCTAATCAATACTCAAAGACAACTTGGGATGGAATACAAAAGTTTTTATCATCCCCTGCCGGACGATCAGCAATGATGGCTTCTCAATGCAGGTAATTCTATGCTTTGATGAACCCCTCTCCGTTTCTATTGTTTTCCCTTTTTAAATTGATCCTATGTTTTATAGTGGATTCCCTTAGCCTAACTTTGTTATCAAATCTACAGATATGAAGCAGCTCTGGCTTTAAGAAAGGCATGCTTGGAAGAAATTGCTTTAGGCGATGCTCTCCAGATCTTGAATATGGTAGTTGCCATGAAGAAATGGATTATAAATCATCAATCAGGATGGCAACCAATTACAGTGACCCTTCCAGAGACTTACTGAAACAGATGCTGGAACTGCTGCATGATCTGATCAACAGTGGTTTTGGTAGTGAAAGTGGTCTTAAGATAGTAACTTGGTAAGCACATTGTGTTAGGAGAATTTGGGGTGGGGGGGGGGGGGTAAGAAACAAGGTCACTTTCATAAAAGAAATAATACATATAATCAACCGTCGAGGAAACTAGTGGTGGGCTGTGATATTTGGATCATGGCGAAAGCAAGTAGGAATAGGCTTTCATCTTTTCATGTTCCTGTTTAGTCTTTTTTCCCCTTAATTTTTATTTGCTGCGATTCTATAACGGGAAGCTCCAGAAGGGGGTAAAGTTTTAGATGGAGATGGAGTTAGCCTGGAAATTATCAATGATTAGAGGTCAGAGTTAAGTAACGAGTCCATCCTCGGCTTCCATGCTGATTTGGTATATTTACAAGCTATCCCTAATATGTTTGGTGGTTGCTGGTATTGCTCAAGCAGTTATATGCTAAAGGTGTTCTTCTCTTCGACGCAGTTTGTTCAGAGATTTACTGCTAGGGATAGTGGTAAATGGTAATCCCTTTTTTCCGGCAGATATTGCTTTATAGAGTTTGGGTGTAGTTTCAGCCTGTATATATACCATCTGCAGTATCTCCACCCATATCGCCTATGGAGACTTTAGAAGATGTTTTGAGGGTTCTGGCGCCTGTTGGGCGGGTTCTTGTTCAGTTGCTGCTGCTGCTTAATGGGGCCTAATAGTGATTTGTATGACCAAAAGTGGCAAAGATCGATGCAACTTGCAACAATAGACCTCGTCAAAGCCTTTCGAACGGGAACTTTTTTTTTTTGAGAATGCTAAGCTCTTTGGCAATCAACAAATAACATGGAATGGGAGTGTAGGATAACAGAGCCTTATTCCTGGCGGATACATTGCATGTAAATTCAAGCATTTTTCGGCCAAACTCATATGGCCATTTACTCTAAATTTGAGTGAATTGTATTAGCTCGAGCCTTGAAAATATGGTTGTTCGTGTATGCTTGATTCCATTAAAGTACGTACTTTCTCTGTCCCAATAATTGTGTCATTTTTTATTTTAAAATTAGCCCAGTCAAATTGTAACTTTGAAAATTTTAACCAATTTTTTTTAACATAAATTTATTTTTTTATTCTTTTTTTAATTTTTCAACAAAAACAAAAGTTAACTTTTTAAAGGCAAACTTGTCATTTAAATTATTTTACATCATACAAAATTTTTTCATAAAATTTCGTGAAAAATCAACATGTTACACCATTAGTGGGACAGGTGGAGTATTTAAAATGTTTTACATATAGGGATGTGAAATTAGGTAATTAGACAAGTTTTTATCAGGTAATGTTAGGTCAGGTCAAATCAGATACATGTTGTGTCAGGTCAATTTAAAGGTTCGACTCGGATCAGGTCGGGTCTAGGTCGATTCAAATTCAGGTCATTATCAGGTTAATTTCGAATCAGGTTGAGTTCTGGTTCGGATCGGGTAAATTTCAGGTCGGGTAAGTTTCAGTTTAGGCCAAAACGGTTCGAGTCTAAATCAGTTAATTAATAGGTTAATTCAGGTTCAGATGCACTTCAGGTCAGGCCACGTTCAGGTCGGGTCACATTGTTGACGGATAAAATTCAGGCCATGTAATATTGAGTTCGGTTGAGCTTCAAGTCGGATAATTACTAATTAGTACTTATTGTTACTTGTACAAAATACAAATAGACTCCGTCACTCTAGGTATGATAATTGTGTGGGTAAATTTCGAATAAAATTAGTTTTTAGGGATTAATATGAATCGAAATATCTCTTACTCCCTTAGGGATGTTGGATAAAAAATAATTGTGACTAAATAATAAATTTAATAAACTAAAATTTAAATTAGGACTAAAAAAACTTTTAAATGGATAAAGTATTTAAGGGTAATTAATTTATAACCTAAAACTAAAATGTGGGCGGTAAAAAAATTAATTATTTAATTTAAAATTTAAAATTAAATGGGTAAATTACACTTTTGGCTTGAAAATTACCAATATGGAGGGAAAAAGCCCTCCGAATATTTTAGGTTAGGGAAAATTCAAGTTTCAGTCCATATGATTTTAAAAGGTTTTCATTTAAGTTCCAAATTTTCACTTTTAGGTTTTAATTTAATTCAATCGAGTCCCAATATAGGTTATAATTGAAATCGAGTCCTATCTTATTCTTTACTTTATTAGACTAAAATATAAAAATTAAAAAAATTGGACTAAATTACACGAATTAAATATATAAAAAATTAACTTCGGTTAAATCGTATTGTAGAGAATTAATTGAACACTAAGCTAAAACCCTAAAACCTTAAACCAATATCATAAACCAATAACTCTAAACTACACTACACCATAAGCTAAAGTGTTAATTTCGGTTAAATATATATTTTGGTTAGATACGTATGGTATATAATATATAGATTATACTATAGACTATAGTATAAACCCGAAACCTTAAACCAATATCTTAGACCCTAAACCTTAAACCATACAAATTAATCTATTAAACCAATAACTTTAATCTACACCATAAGTGATAACCCTAAACCATTAATACTAAACCCTAAACCCTAAGCCATAAAAATTCATTTCATAAACTAATAACCTAAACTACTCCATAAACCCTAAACCATTAATACTAAACACTAAATGAGTCATTTCTAAACCACAAACCTTAGTCCTTAAGCCATAGAACCAATAACCCTAAATTAACAACACCATAAACCCTCTAAAGGCCTAAACCAAACCATTAACACCAAGCCTAAACCCTAAACTCTAACTTGAGCAATAGAACATGTATGATACACGCATGTATATCATATGTACATACATATATGTATGGACTATGGTGAACTATGTATGTCATTATCATATTATCATACGTACATACATATATGATATATGATTATATGTATGAAAAAACTATGTACGTATGATGCATGCATTACAATTTATAAGTACAATTGCAATTACATTATTATCATACATATATACGTACATACATTATACATATTCATATAATTACCATCCATTATATATTAATAAATTAAATATATCAGTATCATACATACATTATAAATTTATCTATTAATTATACATACATTATACATTATAAACTAATTAAAAGCAATAATTTAAAACAAGCAAGGGACTAAATTGAAATGATTATAAAATTTAAAGTTTAAATTAGTACTAAAATCGGGACTAAATTGAAAATATTCAAAATTAGGAGCCAAGGCTACAATCCCCATAGAAGCTGGACGTGGGGATTTACGGGCCTAGAAGCCCGAAAACAATTAAGTATAAATTTGATTTTAATTCACCAGATTATTTTTATTTTCTCATTTTCTGAATTCTCACTTTCTCTCTCTCTAAACTATTTTACTTGAAAAATTCTCTCTCATCTCTCTTAAAAAACATATTCCTAGATTTTTAAAGCCTTTTTCTATCAAACCCAAAAAAATAACCCTTGTTCTTCGACTGTTCATACCAAAATTTCCATTTTGATCCAACAAAACACAATAATTTCATTCTTTTCGTGCTTTTTTAGATCAAAACCTTAAACTAGTTCTTCACCTTCTTCACCAGTTTCTTTCCTCGATCCAAATAAACACCAAATCTCTCCATCTTCTTGTTTTTATGGATCAAACTAGAAAACCAACCCTTGTTCCTCTTCTGTTCATCTCAAATCTCTTCTTCGATCCAGAAAAACACGGAAAACTAATTTTTGTGTTTTCTGGATCAAAACCAAAAACCCTAGATTGCTCTCTCTTACTCGTCATCAACAAAAAACCCTAAATTTCTCCCTTTTCTTGTTTTTTCGATGTATACACCAAAATCTTTCATTCATTTCTCTAACTTTTCACCTTATTCTCTGATTTCTCATCTTCTCTGACTTTTCACCTTACTCCCAGACTTTTCATCTTCTCTGACTTCTCATTTTCTTCTCTCTAACTTCTCACCAAAATCATTCATAGTTCGATGGATAGTCAATCTTATGAGTTGAACTTTTCAAGTAAAAATATAATTTATTTCTACTTTTCTTTTTTGTTTTATTTGTTTTTTTTAAGTTTTAATAAATACTTATTTTCTGTCTTGTGTAGAAGACTTACAAAGAGGTCAAAATGAACAACAATCTCAAAGAGGTAATATTTATATATTATTTTAAGTTTAATTTGTTATTACTTGTTTTTAACTTGGAAACTAATGATTGTATTTTGTTTGAACTTTGAAGGCGATGTAAATGACCAACTGTTCGAAGCAGTTGAGGGTATTATTTCCTCTAAGAAGAAGGCTACAAATTTAGCAGAATTTGGGAGAATAACTTCTCCTATTTGGGATCACTACACCTTCATTAAGTCTCCAGACAATAGTCTTTATGGTGAATGTAAGTATTGCAAAGTCAAAAGGTATAAAGCTGACTCTTATATTGGTACATCTAATCTTAAAAGACATACTGATAAATGACAATCTTATAAGGACTTCATTGTTGAAAAATCCTAATCTCGTATCTACTTTTGATCAAAATAAATACTGTGAATTATTTGCTAATGCTATTCTCTATCATGGTTACGCTTTGAGTATGGTTGAGCATGAAAAACTTAGGGTTTTACATCATTACCTTAATGCCAATGTGAAAGATATTTCGAGATATACAATTACTAAATATTGCATGATAGAGCATGACAAGTATAAAAATATCTACTTGATTCAATGCATTATGTTTCAGGTACGATTTGCTTTACATGTGATGGATGGTCTGCTTTCACTTCACGTTCTTATTTTGCTCTCACTACACATTATGTCGATAATAACTAGAAACTTCAGTCTAAAATATTGGAATTTTTGTCATTTTCCTTCACCCCATGATGATGAGTCAATTTATAAGTTTGTTAAAAAGATGTTATGCGAGTGGGGTCTTGAAAAAAAAGCTTTTACCATAACTCTTGACAATGCTTCTGCAAATGATGGAATGGTAAAAAGACTTAGAGATGATTTGCATGTCATTTCTCCTCTTCCCTGCAATGGTAAGTATTTTCATATAAGATGTGCTGCCCACATTTTGAACTTGATAGTTCAAAAAGGGTTGAGGTAATTAATTCTTATGTTATTAAACTACGTGAAATTGTTAGGTTTATTGATTCTTCTGATTCTCGACGATGTGCTTTTGAATTAGCTGTTAAAGACCATGAATCTTCTTTTAGTGGTAAGTTACTGTTATATGTTCCTACTCGATGAAACTTTACTTACTCAATGCTTTCTAGGGCACTTGATGCTAAATTAGCCATTAAATTGTTTGTTAATAGGGAAAATGATGTGGATATGATTATGGATGATGAGTGGGAAACTATTCAAATTATCTGTGATTTTCTTGAGCCATTTTATGAAATTACCACTCTGTTCTCTGGTTCTAAGTATCCCGCTTCTAACTTGTATTTGGCTAACGTTGTTGTAATTGAAAAGCTCTTGTATGATGCTCACAATGATCCTTGCCAAGGCATTTATGCAATGGCAGGACCCATGCTTGAGTTATATGAAAAATATTCGTCTGATCACTCAATGATAATGTCTTTTACTGTTTTGCTTGATCTTCGTTATAAATTACAAATTTTGAAGGAGTTGTATGTTGTTCTTTATATAGAGGGTGAGATTGAACGAAGGGTAAGTGCTATATATAATGAGTTTGTTAATTTATATTTATTTTATTCAAAATCTTCACCTTCTGTTTCTTCGTCTTCTTCTGTCCAAAGTAACACATCTGCAGATACAAGTGGGTCAAGTTCCAATCAACCTCGAACATTTAAAAAATCTAATATGTTTCAGGTTAGTTATTTTTCATAAGTATCACTTAAATAAGTTTTTGTAATTCTATTTTCTTTGTCTTTTCAGAATTTTGACGCCAATTTAGCTTGCTTTAAGGAGTGGCAAATCTGATGTTGACTCCTACCTTAATTTGCCCATTTTCCCTCGTACTGAAGATATTGAGTTCGGCGTTTTAGAATATTGGAAATCACAAAGTGTTTCCTTTCCGGTAATCTCTCGCATGGTGAGAGATATTTTGGCTATTCCAATTACTTCAGTTGCTTCTGAATCTTTATTTAGCATGAAGGGTCGAATTTTGAACAAGTTGAGAGCTAAACTCTTACCTAAAATGTTGAAATTTTTGTAACAACTCGTAATTGGTTGTATGATTTTGAACTGGAAGAAAGAGACGAAGATTATCTTGTTGTAGTTAATGATTCTTCCCTTTAAAGGTAAATATATGATTTACTTTATTTTTATTTCATTAATATAGAATATGTGTTTATTAATGATAGTCTGTCTTGATTCTTCCTTTTAAAGGTAACTTAAATCTTTATATTTATTATGTTTATTTCATCAATATTTGAAATATTTCCAATATTTGAAATACTTGTGAATGATTTTGTTTTTATTCAGTACTAGAGGTTTGACACTTTTGTAAGGGTTTGGTAAAGTCGGAAATGTTTGTCACTATTGGCCATCGAATTCCCCTTGGCTTTACCACTTAATTTTGTTTGATGCTTGTTGCCTGGACTTGTCTAAATGCCGAATTTATGCCTGTTGCTTGTTGCTTGGCCTGGTCAGAATGCTGAAAATGACGCTTGCTGCTGAGTGCCTGACCTGGTCTGAATGCTTGATGGATGCCTTCTCTGGTCTTGATGCTTAATTGATGAATGCTTGTTGCCGTGTAAAATTTACCATGTAAATTGTTGTTGGTCTAAACTCTGAAGTCTGAACTATGACTGAACAAAATTGTTGAAAATTCTTAATCTTATCTAAGTAGTTACTCATGGTTAAATTATGTTGGTGGCAATTTGACTTTTAAAGCTGAAAAGTTACCCATAATTTATTCATGTTGGCAACATTTAGATATTTTGAGATAAATTAAAGCTCGATGAAGAAATTTCTGGTAGTAAAGTCGGGTTTTTAGCCTTGTAAAACGTTTTCTATAAGATCTGAGAGCTTAAATTTATTTAGTTAAATTAATTTGCACATTTATAAATTGTGTAAAACTGTAAACTGTTAGTTTTTCAAAATCTGTGAGGTTACTAAGTTTTTCAATATCATGTTCTGATATTATCAATTTTATCATAATTTAACTCATGTTCTAATATATATATATATATTAAGTTAAAATATATTTAACTTGTTCATTACGTATTATATCAAAATAATGAAATAAACTTATTGATGTTTAAAGTGATTTCTAATGATTAAGATAATAATCAACAAATGAATCATTTAATACATTTAATTTAATGATTATAATTAACAAATTGATTTAAATTTTGAATGATAAATTTAAATTTATCAATTTCACGTTATTAATTTAATATAACTTTTAAATAGAACCAATGATTATAGTTAATCATGTACTTTAAATTGCGAATATGTATTTGTCACACTATAATATGATAAATTTGTAATCTCACAACTTTATCAATTGTAACTTATTAGTTATTACAAGTCAGAATGTCAGATAGATATCAAGTCAGGTATATATCAGATCAGTTCAATAACAAGTCAAGTCATTTACAGGTTGAGTAAATTACAGTTTAAGTTCATAACAGGTCAGGTTGATAACAGGTCAGGTAATATCAGTTATTTATCAGGTTAATCTCGGGTTCGAGTTCATATCAGGTCGAATGTAGGTAGGGTTCGGTTATCACATTATCAGGTTGAATTCGGGTTCAGATCCAAAATTTCTAGGTCCAACTCGAGTTAATGTCAACACCAGTTCGGACTCGAATCAATTTTGGGTCACCGCCATCTTGAGCCACCACTAATTCTGACTCAAGTCGATTTCAGTCAATTTTGCAGGTCGGGACAACTTTTTACACCCTTATTTACATTGATTGAAGTTGGCTAGTAGCCATTTGTGTTTTGGTAATCTGAACTCAAATTTATAGATTTTGGATATTCGCTCTTATATTATACTTGGGATAGTTTTTATTTCATTTTATCAATCACTCTGTTGTAGGGCTGTAAATGAGATAGATTGCGAATCACTTGAATACGACTCGGTCAAAGCTCGGTCATTACTCGAGTTGATTGGATTCGACTTAAGCTAGCTCGAACTCTTAACGAGCCGAGTCGAGCTACTCGATACCCGACTCTAAAAACTTACTAGATTTTTTTTATTTTTTTAATTTAAAATATAAATTCTTAAACCTAAAACCTTAAAACATAAGTCCTAAACCCTAAAATTTAAATCTTAAATCTTAAACCTAACAACATAAACCTTAAACTAACACCCTAAACTCTAAAATTAACAAGCTCGAGTAAACTTTAGCTTACACAACTTGTGTATCAAAGTTTTTTCTTAGTAGGACTTTAAATGAGACAAGACAGATTACGAGCTACTCGAGACCGACTCGGTCAAAGCTCGGTCAACAGTCGATTCAAGCTCGAACTCGGCTCGAGTTCTTAACGAGCCGAGTCGAGCTCATATTATTCATACTCGTTAAAAATTACTCAAGTTCAAACTCAACTCGATTTCTTATCAAATTGAGTCGAGCTTAACATTACTCGAACTTGAATCGGGTTGTTTACACCCCTACTCAATTGAAGTCTACGTATGAATGAAGATCTAATAAGACAACACAATTATAGTTCCACGTCCAAAAGTACATAATTTAGCATTATTTGGATATGATTTTGATGTTAATAGAATTCATAAATCAAATTGACATGATGGGTCATGCATATAATTTCAGATGTTAATAAAAAGGAGAACATTTTAAACAATTATTTTTGGTGTTAATCATTTTGATTAAATAAAGAGTTATTAAATTTATATATTAGAATTTAAACTTATATAAAATAAAATAATATAAAAAAATTTAGCAACTAGACCAATCAATGAATCTTTTTGTGTTAACGATTTTAAATCAATTTGATAAAATAACTAGCCATGAAATGTACTCTATTCCTATTAGTAGGAATCGAACTCCTGAACTCATAGTTAAAAGATGAGGTGAGCAACCACCACATCACATTTCATGAGTAATTATACCATGCAGTGGCAATGAAAACATTTTGTCAAATAATTGTCTTCGCTCCGTATTTAATGAGAAAAAAGACATAAAATAATAATGTATTTTTTTAAACATAACAATATATAAGAGTAATTATACAATGCGCTAGCACTCTAATTTTGGGTTAGAGGTTTAATTTAGGAGTTTAAGTTTATATGCTTATAATTTAGGGACTGTGGTTTGAATTTAGAGTTTAGGGTTATAATTTAGGGGTTATAGGTAAAAACTTAAATCTCTAATACATTACCCTAAAACCCAAATCCTAACATCTAAACTCTAAATCTTAACCATAAATTATAAATCCTAAATTTTAAACCCCTAAACTATGAATCCAAACTAGATCCCTAAGCACTAAAATTAGGGTGCTCGTAAAAATAAAAAGGCTAGTTCAAGTGATAAGCAGTTTTGTTTCGTTTAAGTAGTTCTTGAGTTCGAGTTCTTGTTTATGCAGCTCACCCACCAAAATTAGATATGCAACACGAATCGATCTAAATTAATTAAAGTTTACCCTAAAAACCGGAAGAGCTCACAAAAAGATTTCATTCAATAAGTTTTCGGACGGAATCTAATCCAAAAAAATTAATTGAAACTCAAACTGTCTTGACCCGAATCCGATTTTCAAACAAGAAAATCGACCCCTGTAAAATTTGGTCAGATTAAAATCCATAAGATTTGAATTATTTTGCCATAGTTGGATCTGAACTCTGAGTTTCTGGGCCTCTGTCTTTTCCAATCGTAGGTGAGATGTGGGCAGCCTGCTTCCGGCCCTTAATTCCCTTCACCAGCAGTCGACAAGTTCTCAACTCGCAAGTACTTGGTACGGCAGGCAATTCTTCCGCCGGAAACTGAACAACAAACAGAGCTTAGCAAGCTAACTGAAGAAAAAGGGAAATGATTATGAGACTCAGTCGAGGATTCAGTCGGTGCATCAATTCATTGAGGCAATTTCAAGTAACAAAATCACATCCCAATCCTGTTAATGAAGGATATTTTCTTTCACCCGCGATTCCGAACATTTTTCTATCATTTTGTCGCTATTATTCCACCGGTGAGCCTTTCTATGAACTTACCAGTTTCTGTTTCAGAAAAAAGTAGAAATTTAAGTGTTGTTACAATGTTTTCGTAATGGACAGAGCTGCAACCTCAGGTTTCAACTGACCTTCTTAAAATCATGGAACAAAGATTAGTTGCTATTGAGCATAGGAGTGCTTTTCTCGAGAATTTCATAAACCAGGTAATGTCTTTTAATTTCATTTTTTTTTTCTTTCTAATGTTTCTATTTAATTGTATTTGATTTGTTTTATTTTAATTGAGCTTGATGATTCTGTTTGAAGACAGCCAGAAGCCTCACCAACCGAGTATTCCAAGGCTAACAAAGAGCTTCGAAAACTTAGGGACTCAATGGACCTTATCAGTGAGTTGAGAACCAAACAGAAGGTATACTTTTTTGTCTTCATTTCCTCTCTTGTACTAATGTTCTTATAGTTTTATCCTTGTATTGGTGAATCAACATATTGTCTACCTTGGCTGATGTTATCGTGTACCGAGTTAAGTTCACCTGGGTGATAAATGATTATATAGCGTATGTACCATAGCCTTGGGTGTATCTTTATGCTCTATCCTAATGCTTTCTTTAGTTTCTATTAGTTTGTGATTTTGTCCTATGAGGATTCGGTTTTAAGCTTCTTTTTTTTTGTTCCCCATTTTAAGTAGGAGATTGATGGTTTGAGGTCATTGATGGCTGAATGCCCCGATGATAAAGATATGCTTGACATGGCAACTGAGGATCTGGGTAAGGCTTTGGAAGAAGAGAAAAGACTGCAGAACTTGCTACTCAAGTCGTTACTTCCTAGGGATGATGCCGACGAGAGGGACTGCATTTTGGAGGTTAGAGCAGGTAACAATTGCATGTTGAGATGGACATTTGAATGCTGGTTTCTGTCATTCTTTTTGTTGATTTCTTTCCCCATTTTTTAAATCAGGAACTGGTGGGGAGGAGGCTTCTTTGTTTGCAATGGATGTATTCAAAATGTAAGCTAATACAACATGGTCTTTGATGAATCATGAATTTTGTCTAGAGTCTGCTTATCTGAGAGTTTTTCCTTGCATGGTTATGACAGGTATGAGAGATACTCACAGAAGAAGTGTTGGAGGTTCGAAGTGGTGGATATAGCAGAGTCTGATCTGA